>VDFB02000020.1:25468211-25859675 GCA_007258455.2 Sequoia sempervirens
TTCTTCTGCCATAGATTAAAGTTAGCACTAAGTTAAATAGAATTTGCTTTGAAAGTTGGTTAAGTGAATGAGGGATTGATCGTATCGATTCAATGGTGAAGTATTGCTCATACTTTCTTCGAATGGATGATTTGCATTCGATGCGTAAAGTTAGCCTAAGCGTATAATCGTGGAAGCTTAACTTCAGCCTCATTCGAGGTTTGAAAATTATTACCACACCCCTAGAAGATTGCACCCACTTTGTGTATGTTGTCCTGCAGGAGGCGAAACAAAGTGCGGTTATTTCCTTTCGCCTAAATCTTTACTGTCTCTCAAATTCCTAGGCATAGAATAGATTCCCTAAACCCTTATCCTTTTGCCATTTTTTTGAGATCCAATTGAAGTCCTAATTGAGAAGCCTTTAATGATAAATCCGCCTAAGTCCCAAACTTGTGAAAAGTTCTTTAACGTAAGTCCCCTTGTTTATTACCAGCAAATCACAACGCCCATTGAGCTTATCCACACGTCAAGACCTGACAAAAGAAACCTTGGAATCGCCATATGATCTTCTTGCAATCTTAGCATACGCAGTGGTTTTTCAAGAGAGGATAGAGTGTCTCTGGACATTTTATTCTGTGTGTTCGGTGGATGATAAAATGTACACCAACACATAGTGAACAGAAATGGCAGCTAGAATGACAAATAATTGCAGAGTACAATATAACAGATACAACTGATTGAACAGGAAAAAAAGAATAGTATTTGCACAACATTATCTTTGGGGAGGAGCGTTTAAAGAGCAACCTTGCTCTAACCACTTGAGATAATCTCCATGGGTAATTCTCCATAATAGTTTTATTACACTTCTTTACTTCTTTATCGTCAGGAAGAAGAAAGTCGTGGTCTTAGCACACAGTTTACCCTGTATTGTCTAGCTAAAAAAAATAAAGATATGGGTACAGAAACGACAGAAACTTGAGGTCAAAGAAGAAAATCGCAGTTCTAGCACAGCTTACTCTTTGATATTTACCTGAAAAGATGAAAAGATGATGGAAACCTATTTAAAAATCTGGAAATTCCAGCAAGATAATTATTTTTCTGGCTATGGGGTTCGAACCCATGCACACTTATGTGCAGAAGATCTTAAGTATCATAACTATTTATAATTCATGTTGATTGATATGGCTGACAGTACAATGTAGAAGATTATCACAATGGAGACGTGTTCCCCTGTTGTAACAATTTATTATGTTTGTATGTCTTTCAAGTTTTATCACTATCTGGAAAAAAAGTTATCCTGAGAACATTGTGCAAGGGATAAATAAACTAAATAAAAGAGTATTGTTCTATTTTTCATGCCAATAGTGGAGGTCGTCCATTATATGGACACATATCACCCCATCCCAAAATGATGCATAAGTGAAATTCAACAGACAAGATTAAAATATATAACCACATACAATAGAATGTTTGGATGTAAAATCCATGATAAGAATCATTCTATCTTGGAGTTTTATAAGCACCTCGGACACTTCATATATAGGAGTCGAAACCACAAATCAAAGTCCTAGCATGAATGTATACAGAATTTATTGCTGATAAAGAATTGTAACAAAGGGTGATATATCCTTGGCCTTATCAGGTCTAATCCCAGAGATCCTGACCTGCAATGGCTCATGGGAGAGATCTGAGTACACAGGAGCACAGTCAACTTCTGGAATAGAAGTTTATCCCCACACTCACTCTATAATGAAGGATTGAGGCGTGAAACCCTCAATCTGAGGTCTCTTAGGTTGCAGGTCTTCTTGTGCAAGAGTTATACTTTATCTAAGTAGCTGGTTCGGGTTCGGGTTCGGGTTCGGGTTCGGGTTCGCGGGTTCGGTTCGCCAGTTTGGCAAAAATTTTTGGGGGGTGGGTTCGGTTCGTCTTGAGTTCGTTAGTACAAATTACAAAAACATGTAAAAATATATATATATGCAGCCTAGAAGCATGAATTAGGATTATCATTAGAATATCACATATCATATAAACAACAAAACCACCATAAACTTGAATGTCATTTAAAACATGCATGATAAATATTCATTGTTCAAACTTCAAGTTCAATATTACAACACTTTTAAAGTTTTAATCATCATATGGATTCTCTAAATCATCCATATCAATATCAACATTGACATTAGATGAAGTAGGAAGACTAGATGAATCACAAGTAGTGCCAATGGCACCATCACTAGCACTACTATTGTGCCCATGCTCCTGTTGGATATCCGACTCCTCATATGCAATATGTTGGGAACTGCAAGCATCCAAGTTAGTATCCTCTGGCACTATATCCCACAACTTCGTCTCCCCTTCCTTGTAGTTAGGTTGTTTGTGTGAAAGGAGACGCAAGTTGGAATGCACATATACTAAGTTCTCCGCTTTTTTTGACAGCAATTTATTGCGCTTTATTGAGTGGATGAAAGAATATGTGCACCAATTCCTCTCAGATGTGGATGAACTAGCAACCTATGAAGACAAAGTAAAAAATTATAAATTATAAATGAAATTATGAAACTTTTAAAACTAAAATATGAAAATTTATTAAACTTACTTGTGATAAAATTTTGATTGCAAGGGGCTGCAAATTTTGGAAGTATTGTCCATGGAAGTACCACCAAGAATGAGCATCCTTTAAGAGCCTATCACGGGAGGCATCAACATCTAGATGATTTAAGTGCACAAAATCAGTGAACTCATCCGTGACTACACTTCGCAAAACTCGATCAAGGAAGAGTCTCACAAATGTTGCCTTGTACCCTTCAGCCACTTCTAAATCTCTATATGGAGGAAGCCTTCCTGGTTGTGAAAGAAGCTGAGAGCTATAGTATTTTGGAGTCAATGCAAAGGCAAGAAGGTGTAATGGAGTTGTCATTTTGTTCCATCTTTCTTCAACAATTGTTTGCACTTGTTTGAAGAAAGTCTCTTTAGGGTCTTTCTCTCTTGCATTTATGGTGCACTTGATCTTCTCAAGCATTGAGTCTATACCATCATATATCTGTCCAATGCATGGCTTGTCCATGTCAGTATAGCGAATCATACTCAAAATGGGCTCGGTGAAGCTAGGGAGATACTCCACACGATCCCACCATGAGTCATTTAATATCATGCTCTTAATTCTTGTTGCTCTTTCAGTGCTGCTTTGCCTCCATATAGACCAATTGGTGCTAATCACCATGCTAGAAAGTGCCTGCCTAACTTTCACAAGTCGTCTCAAGACAATTGTATTAGAGGAAAAGCGGGTTTCTGCAACCTATTGCAAATTATAAAAAATAATTTAAATTTAAAAATAAACTTTAAAGAAGAATTTAAATTAGAATGCACAATCAAATTATGAAAATCAAAAAATGACAAATGTAAATATTACTTCTCTTACCTTCAATAGCTCCAATTTTGAAAATGTTCTAAAGATCCCCTGAGACAAGTGGTAGTTGGTGACGAACATCTAAATGTCCTCAGCCTCAATATACAATTGTTTGATCCATTCAATTTTATTCCCAATCTTTTGCAGCATAAGATTGAGTGAATGGACCGCACAAGGTGTCCAAAAGATATGTGAATATCTTTCCTCAACCAACAACCTTGCAGCTCTACAATTCTTCGCGTTGTCCGTTACAACTTGAACAACATTGCGGGCTCCCACTTGCTCAATGGCTGCAATAAGAATATTAGCAATAAATTGTCCATCTTTTACTTGCCCCTCACAATCCACGGCTTTCAAAAACATTGCCCCTTTAGGGGACACCGCTATGACATTGATCAAAGGCCGATTTTTTGAGTCCTTCCAACCATCTGAAACAATGGACACACCTGTCTCAACCCATGAATCTCTTATAGGCTTCAATGCATCTTCAACCAACTCAACCTCCTTTTCCAATAAAGTGCTACGCACCTTCTCATAACCCGGGCCCTTGTACCCTTTTGGAGCTTCATTAACCGCTCTCAACATCTCTTTCCAATATGGAGAACGAACAACATTAAAAGATAATCCATTGGCATATATGCATCTTGCTACACATTGGTCGGCAAGGGCTCTACTCTCATTTTGAAATGCAACTTCCAAAGGTCCCTTTGCTCTCTTGTTTGCAAAAGGTTGTGCACTTTGAGCTTGAAGATTTGGAATGGCCATAAATGGGTGGTCTTCTACCACAATATTGGGATTGGGATTAGATGGGGGCTGCATTCCCTTTGATTTTTTTTTTAACAAAGGGTGATTTCCTTTTTGGGCTTCCCGTTGATCTGCTGCTTCTTGCTCCATAATGTATTTTGCAACTGTCTCAGGTGAATAGGGGCATCTTTCTTTCCAGGGCAAGGTGAGATGCCTTTTCCACTTATGCCACACAAATGTGCTTTCACCCTATGGTATGAACTAGAATATGTAACTTCACACCCATTGCATTTCCAAACATAACCACCACCACCTGGAATCTGTCTTATCATTTCAACATACTTCCATAGAGGAGAATTTGCACTTGTTTTGAACTTTGGGTTTGGTTTAGCTACGGAGCCGGAGGTAGAACCCATTGACATTGTGATTCCTATGGCAATTTGTTTTGCAAACAACACATTCAAAATTTGAATGAAAACAAAATATAATAATTTTTTAAAACCTAGCTCTTTTGAATCTTGCACAATGCATACATTCATTATTCATAGAAGAATAGAAAAAAAAAAGAAGAAAAACAAAGTTTATGTTTGTAAAACAAAAAAAAGAATGAAAAAATGAGAAAAAAATGAGAAAAACTTACCTCTTTGCAAAAATATTCTTCAACAATCTTTGTGGCAGCCAATGAACACTTGCAAATCTGTAGGAATGGCAATGCAATCGTTTGTAGAAGCTTCAACAATCAATATTCAACTCCTTTTGTCAATCCAACAAGTTAAAATAAGAACTCAGCCTCTTGGAATGAAAATGCTTGTTTGCAAAACAAATGAATGAAAATGAGGTAGTTTAGGTGTTTAATTTGTTTTAGAGGTCACTTTTAGGGTTCCCTTGGTCGTGGGTCAAAGTCAAACTGAAGGAATTATTAAAAAAATACAAAAAAAACACTTTTTGGTCGCCCAGACGTGCGGGTTCTCCTTGGGTTCGCCTTAGGTTCTCCCGGGTTTTGCTCAGGTTCGCCCGGGTTCTTCACCGGCGAACCAGGCCTCAAATACAAGGACCCTGGTCAAACCCACAGAGGGACCGGACCAAGACCTGAACCCAGTGCGAACCCGGACCAGGACCGAGCCCAAAACCAGGCGAACCGGCTACATAGTACTTTATGTCCATGTGCTTCCTATATGTCCTTGTGCTCAAATATGGGTTATATATGCCAGCTTCCAAAATACTCTCTGCAGAAGCTCTGAGCTGATGCTTCAAGGATTTGATCGGATCCTCCTTGATATAGCTTGGTTGGATGGACCCTAGATCTAGCTGTGAAGAGGGTTATAGCTCATCTTACTTGTAGAATATATTCAGTTTGGTTCTACGCCTAGAAAAATCAGCTTGAAGTGGATTGCACCTAGCATTTTGTGTAGATTATACTAATTTTGGTTTTGTGCCTGCAAAAATCAGCTTGAAGTAGATTGCGCCTAGGGTTTTTGTGTACATTACACTCAGTCTAGTTTTGCGCCTAGGAAAATCAACTTGAATTGGATTGCGCCTAGGGTTTCTGGGCTCATAAACAGGTAGGTTTACAACAAATCTTTCAACCGAACACCTGAAACTACCCCTGAATATTGCTCAAATGTTGTTCACAGTGCACAGGCCTGTGCAAATGTATAAGAAAGTAAGGAAATCACAAAATGGAAATAGAACTGGAATGAAGGCAGGTTAGGGTTTCATCCAACCTCCTCACACTAATCAAGGTTTTCGTCCTGAAAATACAACTGATAAAATTGTCCAAAACTTCATGCTATAATAATCAGATACTGCTAAACAACGAAATCACCTTCTCTTATACTTGTTTGTGAAGGCTTGAAAAGAAATAGGTTGGCCAAGGAAAAATAGACCAAGTCACCCCATGTAAATCATTATTCTTATTTAAAATTAGGACTTGGTCGGCCCAAAGATACCAATTTTATTATTATTGAAATAATTAATATCATAATTGCCAAACTCGGTAAGTACTTGCAAATTCTTCACCTTGTCGAATTACTCGTAGGAAAACTCGTCAATTTGACTTGCCAAATTTTTGGAGAGTACTTGTTAGAAACTCGACAAGTCCAACATAAAAAACTCGCCAAATGCTGATTTAAAAATTTTAAAATGTTTTTATAAACAAAAAAGTGCTAAATACCTAATTTCTCTCATAAGTGATAATATTGTAAAAATGGCGCGCACCATGAAGGTTTGTGTGACTACCCCTCAACCCCATTGGAGTCTCCACTCCTATACCCCTACTAGTGATTGTGATATTTTCTCATAATAAATTTGACTACAATGAGAGGGTTTGGGAGTGGAGGCCAGAATCAACAACTTAGAGTCATAGACAATTATCTTCATCACTATCATAATATCATTGATCAATGATGAAGTATCATACTATCAATATCAAACATTCAAATGTCATTATTGTTATAAAATACAACCTTCAATTTCTCATAAGGTAAAGGACAAATAAAAGGAGGTCATTGATTTGGATGATATTGGTCCTTATAGTGATTGGACAAGGCAAGACAAGGAGACCCCATTGTTTATTGCAAATGAGATTCTTGATTTTGAGAGGCAGATAATGAGTGCAAGGATTAGAACCTCTCCCCATTTTTTCATTAGATCAAGGAAGAAAAAGATGTAAAATGTTGTAATATGCAATTTATGAATTATGGTAATGATTTTCAAAGGCAACCATCATAAATTCATAATAGTTGTCAGCTAACTATTGTATCACGATTTCACATGATAATGCAATTTTGTACTCAATTTGTATTCAAACCAATCAAATTTAATAGAAGACACTTTTGTACTCATTTATGGACTCATTGGATATATTTTGTCATTGAGTTTTGCAAAAAAATGTCTTTTTAAAGAAATTTCAGTAATTTTTTAAGTTGTCTAGTTTTTTACAAAGTTTTTGCCAAGACACAAATTTCGGGTTTGTCAAGTTTTTGCAAGTCAAAGTCTGCCAATTATTATTATTATTATTATTATTATTATTATTATTATTATTATTATTCTAATGTTTAAAACACTTTTTACTTGATTAAAAATTTAAACTCATACCTCCATGGCAGAGGGGACATAACATATGGCAATCATTAAATATATTCCCTAATCCCAATTCACCTATGGTGTAGGGATAACTTTAAGAACCACCCCCCCCCTCAGAAAAGGTGTAAAAACCTAGTGAATCTTGTATACTTCCTGAAAATAATATTAATTTTTTGGCGATTTTTTTCTATTTTTGAGGAAAAATAATAATCTCAATTGGCAAATCTTTTGTAATCGCTAGAAGTCTGTAGAAAATCCTAGCGAATTATAATTTTTTTGAAACCAACAAAATATTTTTATTGGCGATTAAAACCTGTTTTCAAACTGAAAAAAAAAATCCATTGGCGAATTAAACCTATTTTAATACCAATAAAAAATTTCATTGGCGAATTAATCTGGTATGCCAATAAAAAATCATAGTGTGGGTGGCAAAAATATCAAATGGTATATATTGTTCTATTCCAAAACAAATTTTCCAAACATGCAAATTCTTTCATAAAGTCTCTGGAATGGAGACAGGTGTCAGCATATTATAAGTTCTTATCAGAAGTGAGCCACTGAGCGAAGTACTATGTCTAAAGCCAAATGTCAATGCAACATAACGACTAGTAATTATGACTATGAGTTACATTATTTACTAAGTTAATATAACATTAATATACTCAGAAAATTAATATAATTGTTCGATGAATGTTCGATGGACGGTTGTAGTTGCATTCTGAAAGCAAATGTCTGAAGCACAAGACTTGCAAATTCAAACCTCCGGAATAACCTAAGAACCGTTAGATTTGCAAGTATCAATGGTTGACCTTTTATTACTTATTCAATGGCCCCTTATAAATTTATTGAGCGTAATTATTTACCTTCCTAAAGTATTATGCTCCAATAGGATTCTCCAACAATGTCCTTCCGCGGTTCCGTAGCCAAGAAAAGGGCATGCCGCTATGAGCCCGCAAACTTACAGAATCCTTTAATCTTGCACCACGTGTCAGCATTCCATGGATCCTATACACAACACTCTCTGGAATTTCTCTCATGCCCTAGAATTAGTCTCCGCTTTGACACTTGTACACCTTCTGCAATTCTGCAAGCCTTTTCCTCTTCATCGGAAATCCTAATGCGGAAGCACAGAAAGAGGTAGGGACCACATTTATACGAGCAACTTAGATGACCATAAAACCATGTGCAGAATTCACTTTTCAATGAGAGCTCTTAAGGCAAAAGGATGGGGAAGGCATTATAAAATAAAATTCCACAACGACCAAACCTATCGAGTAATAGGGTATGCAGGGCCGGTAAACACATGGGGCCGTGACATAACAACACAACTTAAGCAAAAGGCAACCTGGATAACAACACAACTTAAGCAAAAGGATGGGGAAGGCATTATAAAATAAAATTCCACAACGACCAAACCTATCGAGTAATAGGGTATGCAGGGCCGGTAAACACATGGGGTCGTGACATAACAACACAACTTAAGCAAAAGGCAACCAGTCAATAGAAAAATATAACAAGAACACAAGGGTTTATGAGGGCTTAAAGGTTTAAAGCTCATAGTCAAAGTCAGTCGTCAGAGTCAAGACTGCTCTCAATCTCATATTGGCGAACAGAAGTTGTTGGTTTTTCCAACTGATTGTCTAGGTTTTCCTAAAAATTAGCTAGTTTTATGCTCAAAAACCCTAGGCCAGTGGCCAACAAACAAGAGACAGATTTAAAATTTCTCCTCTGCACTTTAGGCTCTACAAAACCAAGGTGGGTTCCCCTATAACATCATGCAACAATAACAACTTACACCGATGCCTTTGCTAACAGATTCTTCACACAAATTTGTAAGAGGTGTATTTGATGGGCTAAATCATCTCTAGAATCCTCTATATGAAATGTTATGACTTATAGTCTAGGCTTGATCATAACATAATGAAAATTGCAATAAACTAAAGATTGAATAGAAGCAAACAATTCATGCATCCATAACACAAAATGTGAAATGAGAACTAGAAGATAATCCTTGATTATATTGATTCAAATGTAGTGTGTACAATAGTGGAGAGAATGACAAATTGATATTAACACTTAGTGCAATACAATGAGTATTTAGGTCATCTGTTGTTATTATAGAGCAAAATTACAACATTTCCTCTCTTAGTTTCAAAGGAATTACCTATTCAACCCAAAACCTATACAAAGATTTACAAACTCTAAGAGCAAAATCCGTTGAATGAGGCCCACAATTCCCTTTTATAGACACAAGGGAAGCAACAGGGGAAAGGCCTCATTCAACCGCCTAGTCACTACAAGACAAAAATCCAAGCAGTGCAATATCTATAAAGGACAAAATTTAGTTCAAAAGAAACTGGCTGCCGCCCAAAAGTGGTTGGAGATCTTTAGTAGCCTTAAAGTCAACGTATGGAAGATCTCCCCAAAATTCCTCTTTGCAGCAAATAAGACACCTCTAACATTCCCCATCTAACAGGCCCATGCAACAGTTATACCTGGTTGTTGGAGACCGATTGAAACACAACTCAAGCTGCATCATCCTATTCTTCCATGTGCTCTACCTATATAGCTGAAGTGTCAGTCCTAGGTGACAAAAAAAAGTTGACTTTCTCCAAACGTGTAGTCTTCTTCGATCAAAATTTGTACTAGGTCAAGTAAAACTAACAAACAGTATTCCAGTTTGGTTAGTGCATTAATACATGCATTGAGCTGATCAGCATCAACTTCACCCTCTTTATTTATCTTGATATACATAGGATTGAGAAAATTGGCAAATTTCGATTTCCACTCCCCATCTTCAGTCAAAATTGGAGGCATGTAGAACTCCTCAAAGCCCTCAAAAGTATTGAGCTCCCTCTTTATCAAATCTCTATACTTAATATGATGACTAATTATGTCATCCAATAAATTTGACTTATCCAAAATGTCAAATACCATGCTACTATCAAAATTTGATTTATTGATAAGCAATCTCAGCACCTCAACTCCTTGGGACCACTTGATTTGCATGCACCTCAGCCTCATCCACATCTGATTGTGGCTAGAAAATGGATCCTTCAAAATTGTATAATTGTCCCAAACTTTGTTCAATTGGGAGAGGATCTTGGTTAACCTGTACCCCAAAATGTTATCTACCAAATCAAAGACTTGCTTCACTGATTTATCAAATGAAGCTTGTGCCTCATTTACCTGTTGTGGAGGGGGCAATAGCCCTTGTACTATATTGAGCCTCTGCTCTACTCTCTGGTTTAAGGCATTTTCCTTATCAAGGTCTTCTTCCAATTTCTTAATAGTTGCCTCTATGAAGAGGGTTGCGTTAACTGTTAAGGAGGCCGCTTAGGTTGCACTTGTGTCTCCAACACTCCTAACAATGAGATGGCCAGTAAGCTCATTAGGGTTGCTTCTTACTTGGGGCTTATTGGTCTTAGGGAAAATTGACCATATAGCCAAAGTCTCATGACCAGGGTGGAATCCAGAACCAAAGTATAAATCCTCTACCTGCTCTTCTGATCCCAAAATTGGGTCCCCACCCTCATGCCTTCTTATGGCATCAAATGCAATGGCTGAGGAGATGTCCCAACCAGGCAGCAACAAACACCATACTCTTTTCACCAATTCTCTTCCCCTTTCAGGGGTCATGGCATCCATCTCCTCCTTCACCTTCTGCCAAAATTTGTCAATGGTTTCCTTTCTCTCTGAAATATGCCCCTTAATTTTTTCTTGGAATTTTCACAACACAAACCAGCACTACGCCAATGGTTAGCATTAGCTTCCAAAGGATAATCAAACTAAATGTAACCTTCGCCAAGAATGTTCACCAAGATCTTTTGAGAAGCAAGGTGATTGCATATGGGAAGGGGTCGTCAACAACCAAACTGAAAAAAGTGAACAATACTGATATGAAGCAGGCAGAGAACCGACCATAAGGAATCCACACAACCACTTGTTCAATGGGGGGGAAAGAAATTACAACAATGAATAATTCATCCGATTTACAGCACGCATCCACTCAGCGGTGGGAATTCGCCACTTAAACAGTGGGTGAGATATGAGAGACTTAATTATTCTTTCCTCCACACCGGCGATAAACCATCCAGGGGTTACAATATGTGAACAATTAACACAAGTAAATTCAGCAATTAAATGACTGGTACAGTACTACTGTATACAGTCTTACAATAACAAATAACTGCAAAATACAGTGTTTTACAATATTAACAAGGCACAATGATAGAAGATGGTTTCCCACACTTATAATCTCTCAAATATTGAAAACACAACCCAAAATCTGAACCAATATAAATCTGATATGATAAACAACAAACTGAAATTCTGAAACAACAATCTATGAAACACCAAAAAAGCTCACCAATTCAACCAAACTCCTCCAAATGATTTGAAAGTTATTGCAACAGCTTCTAGGGAGCAAGGCGCCCAATTTCCATCTCTGAAATGGCAGGAAACCTTGAATATTAATTGTGCACACATCCCAATGCAAGCCCACCAATGGTACAGCCTTCCTAGGGGCGAACTTCAAGATAAAATCCAATTTTTCACCATAAGTTCCAAAATTGCATAGATAGGGTCGCCTCAAGTATAGGAAGAGTTTGAGCCAATACCCACAATGAAATTAAAATCGCACAAAGAGCTACAATCAAAAACGTCTTTCAGCCATGACTGAACCAACAAGCTATAAACTGAAAACAACATCAAAATTCTTCAACATTGAGGCTCTATCTACTAGTCTGAACGAGAAGCAGCAATTTTCCCAACTAGGTGTTATCTTTCAAACACGAAATTGGTTCTACGCTAGGAGGTATGCATTCCTCGAAGCCAAATTCATAAAGTCATTTCGGCAGCATAACATTAGCATAAACAAATGGATACCAAAAGCTGGAGCAAACACTCTCTTAAATAGAATTCTCAGATGACCTTTCACCTTCCACCTTTTCCCTCCAAGAAAGGACGCCCATTCTCTTTTTGAAATATTTTACTTTTCAAAATATTTAATTCTCCCTTAATATGGCGTCCAAATCCCAAGGCATATTAAAACAATATAAAATATCAATTATTCCCTCCATGAGGCGTCTACCCTTTATGACCACCTTTTAAAACAACTTCAAGTCATTAAACTAGGCCAAGGGGCCCAAATATGAAATATAACATTAATGACTTAAAATAACTTATTTCACCCAAAATGAACCTCAAAATGCTAAAAACCAAATATATTGCAAACTGCACTACCCGAAATGGAAATTGAACTAATAGAAATAGAGCTTACTAAAAATAGTAAACTCTGAAAAGTTGCCCAATGTATCTGCATGTCATATCATTGAGAAGCTTTTTGAAAACCCAGAAAGAATCCACAATCCAAATTTCGAAACTCCAGTGTATAGGCTAAAAATAACAAGTTTTGGGAAAGGTTGTCCGATGGAGATGCATGTTACACCATTCCAAAGCTCTCCAAAAACCCAGAAAACTCCACCAGACATGCAACAGAAACTCATACATGCAAACCATCAAAAATGCATCAAAAACCTCCTATAAAATAGGAAACCCTAATTTTACCTCTGACAAGCCTACGGATTTCCGAAAATGGGCTATCAATCACCGAAGAGCATAGGGCTAAAATGGGGACATTACACTCTCTCTTTTAGAGAAGCTGCTTGCTATGAGGGTTAATCTCAACTCCTCTGCCTTATTTTTAAGGACAAAATCCTTAAACCCGTGGGTGGTGATGAATTGTTCATCTTGTAGAAACTCCTCACAGGCCTTAGCCCTAACATCATCAACCACCTGCCTACCAGTTTCAAAATTGATGACCAACCTACCATCAGTGGACCAATCAATCAACATCCTAGGGGGGGGTAGCATTTGTTTTACAATGAGGGCATCCCCATTCATATCCTCCGGATCAATTGGATAATCCACTAAAGGTCCAACCATTGGAGCAATTGTCTACAAGGAAGTGCCTGGATGGGGACTTGCTGACACCTCTATTATGGGAGAAGCACCTGTTGTGCTTGGAGGCACCTATAGAATGTTAGCCAACAATCAGTTGGAATTATCCAACATAGTCATCATTCTGACTATGGGATCCCTTATGTGCATGAATGACCCCTGGAAAGATGGGTCTGCTCTCTTTCTCTTGTTCTCTGCAATCTGGATTTTGACCCACAACTCTCTCCTTCTTGAGGCCTAGCTCTCTATAGAGAAATTCCTTATTAGGTCCTCAATGTTGTCTTGCTAGTGAAGATAGGTAGACAACTTGTAAATTCCTCTCTCCCTGTTGATGAAGCCCTCTAGGTCAAAACTCCTGACTTTATCAATCTTCATCTTGTATGGGAGCAACTTCTCCTTAATCAATTCCATGCCTTCCCTTGACAAGGCAACAATATTAGAGAATGCAACTAAGCTAGGGAGGAGGGCATGTTTTTTATTGTTTCTGAAATGAGTCTTGTCAAACTCATTCAATTACCACATTAACTCCAAAAAAGCAATCCTGTACGGAACATCCTTAGGGAGCACATGGGGTGCCACTATAGTCCCATATACCCTAATAGCAATGGCATCTAAGTAGAAAAACCACTCACCCCAATTATAATCAATCCCCTTTTCAAGGGTAAGGTCCTTTGACCTTAAAAATATTCTTATAACCTTTGATGATCCCCAATTTGTGGGGAGGCCTAGTCATCTCCTCAGAGGCTTTAAAAAAAATTCTTCAAAGGCACAGTAATTGGAATGATTACAATCCTTATCCCAGATATAGGTCCACTCCTGGACTAGTAGTATTCTATGGTTCTCTCCCACTAGTCTGATTTGAAGTTGTGGTGGCCATGCTTGTACTCTAGCATGTAAAATTGTAATGTCCCCTTCTCAACAGTAGTCAGTGCAGTTGCCCATCAGCCTATTCTGGATGCTCGTAGGCTTGTCGGAAGTAAAATTAGGGTTTCCAGTTGTTTGGAGGTTTTTGGTGTTGTCGGGGGTTTGCATATAGTTGTTTTGCAGAGTGGTTTGTGGGTCTTTCTGGGTTTTCAGAAAGCTTTGCAGTGGCATAACATGCATATGCATCAGGTAACTTTTCCGGACTTACTATTTTTAGTAAGTCTCGACGGCTGCTCAGAATATGGTTAAAATGAGTTTGGGACAACTTACTATTTTTAGCAGTATGCTACTTTTAGTAAGTTCTATTTATGGTAGTGCTATTTTTGGCAGCAAATCAACAATCAGTTCAGTTTCTATGTCAAGCAGAGCAGTTTTTGGTGAATTTTGGCTTAAAGCACTTTTGGAGCTCGTTTTGCCAAATTAAATCATTTAAGTCATTTTAATATTTTATTATCTTTTTGGACCCCCATGGCCTAGTCTAATGACTTAAGGTTGTTTTAAGTGTGGCCTTGGAGTTGGACGCCACTTTATGAAGGAGTTAAATATTTTAAAAAACATTATTATTACCAAGGTAATGTTGGACGCCTAGAATGAAGGTAAAGTGCACTTTAAAATTAAATTATCTCAATTATCCTTGGGCATCCCTTTTGGAGGGAAAAGGTGGAATTTGAAAGGTCTCCTCAAAAGTGCTATTTATACAAGGCTTTGCTCCATCATTTGGCATCCATTGCTATTGACGACAAAGTGCTGCTGAAATGATTTCAGACCCTTGGCTTCAAGGAACGCATACCTCCTAGCAAATTATCAATTTCGTGTTTGGAAGACAACACCTAGCGGATTGAGACTGCTTCTCAACCAGAGATTGCAGATTGAGTTTCATAGTTGAGAGTTTTGATGTTTATTTCTGTTTTTGGAGTTGCTAGTTCAAGTACGGCTGAAGCATGTTTTCATTCGTAGCTCCTTGTATGATTTTATTTTAGATCTGGGTATTTGCTCCATGCATTTCTATGCTCTAGGTGCCCCATCTCCTTGAATTTCAAATTTTATTGTGAAGTGGTTATTTTTCTAGAGAGGTCGCCCTTCACCATGGGCCGCCCCTTCTCTATGGCATTGCATTGGGAGTCGTGCCTTTCACATGGTTGCCGATTACAGTGTTTATTTCATGCTTATTGGATGCCTTGTTTCTAATGGTCATTTGCTTTCAATTTGGAGAAGAATGGAGCTGTTTTGGTAGAGATATAAACATTTTAGTGTTTCCTTCCTTTGCTGGTTCGATTCAGTTTGTGGAATTATTATATCAGATCTGGTTATTGTAATAATCTGTTATATTTCCTTAGCATTTTCATCCATAATTGTCACAAGGAATATTGCAACTCTTTTGGCTTGATTAGAAGTAATGTTTCATCATAAAATCATTGTATTAAGAGCATATTGTAGCGCTGGTTCAGTAGTACTGATCAGCTTTTTACTTTCAACGATTTATATTTTGTACTTGCCAAACCTAAGTAGTTCTCTTCTTGGCCCTCTTAGCCTAAAGCATGGGAGCCACCTTACTCTATAGCTATCACTATTTCTTTCATATTTTGTACTCAATGCACCCAAGTCAATAGGTAGTTGTGTATGGAGTCCAGTTGGAAGACTGTGCAGATATGATTCCTATCAAGTGGCAACAAGCTCTAACCACCCGTTGTGAACAAAGACCTAGTGTCAGGGTTATACACCATAGCCAACTGTTTGACCAATTCCACATTCACAAATACATTAGCCACCACTAATTTGCCCAGACCCAAATTCCAAATATTGCAAATTGATCTCTTTGAGTAAGCTTTTCTGTAAGCATGTTTGAACAATGCATACCCCTGTTCTGTGATAATGGAGTCTCTGCACCCACTATTCTTATCGATGACTTTCTATATCAAACCCCTCAACCCTGGACCAACCTTTAGTCTCTTTCCTGACCTTGGGAGCAATGCAATAATCTCCTCAACCAGAGGCCTTCTCTTGCCAATTGATGTTCCGACCATTTTAAGTCTAGGGTTTGTTGGCGTAACAACTAACACCTCTGGAGTGCAAGTTGGTACGAACAGCTATGCACACTACGCAATGAGTGCTCTTCAAATTAGGAGGGGAAGCTCCCTCGTTGTGCTAACAAAAGTGCTTGAAAAAGGAAATAAACTAAACTATATCCTGTCTTTTTGTCTCAGCTGTAAGAGGCACAAGGTTTAAGAAAAACTTTATATGTTGCAACTAAGTATTTTCTAGTTTCGCAAGACTTAACTACAACACACAAAACTAAGTAATTTTAAACTATCCAATCCCCTCAAGAATTCAAACCATGAGGAAACGGAGCGGGAATGATTATCTGACGATAAACCGAGTACAGACTCACACCCTGAAGGCAAGGTGGCACGACTATTTGCTTGTCTAAATAGGCTTATTATTCACACACATCACACGATAAACAAGTACAGATTCTCAACTTGAAGGCAAGGTGGCACATCTATCAGCTCAATCTGAACAAGTTTGTTGAACACAAAACATGAAGGATAGCCAACTAGGACAGCAAATTGCATAGGCGAGACACGCATACAATCTACGATCAAACTAGCCACTATATCTAACTAAGGCAAGAATTCAGCATCATAATTGCATGAAACCCAAGTGGCATAACAATTCATCATAACAATAAATACTCATGAATAGATACATAATGAGCAATATTGAAGGCAAGGTAGGCGCAGCATATATTTCTCTCTCGTGCAAAAGTTATGTACAAATGAGCAAAAGCTCTTATTTATAGACATCGAAAGGTGTAGGGAACCCTAAAATCACCTTGAGTCAACTACAGTCTTGCAATGCATGCAAGATTTATTGCTAACCCTAATAAAGTAAACTATACAGTTAACTGGAAAGCTACCATCAGCTAATCGGTACAAATTAATCTAAATGGACAATGTCCAAGCATGCACGTCCTTATTGAAAGCAAGTTAACTGGAACACTACCATCAGTTAACGTAAACCCTAAATACAACTCCAAGTGAATAAAGCTAATCCCAAAATAGATATGCATGAGATGAGACAGCGAGTTAACTTGAAAAGATAACACCAAGTTTAACTCCTGTGTGTAATGTCTATCCTGAGAGGTGGGAACTGAAGTCTACTGGTCGTGCTCTCGAGCAACCAATCCCTCAACGAGACTGTTAACTGCATCACTGTCTAGAGCTTTGATACTCTGCCAAAGTATGCTATGTTTGTGTAGCATGTCCTCACCAGCTGTGATCTGGGACTAAAGTTCACCTCTAATCCTGGTTGCTTCATCGAACAACGTCGACATGACTGTAAGCTGATTAATCTTACAGCCAACGATCTCCCCACTGAAAATAGTATGAATGAGTGCTTGGAGCTCTAACTGTACATCAGTAAGCTCAACATATGTACTACCCTCAATCTGATACCGGCACGATAAGCGAGACACTAAGGTTCTCACAAACCGGAGTGCACTAGTAATGTGCTCTCTACTCTCAGCCAACTCTGATGCCATAGTTTCCTCTACCTTTGCCTTGAAAACCAACTATGTTTTCCAAGAATAAATAGCCTCTTTATCCTCTGCATCTGTGACTGATTCATATGCCATACTCAGGTGAGCAATCATAATCTCGTCCCGGGGTCTACTAATCGCCATGTCTCGCTCCTCATCCTAGAGACATAGACGGAGCTCCCGTGCATTGTACCGCAACTGATATAGCTCTATAAGCATACAACAGCCTCTAGCAATGAACTCCTCCTCCCATTCCTCCAAACACTTTCCATATGCAACCAAGTGATTAAGCTGGCCCTATTCTGCTGGAGGCTCAAGCATCGGTGGGAGTGTGGCGGTAACATCTAACCTATGCACAAGGCTAGAAATGTATTGACGAAGTTGTCTTATTTCAGCCTTGAGGGCTGCCTTGTCTTCTTCGTCCTTCAGCATTCTATCCCTGGCAATGTCTGTAGCAACCTGTAGGAGATCAACCTGAGTCTGGCGTGTGCTACAACCAAGGTTGACTGTGATAACCTCGAAGTCCTGAGATTCCAACTCTTCCAAACTCTTCCCCTGTGGAGGTATAGCAGTCTCAATGATGACCTCCATATCAGCATTCCTCTCCACGTGGACCATGTTCTTGATTCTCTTGTCTGGCACATCCTAGTAAACTTGATCAAAGTCTGAATGATTAAGGACATAGGACGGCTGCCTCCTCTTCCTTCCTAGTTGAGTTTCGATCCAAGACTGGTCTTGGCTAATGCTACTGGAAGGATCTGTACTAGCAACAAGAGGCTCTGACAAGAGTGAATATGTAGAGGACCTGCTACGAGATGGGGAGTCTAAATCAAATTTGATATGAATCAGGACTGGTGCCTGCTCCGGAACTGGTGTAGGAACTTGAGGTTGAACCTCAAGCACTGGTGGACTCTGAACTGGCCTCTGAACTAGCTCTGTAACAGGATGTCTGACAGGCTCCGTGTGTGTATTAATGGCAAGCGCCTTTCCTTTTGAACTGTTTTGCGCTTGACTTTTCTTGGGAGGGTTACTCCTCTTCTTCTGCTTGGGTTTTGACGAGGAAGGTAGTGAAGGATCCACCACCGGCGGCTCTACTCTAGGCACATTTACCCTCCTAGTCTTCTTGCTGTCGAGGTAAAGTATACTGTTTTGGATAACTCTACTTGACCTCTCCTTTATTGTCGCGTACTCCTTGGCATACCAATCAACTACTGGCAGCGGCTGTGTGTCAACCTGCTCTCTGAAAAATTGAGGAAGGACTTCTCCCTCGTCATCTAATAAACCTCCCACATCTTCTGCCAAGAAAACAGAAATTTGTGAGAGAGAGAAGCGGTCGTAGCTACGTCTACGGACCTCGAAGTCGTCCATGCAATTTGCCCAATAATCTTCCATATAAGGCTTAGGATATGCGCGACCACCGAGGTGTGTTGTGTAATGACCCCAAGGATCATAGGCACGTGCCTCAACAAGATACTTGAGCTGATACTTCTCTAGCTCCTGTCCTATAGCTTTGGCATCAACTGTCGTTTTGCACCAATATATTCCAAACTGAAAGGGAAAATTGGCAGCTGGTTTATGCTTGCGGCGCAAATGACAATGAACATCATGTAACTGCCTCAGGAACTCCATAAAGACTATTCTATCTGAAGGATAACGTGGAAGCATGGCTGGATTTCCTGTAAATCCATATACTCGGATATAGGTGTATGTTGGGAACTGAATAAACCAGTCCGCCCAACCATCCATCACTGCTCTAGCAACTGCCGAGATACGAACGTGCAACTGCCGGTCTAAATTTCTCACTGTATAAGATAGGAAAGCCTCGTGAACACGCTTGAAGTGGCGTTCAGCCTTAATGAACTCAAGTTGATCGTAATGGACTTTCTGAACACTGAGAATGCCAACGATGCTTAACCCTCGGAACTGACCCTAATGGGAAATCAAGTACACGAGGTAAGAACACATGTGAAACTCGTGGGCAACTAGGAAACCGGTAATTTGCTTGTAGATAACATCGTTGATGAAGGATGCCCAGTCATAATGCTCCTGCCCAGTTATGATGCGACCAATGATGTAATACATCTAGGGTTGGAAAACATTTGCATGCGAATGACCTGAGATACGATTCAAGAGTGCAATTAGAATCGTGTACTCATCCTTGTACTCACCATGACCCACATTGTTTGGCAATTTGTTCTTCGCTTGCTTCAACCATCGTTCTGCCATCTTGCTTTGGCACTTGTCTACATCAGCGTTGAATGCATGCTCACACTGCTCCATAGAAATGACCAGACTATTCGGGTGCTGAGGGATACCAAAACTTCTTTCAACGTCCAGAGGCTTGAGACTGCAAATGACTCGTCCATCTACTGACACTATCTCACGAGTAGAAGAGTTGTAATGCTTAATACAAGACAATACGAACTCAACACAATGAGCGGAGATAGGTATGGAAGCGGCCTCAAGTAACCCAGACTGCTGAATGTTCTGAATAATCGAATCTCTAATCTTGACTGGATCTAAGACTGCCTCTGGTAGCACCTTGTGAAGATTCGTCTCAACTGTCTCAATGAAGTCGTGAGTTAGGACTGATTTGGTCCTGTATTTGAGCTGAGTGTACTGCGTTTTGAAAAACTCGCCCGTTGACTGTGAACTCAACTATGTTCTGACAAGATTTCTAGAAAGCTAAAAATAGCCTGTTGAGGCAAAAAATAGCCTATTGAAAGGTTATTTTCGGCAAAAAATCTGAGATAAGGGTTTTGTCCAAAAAAAGATTCTAAGACAACCCAGAACGTCAGAAATGCGAAAACCTGACTTCTACTCGTCCATGCAAGGAATTTTCAGTTGAGAAAATTAGAAACTCGAGAACTCATGCTCTGGAGTTAAAAATTCCTAAAAATTCAAGCACATGAATTTAATTCGAGGAAGCTATATAGAAACGATCCAGATGATCAAATTTGCAGAAATTTGCCAAATTCAGCAACATGCTAATTGAAATCTGAGAGAATTTGGAGAATCTGAGAGGAGAAAAGACATTTTTTTGAATGTCTTTCTTTGTCAAAATTGCCACTTGTTTCTCAAATTTGTTGATGAACTGTGAACTTGCACCTGCAAAAAGAATTGTTTGATGAAACTACAACTGAAAACTGATAAAATTGCCCAGTCTCTGGAGAAAATCGCCTTATCCTTGAAGAAATACGAATTTCTTGAGCTGAATGATGAATTAAATGATAGGCACCATGTTTAAATAGAATAAATTCACACCATAATGTTGACTGCAAGATTTAAAACCCTCGACTGAAATAGAATGTTTCTGATTGGACTACTCCAGTTTGAACTGAGACTGACTTGAAGTCCGGAATAAAATAATAATAAAAATATACATCATGCAATTTTGAAAATCGAGCACAAAGAGGCGCCAATTTGAGAAAACCGCCATTTAATGCTTTGACATGCAAAATAAATATTTAATATTATTTCATTCAGTTGACAAACCACATTAACCTCTTGGACTCATCCGGCGAACTTCACTGTTTTCGAAAAGTCCTCATTTGTCCTTATAGGCGTCCATTTGCTCAAGATATTACGTTTTTTACTAACTTCCTACTTTGTAGCTGACTACAAAGTTACAACCGACCATATTCAACACTGATTTCCGAGTGACCAGATGATGCTGAGATTGAGCAGGAATATTCATTGCGAAACCTGCAGAGCAAGGAAGAAATGTCTGTTGGGAGTCATCACTGCTAAAACCAACGTTTAACACCTCAAAAATTAGGCGCCTTTGATTAAATTGATTTTCAGACATCAGACTTGGCCATTTTTCCATTCTGCCATTTGATGCTTCAAACGGTTGTTGATGATGAACAGTGAATCCTGCTGACTGGATGATAGGCTCACTGCGTAACTAGAAGTATTCCGCATCCAACGAATGTACGTAAGGCACCTAAAAGCTGCATTAAGGACCCCAAAAGCAAGGGCGCCCCTGGCCTGAAAAGGCTCAAACACCATTTTGATAGAAGTACAACTCTCAACCAGATGCCCTACTTTGACCTCTGATATCGGGAGCTGGGGTGACCTAATTCACGCACCGTTTGTCTCAACGCGTAGCTAGAAGGGCCTACGAGAGATGTCTCTGGAGGTAACGAAGCAAGAAAACTGCTTCTAAGACCTCAAAGAGAAGGGCGCCTTTCCCTAGATGGAATATACAACCAAACTTGGCCATTTTTCAAGCTGTCTTCATTTTTCAGTATTCTGCAAAGACCTCGCACATACGAGCGTTTGCTAAATCCCGAAGGCTAACGGCTGTGCTCGTTGGATAGCTGGAGTAATTTTGCACAAGTCCCGTGAAGACTTCGAAAGCAAATAACCCTATCTGACAGGCCTAAAGGCTGAGCGCCCCTGGCCTACAGAGGCTACAGTGTATATTTCATGTTTCTCCACCCTCTAATTTACGTGCCTGGTAGAATCTCTACCACGATCTCTCAGAATATCGACTGACTGGCTGACTGGTGTGTTGCGAAGCCGGACTAGAGTTGCACAGATGTCAGGAAGACCTTATCTGCAAACTCATCCATCTCAGGGGTCATTTTGGAGGGCACCCCTGAGCTACAAGGGCGTAATTTTACCATTTGAGAATTTTTTGTGATGTGAAGCCTCCTTGTAACCTCATCTTTTGATCTTGACTGCCAGAGCTCTAGGTCTCGGATGTTTGCATTCGATAGCTCGTCGGATAGCCAGACTAGTCGTGAAGATATTAAATGCATCAACAAGCAGGAATGCCAGAATCTAGCCCCTCTTTAAGAAGGGCACCCTTGGGCTACAGGGGCGCAAAAAGCTGAAAACTGATCAACTTTTGCAAACTGCAATCTCCTGTACCTCAGCGTCTGACATCAGTTACCAGAGTTGTAGACCTCGGATAACCTCGCAAGATAGCTTGACGGATAATTGGGCTAATTCTAAAGAGATTGACTGCATTTATGAGCACATGCCACAAAATCTAGGCCTTAAAAGAGAAGAGCACCCCTGAGCTACAGGGGCGCAGATTTGCTCTACCTGAGAAATCCTCATAAATTTAACCACTGAAATCTTCGTCTTGGCTACTGAAATGACCATGCAAAGGTATAATCTCGTCGTGAAATGTTCCTCCATCGTGAAATGCCTCGTTGTGAATCCCCGATTCAGGTTCTAATCAACAGATACTGCTTTTGACTGACACAATACTGACCAAACTCCATGCTTGATATTGCCCAAAAACTGTATTTGACATCACTGTAGCAAGGTTTAGACTCTTTTAAGGAAAATACCTTGATGAAGCAAAAAATTTGGTTTGGGTACAACAGGGTTTACAAAAACTAGGCTTTTAACAAATTCTTCACAGACCAAAATTCTACAAAAAAATCGGCAACATATACCCACTATAACTCAGTTTTCCTTTCCCTTGAATTAACTGTAACCACCTGTTACCCAGAAAAATCCTTCAAATTCACAGATTGATGTTTGAATTACTTGTTTCGCCTGATGTCGAAAAACCCTAATTTCATAGCGGAAAAACCCTTGTTCACTTCAGAAGCAGCACTCCATTTGATTACTTTAGCATTTGTGAATGAAGTGAAATTGAAGAGGTAATTTATCTTAGCCTTTTTGAATTTGGCAGATATCAATCCCATCCGCCACTACTTCGCATGCTTGAACGCGCAACCAATAGGAGACAACATCAGTTGGCCAAGTTTGAATGTGGACCGTTGATCCCAAGATCAACGGTCGTCACGCAGATTTGAATTTGCCTTTGCGAAGTGACAGCCTCCTTTTGTCATTATGTAGAGTCCCATAGTCTCGGGACTCGCCAGGACTTGCCTGGACGCGGCGAGTCGCGCTCCGCGCGACCCTGGCCGCGTCCTGGGCGCGCGGATGCGGCCGCGTCCAGACACGCAACGTCCAGGCGAGTCCTAACCCATGGACATCGCCGGCGCAGCAAAGGCCAAAAAGGCCCAAAAAAAAACAGAAACTCAAGTTTTTTAATATTTTATTTTTTACTTATATTTTCTTCTTAGCCCTAAAAGCAACCTCATTTCATTCATTTGGCAAAATAGGAGGAGAAGAGAGAGTTGTGAAGAAAAATAGGAGGAGAAGAGAGGGCAACCAGCAAGTTGTTGAAGACAAATCCAGGGTCATATATCATTTGGGGAGCTTCATACCAGCAAGGAGGTGCATTGAGAGCTCATTACCAGTGATTGGGAGGAGTTTGCATTGCATTCCAAGCCAAATCTAAGAGGTAAGTTTGATTTTAATTGACTTTTTTGTGTTTTTTTAACAAATAATTCCATTGTAATTTGTAAAATCATTGTTTTTTTGAGCTTGCATATATTTTTTACAAACCCTACTTGCAACTTAAATAGTTTTAGAAACCCTACTTTTGCAGCCACATTCATTTGCAAATCAAACCATATTATTATTTTCACAATGTCTCAAACCCCAGTCAGAAAAGACCCTGCTTGGAAACATGCTATAATCTTTCCCGGAATGAAAAGAGGAGACGCAAAATGTAACTACTGCAAAACAATATATCATGGAGGCATAAATAGATTAAAATACCATCTTGCACGCATACCCGCCCATGATGCAGTGGGTTGCCCTAGAGCACCTCCTAAGGTTGTTCGTGAAGTGCATATGCAATTAGAAACTTTTGAAATGCAAAAAGAAATGAAAAAGAAACAGAAGCAGGAGTTGGTGAGTGTTGGAGTTGGACAAGGACTTGGTGTTGTTGGAGATGCTTCTTCCATGCCTCCATACCGTCCTAGTGCTAGTGCTTGTGCTAGTGCTTTTGTTTCTGCATCAGCTATGCCTATGCGTACTCCTAGTGCTAGTGGCGCTGCTACTGCTAGTGGTAGTGGCAGTATTAGCATTGGCCCTAGAGTTTGTAAATCTAGGGTGGACTCATATTTTGTACCACGCACTACTCCTGGTTCCCAACCGTCGCTTGAGAGCATGGGTTGGAACAAGGACGCACATGATGCAACAAAAAAGTCAATTGCAAACATTTGGTACTACTGCACCATTCCCTTCCATGTAGCCAGGTAATTCTTTTTCGTTTAATTGTTTTAAAATTTATATTTAAATTTTAGAATCTAGATGTATTTCATTATCGAATTCAAATTTAAAGTTAAAAACTTAAAACTTTTTCATTTTACAATACTTATGTAACTTATTAATTTATTTATGGCATGTTTTAGGTCACCTTTCTGGCAAAACATGGTTGATGCCATAACCATATGTGGGGCGGGGTTCAAAGCCCCTAGTGAAGATGAATTAAAGGGCCCACTTTTGACTCAAAAGGTGGCAGATGTGAAAGCACAATTAGAAGAGCAGCGCAAGCAGTGGAGGATGATTGGTTGCACCATCATGACTGATGGTTGGACCGATAGGAGAAATAGGACGCTGCTTAATTTCCTAGTTTCCTCCGGAGGTAATTGTACTTCCCTCAATGCATTGAAATTTGAATTTGATTTAGTGATTAATAATTTAATATGACTGATTTATGTTTTTTAATTCATTGAATAATTGGTTTTGCTTATTTTTTCAGGTGACACCGTCTTCATGAAGTCCATTGATGCTTTTGCCCAATTCAAAAATGCCACATACCTGTGTGAGGCTATAGAGGAGGTGATAGCTGATGTGGGGGAAGAGAATGCAGTGCAAGTGGTGACGGATAATGCAGCAAATTATGTTGTTGCTGGTAGATTATTGATGGAGTGGCACCCTACTATATTTTGGACTCCATGTGCTGCCCATTGCATTGACCTGATGTTGGAGGATCTTGGCAAGCTCCCATGGATCAAAACATGTGTGGAAGCAGCAAAAAACATATGCAAATTTGTATACAATCACACATGGGTGCTTAACCTTATGAGGCAATACACGAGGTTGAGGGAGTTGTCTCGTCCTGGCATCACCAGGTTTGCAACAAATTTTATCACGATGCAATCCTTGATTTGGTCAAGGGCAGCTTTAAGGCGCATGTTTACTAGTGAGGAGTGGTCTTCCTCATCCTTTTCTACAAGCACTGCAGGGATTGCTGTGGCTGATTGCATTTTTGATGAGCAAGGGTTTTGGACACCAATGGACGAGATTGTGAAGGTAAGATTTAATTATTTATTATGTTTAAATTTTTAATCATATCTTACTTTTATTTGTTTATTTTCGTTCACACTTATTTGTGAAACATGTTTGCACTTTGCAGTTTATTGAGCCCTTGCTAGTGCTCCTACGAGTTGCAAATAGGGAGAAGCCCGCAATGGGCTACATATATAAGGGCATGGATAGGGCCAAAGAGGCCATTAGATCAGTCTATGGTGGAGTTGAGGAGAAGTATCGTCCCATTTGGGATATCATTAATAGGAGATGGCAAAACCAACTTCATAGGCCCATCCATGCAGCCGCATGTTTTCTAAATCCGGCCTTCCACTTCCGTCGTGATCTCCGCGCAGATAGAGAAATTCTTAGTGGGCTCTACATGACGATAGACCGGATGTTGCCCACTATTACTACACAGGTGGTGCAGGAGATAGATGCCTTCACTAAGGCACAAGGAGACTTCTTTAAACGTCAAATGTGCAAAGATAATAGGACAACATTACTGCCAGGTAAAAATATATTTAAGGGCATAATTTTCATCTTTTTATATTATAATTTATTATTAAATGTTGAACTTGAACTTGAAACTTGAAATGAGATTGATTTTGTTTCTTTTTCTCATCTCAGATAGCTGGTGGCATATGTTTGGTTCTGATACACCGATCTTGCAAAATATTGCCATTCGTATATTGAGCCAGCCATGTAGTTCATCTGGTTGTGAGCGCAATTGGAGTATGTTTAAGCACATACACTCCAAGAAGCGCAATAGATTGACAGTGGAGAGGATGAATGACTTGGTATATGTTCATTACAACCTTCGGCTCAGATACAGTAAGCTTTTTGACCACGACAAAACCCCGATCAATCTAGAGGAGGTTGATCCACAGTCTGAGTGGATCACTGAGGCTACGGATGCAATCTTTAGTGACGAGGACCTTGCTTGGGTGGACCAGGCAGAGAGAGAGGCCGAGGTTGTAGCCATGGCTGAGGAGGAGGCTAGAGCACGAGGAGACATAGCTGCTATCGGTGAGAGTGGCATGGAGAGTCAGACACAGGCAGAGACTATGGCTGCTGCAACATCATCCAGGACCCTTAGACGCCTTCGTAGGAAGGATGCTGGCTCCACTATGCCATAGGGCATAGAGTCATTGACTTATAGCTATTGTTTTACTTTTGATATTTCATATTTGTATGGAACATTTGATGTCATGGATTTCATATTCCATGAGTTTTGTATACATTTGACTAATTTTATATATCTAAGTATGCTATTTCCTTCAGCAGCGCAACTACAATTTGTGTACTTTATACTTATGTAATTGTTGTATACTTGTGCATGTGATCAAATTTGATTTTATTTGTGTTGTATTCAATAAAGGGTGCTTGAAACAAGTTTTAAATCTTTAAAAATCTCTAAATTTCTAGGGTTTTTTCAACTTTTTTTCATATTGCCGCGTCTGCGCCGCGTCCGAGTCCCGAGTCGCTGAGTCGCCCTCGCCGAGTCCAAGCCGCGTCCGAGTCTCGTTACTATGTAGACTGATGTCACCATTTTGCGGACTCGCGAAGGTAATAATAAGACAAAAATATCCCCCCACAAAGGAAGGGCTCTCCGCGAAGCATTGCGATGCTGACACTTGTCATCATATCGCAACTTCGTAGCAACAAAAGATCGGTCCCACCATGGCTCCATGAAGGCCTGAGCGTCTGCAATTGGAATTAGCACATGGTATAATATATGTCAAGATTTCTCCATTTCGTAGGGAAGAATGTGTTAGAATGTTAGAGCTCCGCGAAGAGAAGGGCCTCTACGAAACACACATGCTTAATTCAACAACTTAAAGTGACTAGGAAAAAGGGGGACCAGCCATGGACAAGACAATAGGGCTCAGCGAGGTGTAATTAAAACATTAGATAAAAAAATTGGCCTATTAAAAAATTTGGACATACGTCATGTTTTAGAGGTTTCGCAAGGTTGGAAAACAACAAAACCAAAGCCTCCTCGAACCATAGAGACAATGCGAAACGCCGACATGTGTCCAAAGCAGCCAAGAAACATAATACTTTAGGAAGGTAAATAATTACATTTAATAAATCTATAAGGGGTTGTCCTTTTCTTAGTTGCGGAACAGCAGGACACTGTGTGACGATATTCTCACGTGGGAGAATCCTATTGGAGAGAGGGGACGGTTGCGTCCTTTTCAAGAAAATCAAGGCTTTACTCATCATTGAGATTTGTACTTCCCTTCCAGATGTACAGCCCACATTCAAAATTGATAAATGGGTTAATTAATGAACTATCGTCGCGCAAACAAGTAATGGCGGATGTGACAGATGATGGCTCATCTTTTAAGTTAATTACCTTCATAAATTTTCAATTAAATGTAGTTGGTCGTCTCATTTGTTTGGTCCGGAATAGTAGCAAAATCCGCAGTGGTGCGCTTGTTCCGCGTCAACTTGAACTCTGAACAATTAAAAGACAAGTACGCCTTCTTGGCAAAATTCACCATTGTTAAAGTCTTGAAGCTCATATTTCATAATCAAGTCTGCAAAATCTGTTGTGTAAGATTGCAAAGTCCCAACAGCATAGTGTAGAAATCTGTTTTAAAATTATTCTAGAATTATGAGTCAATCAAATACCCGACCCTTTGGCTCTACATCTAAAAGATCCTTTGAGGAGGATATTATGGCCCAGTTGCCAAGTTCCTCAAAACAACCTGTGTGTTCCCTCATCCCTAATGCAATAGATGGGATTGAAGACAAAGCCAAAAATTGCAAAGATGCAGAGCTAAAGGAAAAGGATGACACAATTACTGGATGGGAATTATTTCTACATTGGTATGGAAAAAGAAATTGTCGTGCGCCTATCTCCAATGCATGGACTTATGATATGGGGAAGTTGGTTGTTGCTAATGTCTTTATAAATGTGGAACTCATCAAACCCCTTGCTTCTGGGTATGATGAAAATATCAAAGTAATAAGGGCATTGGATGGAAGTGTCCTAATGCATATAACCAAGGAGTTTATTTTTGAGGTTTTTCGACTCAATGTGGCCCCAAGTAAGGTTATAAACCTTGCTTCTTTCAAACAAAAATATCGACAAGAAAAAAGTAGCTTCATAGTGAAATGGATCCCTAGGTTTAGATATAAAGGCTACACAAAAAGGTCGTTAGAATCCCTGATAACGAATCTGAGCCTTTTGATGTCAATTCTTTTGAAGATTATTTCAGAACACATTGGGCATTATGCCAAGTGTTGGGAGAAGATGCACACTCAAAAATGGAGATACCTCTTATGTATATGGTTGTTGATATACAACATCCTTTTGTCAATAGTGACGTTGACTATGCTAGTTTTTTAGCTGAGGCTATTCACAATCAGCTAGTGGACATTAAGAGAAGTGGTAAGGAGGTGAATTTCAAGTGGTATTCTCTCCTTTCCCATATTCTTTTGTACAAAGGGAAAGATCATTTGAGCAAAGTTTTACAACTGAACATGAAAGATAAAGAGGGGAAAGATCTCGCAGTGCAATGTTGGACCCATATTTGGGACAAACATTTTAGTGAGTCCAACTATGTTATTTTTGAGAATTGCTTTGTAAGACAAGTCATGGCAAGGCCGAGTCTACCTGGAATCAGATTGCACAAGGAAATTTTGGATTTCCTTAGGCCAAAAGATAAGAGGCCGGAGTTAGGAGTACAGCACAACTGGGGAGATTATTACCTTCATGACAGCTCAGTTGTTATTAGAATGTATGGGTGCCCTCAAGCCCCCCATGTGATGCCCAGATATGTGTCACCCAAGTTGGCATTCATGGAAACTATATGGCAATTGAATGAGATTGATCAATTTCATTTAATGAAACAAAAGAAAGGGTCTTTTTTCCCTTATGTTACTGCCTTTTCAGATTTCACTTCAACAGGAAACAGGTTAGGTAGGCTGAAAGAAATGCTTGGGGAATACATGTTATTTCAGGTAAAAGTCAGGGATTTTGACCCTAAAGGTTTCATACACAAGGTCAGGAAAAGTATCAGAAGTTCCGATTTTCGCCATCAGGTTTATGAAAACCAAGATGTCATAAGAAATTGTAAGGATGAATATGAGGTAGCTAACAGAGAGGCGAAATGGATTGCATTCATTAAGGCAGAGGTTGCCACGACAAAGAAGGATAAGGATTATCCTGAAGCATTTTCTGATATTGATGACCCAATTGCCAAGAATAAAGTGGTGTTGAAGAATTTGACAAAGTTGTAGGTAAGGCCCCTGCCCTTGAAGATAAACCAACAAAGCCGCCTAGACCTGACCTCTCTATTAGAAGGCCCTAGGGGCCTGTTATTAGAGAAAATATGCAATCGGACCCACCACAAGTCACTCCCTTTCCTCCCCCTCAATAATCAGTGGGGATTCTCCATCGAGAGAGCAACCACAAAAGAGGATGAAAGTTGAGCAACCGCCATTGTTGGTTGACTATCCCATCAATCCAGATGAAAGTGAAGATGTTCATATCACCATGGATGAAATTCAACAATATATGCCATCCCCCCAAGGCCAAATATTGTTAGCCTTCTTCAACAAAGGTTTGGGTTGGACATGGCTATGGGGAGAAATAATCTCAATGATGTGAGGGAATTTGCATGTTCACAATTCATTTATGATGATGAGTTTGTAAAATCCCAGGAGTTTAAAGATTTTGATATGAGAGCAAAGAGGGAGGAGTACCATAAAAGAGTTCGGTTGACACAAGCAAATGTGCCTAGAGAAAAGTATGAATTAGCTACAAAGGTAAGGGAAAAAATGAATTTTGAGTCCAAAAGCATTATGCTTGAAGAAGGGAGAAGAATGGTGCAAGATACTGGATTGCTACTACTCCCTGAATGGGACATTGCTTCTGCAATTGTCTTTGATACTATTAGGAAACAAGAAGGAGAAGTTTTCTCCACCTAAGAGGAAGTAGAGATGGCATTGTCAAGATCAAGGTTCAACCCACATTAGGAAGCCCTTGCAATCTGGGCCCTTGCCCCAACTACAAATAAGCCTATGATTGTTGAAGCATCAAAGGATATCAAAGGGAGCTTGATTGTAAAGAGGGTGTTTGACACCTCTGCCCTTGAAGCTACTGCACTAGTGGTAGATGTTGCCAAGTTTAATGAAGCTACTATTCAAAGATTGCAAAAAAGACTAAATACATTGTTGAAGGAACATACTGATCTCACAGGAGCTTACAACCAGCAGCAGGTATTATTGGCTCAAAAAAATCCCTTCTTGCCAATATGTAGGAAGCAGGCTCCTCTTCTACAATTCCCCCTGCTCATGTGATGATTGAAAAAGAAGAGCTTAAAGAAAAGATTCAAATGTTGGAAGAGCGATTGAAGAATGCCCAACAGACTCAACAAAAGGAGAATGTGAGCATTGCAACTTGCATCCTAGAGCACAGACTATCTAAAATCTTAAGAAGGCTGGAAGATACCCGTGTGTCATATGTGAATTTCAGAGATGCCATTACCAGAATAAGTGGGGATCAATAGCAACTCAAATGTATATTTGAAAAATGGAATCCTAGATTTACATCTTTGGAAGGTATGTGTAAGGGATCTACAAACACATATGATGCCCCACTTGGTATCCGTCTTACTTTTGATATTGTCAAGATGGCACGGAATCATAAATGGTATATGGAAAGTATAATTAAAGCTGCACAAGCAAAAATGAACTATCTCTTAAATGTTGACAATAGGGTTGTACCCCGCTTGTTAGAAGATAATGGGGAGTTGACGACCCTAGAGAAATGGAAGGATAGTTTCAATATTGTAATCCTCACACTCCTTTTTATTTGCAAAGATGACAAAGTTGATATAAATGACCTTAATTCCTATTCAAACAGGTTGGTCAATGCAAATCATAACATGGAAATTTTTTGTAGAGAGACCAGTACTTTACTTGATGCCAAGTATCATCAAAATTTGAAGAATGTGGAAACGCTCTTAGCTCATGACTGGCCTTCTGAGGATATTTTTAAGGCATGGAATGAAAAGTATAATTGTTTACCCAGCCTGTGAGTGGATCCATGTTTTGTTCCTATGCCTCCTGTCTAAGATTTTGGTTGTTAGAAAGGTCTGGGATGAGGTTCTTTGCTTGTTGCTTCTCTTATGTTATAAAACGGAATCCCAAGCCTCATTCAAAGGGTTCTGATTTTTTGATCTTTCATCTCTGTAAGCTCTTTTGCACAATTTAAGCTATTTGATAGCACATATAGGAAATGTAATTTTGCTTTGTAATTTTGAATATTGACCTATCTTGCTCTCCAGTATTGTATTCACTATCTTTTGACTCAAAATAATCAAGGGTTATTTATAAGTTCTCATATCACATCATGTGTTATAGATGATGAACTGTTATCTTTTGTTCAAGGAATGGATTAATATTGCTTTCAGTTATTCATCAAAGATTGTGTGAATGCAATAGGGATTTATAAGTAGTATGATAAGTGTTGTTCTTTTCTTGGTTTCTTATTGTAAGGCGATGAGGTTATAAGAAGCCATGAGTTGGTCTATTGTAGGAGTATATTTCATTTTCTAACTCTGTTGCGGATAAGGCACTAATCAAAATAATTCATAAAGTTTGAAGATTGATGTAGAATTACATATCAAATCAAAAATCAAAATTTTACTTTACTGAAAAATTTTTAACACTATGAAGAAATGATCACTTACCTTTAGGTTTTCACTAACTTGCTATTCATTAATGCAGGAATGCTTGTAGTTGTAAGTTTGTAACTTGCCTATGATCAAGGTTCCAAGTCCAACTTCCGAATCAAGAGCTCACAAGTTCAGAACTGAACAAAATGTGAGAATAAATCAGAGTTTCGATTGTATTTATATCAATCCATATTTGGAAAATTCCGCGGGATTTTTAAATGGTATAAAAATTTGGCAAATCCCTTGTGATTATACAACAATACATTTAAATGTTGGGTGAATCAAACCTCTACGGAACACATACGTTGTAATTTTCAGGGCGATTATGGACCTACGATCAGCATGGAGGTGTCATAGCAATGGTGAAATGTGTCCTCAAATGTAATTATTTTTTAATGGTATTGGATAAATGGGTCCTAATAAGCAATTATTTGTAAAATTTAACTGGCGAAATGGATCCTCATGCACAGTGAACATTTAATGATGTTGGTGAAACATGTCCGGATACACAATGTTGTTTTAATAGTATTGGCGAATATGTAGTGATTTAATAGAGATTCCAGGCAAAAATATTAATCGGTCCGTTTGAAATGCGTAGTTTGTTATGGCGAAAATATTACTTACATATTCCTCATAAAATAAATCAATGGAAAATGGAAATGCACTGGACCAATAATTCATAAAATTCGAGCAATTTGGCCTCCCCATTGGTTATTCACCAATTTCGACTTGGTCGATATGTACTATTTGCCAATTGGCGTAGATTCGACACTAAAAAAATCCCTGCTATGGTGTGATAGCTGGGAGAGTCTTTCCAAGAGATTCACTTAAGTATGAGCATGCATCGAATAGTCTCAAGATAATATTTAATTGCTCCTCTCCTCAATCACTCAAGGTGATGAAGATTGGTGATGGGTATGGACAGAACTAATGACAATGGCACCATAAGGTCTAGGGGTTCAATAATGGCAGAATTTCACCAAAAGCTATAAGAGGCCATGGAAAATCAAGAAATTTGAGCTTGTTTGAAGGAACTCCTTATAAATGCAGAACAGGATGAAAAGCAAATAATTTCATCTCAAGATAGGGGTGTGTGAAAGGTGTCAAGGCATAAGGTGGTGAACCCTCAACTTCTCAATGCATGTGGTATGGACCTAATGGAGCATTTAAGATCTTTGGAAACCCTCAATGTGTTGGCTGAAGTATAAAATCTGTTACATCCCAAATTGTGACGTTACTATTTACTATTACTAGATAGAGTAAATGTGAATCCTGGAGGTGAATTAATGATGCTTGTACCTTGTTTTCAATATGAAAGTTGTTTCATTTGATGTTATTCTTGGTGAAATACTGCATAAAGGAGAATATAAGATTATTGATTTGTGAATAATCTAACTTTTGAAATCTTTCATGTATACTACTTGTTTTGAGCATATGACTCCCGTTGTCGTGTCATGGTATGCAGGTAAGAGGACCATTCCTCCAGGCAGAGGAGAAATATCACTCGGGGAAGAGCTTGGTCGGGTAAATAGTAATGAGTACCAATTGAGCATACACACACATCCCTTAGACTGAGTAAGCTAAGTCAGTTTGTTGAAGTTATGGGTAAGTCATCCGTAGGCTTGTATGTTGACATTAGGAGTCTTATCTACTTCTGAATGCATGTATAAGTGATGCTTGTTTGTGTAACTATTTATGAAATTATGTTACTGGTTAGGAGGTGGGTATGTATACATGTATATAGTATATACACGTATCCATAGGTATATTCATGTCGATACAAACGTATGAGGGCAAATAGATATGCTCGTACAAGTGCATCGATATAATACACTTATGTATACGTGTACATAGAGGAAAATATACAAACAAATATACATGTACATATACCTACAACCAACCTGACATATATATGAATATTAATAATATTATGTTAATATTGCCTTGGAATCTACATATACACATGTACATAGGTATGTATATTGGAAGTATGCTGACTAGCTCGCAATATACGTACTTTGCAATTAAATGTGTATATTTATATATGTAAAGGTATATATATATATTTAATATTATATAAAATATATATATAATATAGTTTTTACCAAAATATATATATGTATATATAAGCTTATTTAAATTATAAAATTTAAATATATATATACATAGATATATATTAATGTAAAATAAAACTAGTGTGTATATATATATATATTAATATAATAAAATAAATATATATATATATATATATATTACTTGTTGAAATAAAAGAATGGAAATCGATATAGTTTAAAAGGACTTTATTTTAAATAACATAAAGTCAAAAGTTTAAGACGATTCATGGAAACATGAAGTTTAAACTATTGAAATCGATTTATTTCATTGGACAAAATAAATCACTCTAAATGCAATGCATTTTTGAGAAAGATCGCGTGAAAACATTACAAAGGAGAAATATTGCGTTTGGAGACTTTAGAAAACATTTGAAAGTTTAAAAAAACTAAATGAAGCTACGTTTGGGAGAAACATCACGCCTGAAGCGCACGGGCTAAGACTTGGTCTATGAACATGATGTGAATGTTGTTCTTCAAGCAACAGAAATGGCAAGGTGGAAACATTGCAAACTTGACTTTTTCTTCTCAAACAAACTTTCAACAGATTGCTTCAAAAATGCCCCAAAATCTGAGTATGCCTGGGAGGTGTCGACTCAAGAAATTTCTCCATGTGTGAGTTGAATCTTTCTTGGCTTGTTGTCAGCAAAGAAGGGCGAATAGCCTCTAATTTCCGCCACATTTTATATTGAAAACATTCAAAGCCTTGTCTGGCATTTTACATGCCATTAAAGAAGAGAAATGGTTGAGCAAGGGCTCTATATAAAGCCGCCCTGCTCACTCTTTATCATCACTATTCACAATCCAAGTTTAGGCTTTTTCTAGAGAGCAATTCATATTTTCTAAAGAACATTCTGTATTGTTTTTGAGAGCAAAAACTGTTAATGTTATTTAGCAGCTTCGGGTTCATTCTTCCAGCCACGAATGAAGACATAATAAATGTAGCCTATCGGCTATTTATTATATGAGTCATTTATTTAAGATTGGGTGCTTCTCTTGGCAATATTATATTTTCACTTGAGGCCGACCTTCCTTATGTTTTGTAATTAATATTTTTTATTGTATTCTAGCCGACCTTATAACTTGAAGAGGTGCAACCTCTCTCACTTGTATATATACAAGGTTCGTTCCTCCATTCATTACTCATTCAAGCAAGTCCGATTTATTTATCTCTAAGTGCGAATTTATCAAGAGGCAAGAAGTGCGAATTTATCAAGTGGCAAGTCAAGTGCGAATCTCTCAAGTGCTGAGTGTGATTTACATCTAGAGCTGTGTGCAAATTTGTACAAGTACAAGTTCATTTTCTGTTTTTTGTATCTGATACAGGTACAGAATTCTGGCCTTGAGTTAGGCCTCATTGTAAAGAGAATTGTTGCCATTGTTCATAAATATAAGAGAGATTTTTGTTGCTGGGTTTTTCTCCCTCAAGAGGAGGGTTTTCCCAGGGTATCTGCTGTGTTATTTTGTCTGATTTGAATTGATTTTCTGTGCACTAAATCTGATCATTAAAATTTAACATGGTATCAGAGCGGGTTCTAGAGATCCGATCAGATTTAGTTCTGGCAGTGTCATTAGTTGTGCAATTTGAAAGTCCTTGAATCCAAAATACAGAGTATCTGGTTTTATTAGGATACTACTTATTCTTCAGGCGCTCAAGGAGTTTAAGTTCAGCGATTAGTATGAGGGAGTCAAATATTATGGATTCATGGAACTTTTGTAGAGGATCAAATTTTATTGGAGACAAATGATCATAGCCTGTAGCGGCTAATATTTATTTCATTCGAGCCTCCTCCTCTAGTGCCGTATAGATGGTGAAGTGTCGATTTCAGAGGAAGTCGTCTAATATCTACCTCCTATGGAGAGGACGTATCCTTGGGAGAGATCACCTTCATGGATAAAGGTTGGGGCTTCTAGCGTCTGGGTCGCAGCTATTTATCTCTTCTATATTCGGCATATGTGTAATCCTCAATAGGCATCGAAATCAGTGTTGACCCTGTCAAAGCATAGTGGAGCGATATATCATGATGTCTCTGGTTTGCAAACAAGAGACACGACACTCATATTTCATCCTGAGAAGCGTTGGAAGAAGTACTTAGAAAGACCTAAGGTGATTTGATGGAGAGTATTGTGATGAGCCCTGCTAGCTCTCAACTCAAACCCCAATATTTCTTAAGTCTTTTTAGTGTTATTTAGTTTTTTAGAGAAAGTTTGATAGACAGAAGAGAAGGGGCGCAACATATAAAAGCTTGTAAACTGAAATACAGAGCAATTTCTCACAGAATGGAAATGCAGAAGATGTTATTACATTGAAACAATGAGATCATGAATAACAAACATACCAGAATATCTCCAGTTATTTTATTTAAAACAGTAGCCAGCTCGCCAGCCAAGAATGCTGAGAAACTGACAATAAAGGACGCTAAGCCTCCAGATCTGAGTTCTCCTGCCTCGAAACTGGATACAAGTCTCTGAAAATGCTAGACGCCAAGGATGGAAGACCAAAAGCAATCAAAGGGAAGGCGTTTCAGCCTAACCCTTCACACGCCTCTCTAGAATGCACAAATTCCAAGGTAAGCCGTACGGCCAAGGTAAGAATATGTATTATCCCTGCTGAAAGCCTCTGAATCTAAAGAAGGAAGCGCCACAAGGAAGAAACCCTTTCTTATTGCAATCAACATAAAATCTCAATATATATTCTCTGTCTGAATCATGTAGAACCTCTGAATGAAGCTCTCAACTGCACTGATTCGATTGATCTTTCACAATCTCAAGAGTGCTCAACACTGAAGAGGTACCGTTCTTCAATGGAGATTGTTCAAACCCTGATCACAGGAGAATGTACAGGAAATAGCACAAGGCAAAGTCGAAATATCAAAAGGTGAGTTTCTCATTGCCAAAAATGCCTTATATAAGGCACGCATTTCCAAGAAGATACGCCCTTTTTGCCATCATTAAAATCTTTTAAAATAATATTAAGTCTTTTTCAATAGTCATGACTTAATATTTGGGCGCCTTTAATATTTTAAGTGATTAAAATATTAAATCACTTTTTTAGAGAATATTTAAGTGATTTAAATATTAATTGACTTAATATTTTATTATAAAGTCAAATTTGAAAAGTATAAAGTCAAATTTGACTTTATAATAAAATATTAAGTCAATTAATATTTAAATCACTTAAATATTCTCTAAAAAAGTGATTTAATATTTTAATCACTTAAAATATTAAAGGCGCCCAAATATTAAGTCATGACTATTGAAAAAGACTTAATATTATTTTAAAAGATTTTAATGATGGCAAAAAGGGCGTATCTTCTTGGAAATGCGTGCCTTTTTGACATAAGGTTTTTTGGGCAATGAGAAACTCATTATTGATTATTTCGACTTTTCCTTTGGCTTTCCTTTTGTGCTTTTACCTGTGATCAGGGTTTTGGGCAATCTTCCATTGGAGAACGATATCTCTTCAATGTTGAGCACTTTTGAGACTGTGAGAGACCAATCGAATTTGTGCAATTTGTGAGAGCTTCATTCAGAGGTTCTATTGTGCTTCATCAGAGTTTTATTGGGTTTTCTTATCAGAGGCATGAGGGTTTGTAGAGATGGCGACCTTCATCCAACTGGCAGATGCTATACTTCATAGCCGTACCTTCTGAGTTGTGGTTTTGAGCTTATTGCTTGAAGTGCGTGGCTCTCTGTGCAAGGGCGTTTGGGCTTCCTAGGAGAAACGCCTTTCTTTTTTAGGGTTTCTCTTCACCTTCTTTGGCGTCTAGCATATATCTTTCATTTGCCTCAGTTTCTAGGCTGGATATTTCTTTCTGGAGCTTCTTACACTAGATTTTGTCAGATTTCACCATCTTGGCTGGCAAACTGGACTTATTTTCTTAAATAAATAATCTGGAAGCTTTCGGGTATGTTTATGAGTTGTAAATCCATTGTTGAGCTTATTTATTACTTTTTGTAATTTCATTTAGCCAGAAATAGCTCAGATTTACATTTTATGAGCTTTTATATGATGCGCCCCTTCTCTTTTGTCTACAAACTTTCTCTTAAAAAACTAAAAAAACACATTAAGACTTAAGAAAATATTGGGGTCTGAGTTGAGAGCCAGTAGGGCTCATCACAGTGGTATCAGAGCAGGCACGCATTTCCAAGAAGATACGCCCTTTTTGCCATCATTAAAATCTTTTAAAATAATATTAAGTCTTTTTCAATAGTCATGACTTAATATTTGGGCGCCTTTAATATTTTAAGTGATTAAAATATTAAATCACTTTTTTAGAGAATATTTAAGTGATTTGAAAAGTATAAAGTCAATTTGACTTTATAATAAAATATTAAGTCAATTAATATTTAAATCACTTTAAAACCCATAACTCACTCAAAACACCAAATATTCTTGTGCCATCAGAAGCTGTCGACTCCTACACTGCTAACGCCTACTGTGAACCAATCACTGGGCTCTGAAAACAAGAACGATCAAACTCTCCAGAAAGTACCATTGACCCTCAAACCAATCCAGCTAGCCCACAAGGGTCCAATAAATAGGCTAACACCATCAAACATGATCATGCCGAAAAAGGGGACATTACAAGTATCGCAGTTGAGAGTGGTCACAGGAATGCTAACTTATTTCTCTTGAAATTGAACAATCATCATATTTACGGTTATCCTGTCATCGGGCATCTGAACCATCACAAGCCTTGATGACTGAGTCATGTTTATCATTGGGATGAGAGTATCGGGCCCTTCTTATAGAATGTGTGCATATTCAAGAGACTTGATAACAGGCATCGAATTTGCATTCTTTGTATATCATTGGCGCCAATTTCTCATACATCCCAATATCGGGAATAATATCAAGTTAATGGTAGAATGAAGTCTTAACCGTTAATGAGAATTGAAGTTTCAAATCTGTGTGTGTGATCTACCTTAGTCTACGAACCCTGATTATTGCCAAATGTCTGCACACGAGCGACGACCTGAGCCTTGGCCAGGCCTTATCACTGTGTTAATTGTTCTCCTTGATTTCAAGCGTTGAAGGCTGCACTCGACACGTGTGGAGACTATTTGAGTTATTGTTATCCAAGGCTATGAGGTCTAAGTGCAACATATAAGGAGAAAACTTTCAACAGCTGCAAGACAAGCACCTAACTGCACCTGCAGAATTGTAGCAACAAAAAAGAGATAAGTATTTTTGTACTCTTGAAATTTTCTTTCTTTTCTGGCTTGAAATTTAGTCTGCTGAAGTTGTGCAGATCTGATGTCATTTATTTATCATGTGTGTAGTAAAGATCATGTTTTGATCTCTCAATGAGATCCCTTGAAGACACCTTTCTCTCATTGTGAGATGTTCATGCTAATTGTGAAGATCTTTGAGTGTGACTCTGAGATGAAAAAGAGAATTGCATTTTCATTGTGATTGGATGATCACTTCGATAACATTCTCTTTGTGCATGGACTATGATGGTATCTTGAGAGGCCTGATTCTATGTTGTATATGCTAGCTGCATAATGTTGAGCAGATTATCTTTTTGTACTGAGATTAACACTCTCGAGAGGAGCAAATGATGGAAGAAAGATATATCGGAATTCAATAAAGATAAGTTATTTATCCCTTATTCTGATCTTTTGATATTTGCTACATATTTCAATTATAGGTTGATTTCTTTATTCATTTTTTTAATATTGCTCATAAATTCTTATGTATTCATGCTATAACTTGAGATAGTAAACCTTGTATGATTCTAGCCTTAATATTTTCTTTGGACAGTTATAAATTGTTAGTAATCTCTCTCTATAATGCTTCCAGGACAGCTGTGTATGTTCAGAACAGAAGTCCTCATAAGATCTTGGAGAATATGACTCCAGAAGAAGCCTTTACAAGGTAGAAGCCTGAAGTCAGTCATTTGAGGATCTTTGGAAGTCCTATCTATATTCATGTTCCCAAGGAAAAGAGAACCAAGTTGGAGCCTTCTGGAAAGAAGGGAATATTTGTGGGCTACAGTGAGACATCCAAAGCCTACAGAATTTACATTCCAGGTCAGAAGTTGATCGAGATCAGTAGGGATGTCACATTCGAGGAAGATGTTGCATTTAGAAGATCCAGGGGGATTCATATGGAGATTGATAATGAAGAGTCTCCTCAGGATATGGAAGTTGACCATACTCCTGAGATTCAGAGGGAGACTTTAGAACCAAAAGAAGACACTGATCCTATCGAACCCTTGGAACCTACTGATGGGCCTACTGACACTGTCATTGGGAAAAAGAGACCTCTATGGGCCAGGCGTACTATGCAAGAGGCTGAAAGTTATGCAGCTCCTAGAGGCACATTCAAAGAAAGCAAAAGGCCACATAAGTTCTCTAGTTATGTTGCCTTGATGAGTCAGATTTTAGAATCTTAGCCTACCTGTGTTGAGGAAGCATCGAGTCATCAGATTTGGAGAGATGCTATGACAGAGGAGTATCAATCAATTCTTAAAAATGATGTTTGGGATATTGTTCCTAGACCCGAGGGCAAGTCTGTGGTATCTTCTAAATGGCTATTCAAGATTAAGCATGCTGCAGATGGAAGCATTGAGAAGTACAAGGCAAGATTTGTGGCTCGTGGGTTCTCTCAGAAAGAGGGAGTTGATTATGATGAGACATTTGCTCCTGTTGCTCGCTACACTTCAGTCAGAACCATCATTGCTATTGCTGCATCTAGAGGATGGAAGATTCACCAGATGGATGTGAAGACAACTTTTCTCAATGGAGTAATTGAGGAGGAGGTTTATATAGAGCAACCTGATGGATTTGAGGTTCATGGGAAGGAGTCACATGTTTGCAAGCTGAAGAAGGCCTTGTATGGTCTTAAGCAGGCTCCTTGTGCATGGTACGAAAGGATTGATTTATACCTATCAAGTTTGGGCTTCTTGAAGAATGATGTTGATTCAAATCTCTACTTCAAGGTAATCAATGGTGATGCATTAATTTTGGTTTTATATGTTGACGATCTGATCCTTACTGGAGAAGATCACCTGATTCTTGAATGTAAAAAGGAATTGACTTTTGAATTTGAGATGAAGGACCTTGGGCTCATGCATTACTTCCTTGGCTTAGAAGTCTGGCAGAAACCAGATGGAATGATTCTAGGTCAAGGGAAGTAAACCATTGATATACTTAAGAGATTTGGCATGATGGATTGCAAATCCATGTCTACACCTATGGAGACCAATCTTCATAAATTGAAGGAGGCTGCAGCTAGTTCAGATTTGGTGGACCCTACATTGTACAGACAACTAATTGGATCCTTGATGTATCTAGTTAACACTAGACCTGATATTTGCTATGCAGTGAGTGCACTTAGCCAGTTTATGTGTGATCCAAGACAGATACATCTTGTTGCAGCTAAACATATCCTGAGATACTTGCGTGGCACTTGGATATGGGTTGAGGTATACTTCGATGCAGACTTGGAGTTACATGGTTTCACGATTCGATTGGGCGGTTGTGTCACAGATCGGAAGAGCACCTCGGTTGTTGCTTCAGTTTGGGTTCGCTATGATTTCTGGTGCGTTGGAAGCGTCATCGTAGCATTGAGTACGAGAGGCGAGTACATTGCAGCTTGTATGGCAACTCGAGAAGCAGTCTGGCTTCGTAAGCTCCTTGCAGGATTGTTCGGACAATCAATGGAGCCTACTATCATTCATTGTGATAATCAGAGTTGTGTGAAGCTTTTTGTCAATCCTGTGTTTCATGACAGAACCAAGCATGTTGAGATCAAGTACCACTATATCAGAGATATGGTACTAAGGAAGGCTGTACAGTTGAGGTACATTAGCACTAATGAGCAAACGGTAGCTATTCTCACCAAACCTCTCGCCAGGATAAAGTTTGAGTACTTCCGAGATAAGCTTGGTATGGTGGAGAATCCAGCCTTGACTGAGTAAGAGTCTCAGTATCAGTGAAGCCTTGTTAATGCATTTTCTTCTGAGACGGAAGAATTTGAGGTGCAAGCCCTTGTTAATACATTTTCTTCTGAGACGGAAGAATTTGAGGTGCAAGTCCTTGTTAATGCATTTTCTTTTGAGACGGAAGAATTTGAGGTGCAAGCCCTTGTTAATACATTTTCTTCTGAGATGGAAGAATTTGAGGTGCAAGTCCTTGTTAATGCATTTTCTTTTGAGACGGAAGAATTTGAGGTGCAAGCCCTTGTCAATACATTTTCTTCTGAGATGGAAGAATTTGAGGTGTTAGTCCTTGTTAATGCATTTTCCTCTGAGACGGAGGAATTTGAGGTGTAAGCCCTTGGTTCCACCCTCTGAGCTTGAGACATGGTGGATGTCATGTGTGAGACTCCATGACATATCTTGTACTTGTGAATGTCACGTTGAGGTGACAACACCACGCAAGTGATGAACACTTGTACACACCATAGTGTGGTTGTTGCCATTATGGTTGATATCGTATTGAGGCGATATCTAACATCATGTTGAGTTGATTCATCTTGATCAGCTGGAAGTTCTCTCCCTAGCTGAGAGGGAGTGTTAATGTTATTTAGCAGCTTCGGGTTCATTCTTCCAGCCACGAATGAAGACATAATAAATGTAGCCTATCGGCTATTTATTATATGAGTCATTTATTTAAGATTGGGCGCTTCTCTTGGCAATATTATATTTTCACTTGAGGCCGACCTTCCTTATGTTTTGTAATTAATATTTTTTATTGTATTTTGGCCGACCTTATAACTTGAAGAGGTGCGACCTCTCTCACTTGTATATATACAAGGTTCGTTCCTCCATTCATTACTCATTCAAGCAAGTCCGATTTATTTATCTCTAAGTGCGAATTTATCAAGAGGCAAGAAGTGTGAATTTATCAAGAGGCAAGAAGTGCGAATTTATCAAGTGGCAAGTCAAGTGTGAATCTCTCAAGTGCTGAGTGTGATTTACATCTAGAGCTGTGTGCGAATCTGTTCAAGTACAAGTTCATTTTCTGTTTTTTGTATCTGATACAGGTACAGAATTCTGGCCTTGAGTTAGGCCTCATTGTAAAGAGAATTGTTGCCATTGTTCATAAATATAAGAGAGATTTTTGTTGCTGGGTTTTTCTCCCGCAAGAGGAGGGTTTTCCCAGGGTATCTACTGTGTTATTTTGTCTGATTTGAATTGATTTTCTGTGCACTAAATCTGATCATTAAAATTTAACAAAAACCACCATTGGCTGAGAGTCATTTTTTGTTTACTATCATCACATTTTCTGAGTTCACAGTGAGAAGTTGAGTTTACCTTTTAGCTGTATATCTTTAGTAAGAGTTCAATTTCTGAGGAGTTAGAGTCTGGTCTAAGAGTTGTTGGAGGTCTTTTGCTGGAGGCCTGAAGTGCTACAAATACAATCAAGTTCATCCTCATTGGGAAAGGCTTATACCAGGCATGTTGTTTCTTCTTTCATGTTCTAGAACGTATTTCTTGATATAATCTGAAAGTGTAAATACTGAGTGAGCATAGATAGGAAATTGCATTGAGTTCAATTCTTCAGTTAGGATGAACAGAGAAGAAGTTCTATGTTGCACCATGTAGTTAATCTACTTGAAGGAATGGTTAAGCATGCTTACTGAAGTATATACCTGTTTGCATTAATCTGTGAATTGCATTAAGGTTAGAGAGGCATTAATGTGCGAATTGCATTATATGTATGAGCTCCATATAAGGAGTATATGTTTTGAACTAGTTACTAAATACTAGGACGGGGATGATAGCATCGAGACAAGTACAATCCACAGCTTAAGTTAATAAGATTGACTTAGTGAAGCTTATGTAACTCCTAGGATATTGATTTCCAGAATAGGAGAGGATTTTGAGTCTACTTGATATGTTTTTTATTTCTAGTAGATTAGCGTGAAGTAGGATGTCTAGGGTACGTACTACCCCGGAAGGACTAACCTACGTGTAATGTAAGAAAGCCTTAATGCAAATCGGCCCTGAGTAGTGTTTATGATAGATGACCTTCATTCAAAGTACTAAACGAGAATACTTTGGCCAAAGTAGTGAAATGTACAACATCCACTTAGGTGTGAGATAGTTGAAACTACACTATCAGTTCATTGTGATCCTTGTACTAGTTCGAGATTGTGAAATAGCAAGGTTCTAGTTGTGTAGGACATAGCACTATGCTCAATTGGTAATCGTTAAAGGATATCCTACCAATCTCTTCTTCAAAGGGAGGGCCATCTATCTAACGATAGGTGTGCGGGGGACCGCATTATAAGTCTGTGGTTGGCGGAAAAGCGCCCGAGTGATGTTTCTCCTCCATAGCAAGCGGCCGATGTACCAAGATTTGAAAGGACAGACTCCTGGACCTTCTTACTACTATTTGTTCTAAAGCTCATTGGAGCTATGTTAGCTAAGGTATGTATTCTTGTTTCATGTACTTGTGAAGTTATTATAATGAAACGTAATCTTTATTGCAAATAAATTTGGCAACTTGTTCATGTTTTATCAATAAAGAAAAAGAAAAATTTTATTGCAATGACATGTTAACACGTTTACTTACTTTTAGGATGTAGTTTATGGAAATTTTACTTTACCGAAGGGTCGATTACTTACAAAATCTCACACGCAGATAGATGGATGTCCCCTCCATCAGGGTTTAATCTCAATAGGTGGCAGTGTCAAAAATGTCTTAATGTTATGATCATGATGCTTTGCGCTTTCCCTAGCCAATTTTGTTTTAGTATATCATATGTATCCGATTTGTTCTCTCAAGCACAGCTACACCCTGCTATAGGAGTTGTTTATACTAGTATCCTTCTTTAGTTTCTATCGTAGGTTTGTTGCTTAAATAGTGGTTAGTATGGTAAAGGTGTTTATGGTTATAGTTTGTATCTTTTTATATGAAGGAACAAGGCCCCATAGTAGAACCCTGATATTATATCTAGAAAAAGCTATATTAACATATCCCTGTTAAAGGGTTAAGAGCTTACATCCAGAAAGAAACAAAAATTCTTGTTGTCTTTTAAGTAATAGGTTGCAAGATTAATATGTGAAGGAGGCTTGTAGTCCTCCCCCGCCTACATTTGTCAAAGCAAACTTTGATGGGGCTTCTCGAAGTAACCCAAGAAACATTGGTACAAGTTTTATTCTATGTGAAGAAAATGGCAGTTTGATTTAGGGTGGCTACCTCATCCTAGGACATTGCACCAATAATGACACAAAGTAGTAAGGTGTGGTTAGGGGAACTATGCTACTACTAGCATCCTCTTTATGTGTGTAGTAGTTAGTTGTAGAGGGGAAATCCTTCATGGTGATTAATGCATTGAGAAAAGGGTCAAGTCCAGATTGGCAGCTTAGGCCATTGTTGGAGGAGATCCTCTCTTTAAGTCTACAATTATGGAAGTCATTTTTTCATGTCCTCATAGAGCCTATAATGCAGCAGTGGTTTTCCTAGAAAATTGTGAGGTCAACCAAGAGGCCCTGATGGTGATTTTTAGCAGTCTTATGTCATCTTGGAAGGGACTTGAAACTTATTTAAATTTAAAGCCCCCTTAAAGGTTTTCTCTTCCTTTCAAGACCATTTGATCCTCTTACCTAATAAATGTGGGAATGATTATCTATTGTGGAGGACGTGTGTTTTTTATTTCATGTGATTTATGCCTAGCACCTCTATAATCAAGATTAACAAATGGAAGCTGCTATATTAGTAATTCTTTGGTGGTATGTCTTGCATGACATGTTGGAGCAGTGGATGCCAGAAGATTGGCACCAGGCTATGGTGTGTGCATTGGGTATTGGTTGGTTGCTTGTTGGGTTTCAGTATGACACATTGAAAGCATTCACATAAGGCTAAGGATCCTTATAGGTTCAATAGAGTGTATAATAAACATCTGAATGCAATCTTCAACTCTCAAGAAATGGCCGCTCTAGGATTTGATAAATTGATGCTTGGCAACAATTGGTTGGGAGTTTGTTTCAGGCCCCACCTCTCCAAAGCCACCAAACTAGAGGATTTCGTCTCAACATTGGCTGAGGTTGTCCCCAATGCAGTGCAGCATCTATGGCTTTTACTACTCCTGTTACAAGCTCATTTTGGGGATATGGAAGTTCCTAAAGCTGGTCTAGAAGCACCAGTGAAGGAGGATGTTGAGGGAACACCTATGGGTGGGAATCTTAGGCAGGGAAAGTATTCTCCACCTATCACAACCATTGAAGATAATGAATTGCTACTGGTACAGAGGGAACTGCTGGTGCTCAAGGCTTATTGTGAGGACCTCGGAAAAGTGATAGATAGCCTTATGGCGACCAATAATAAAGGGAAACTAGAGGTTTTGTATGCCTATATAATTCCTACTTTTGGTGCTGGCAAGTTGTTTAGAGCACAGATGAGGAAGGAGATTTTCCAAGATATCAAGTTCCCGTCCTTTGGATTCAACAGCACCCAATTCATCTTCTTCTACAGATCAGCATCAGAATGCAGCAGTTGTGGAAGATCTTGCCGGTTGGTGTGTGGCAGATGATGACCTTTGTGGGTGGGGGATTTACTATGTTTTTGGGCAACTTTTGTTTATTCTGTTCATGTCTGTTTTCGGTGCAGGGTGATGCTTTGTTCTTGTCTGTACCCTGTTAGTTGTCTTTCGTAGGGCTGTAAATTGGTTTCGTAGTTTAGATAGTTTTTGGTTTGTGCTTTTAAGTGTCAGCCATTATGGTTGTTTATCGTAATTCTGTTATGTTGTATATGTTTTTATTCCAAGGCAAAGACCCCAATAGAATCCCCCATTAATGAATCTTTGAAAAAAAATATATCAACATAAATTTCTTCAAAACCTAAATTTATTTTTCAAAGTACTAATTTTTTATATTTAAAATCCTAAATTTGAACTAAATAAAAGGCAAACCTTATGTAAACGTGAAGTCAAACGTGTGTTGGTGAAATGGGTGGGAGCAAGAAGCTGCAAGCGGTAGAACTGAGCAGAGCAGAACTGTGAGCTCAACGAGAATGGCAAACAAATAAAAAACAAACATACAAAGAATCCACAGAAAAAAGCACAACAAAAGTATGAAGACAAAGGACAATGCAATCATTGTGCAGAAAAAGATATGAATGGTCATTCAGACAAATGGTGATTGTGATGTCCCCGCTCTAGTCAGTTCTTGGGAACAGTGTGTTAGCCTTTTCTTGGACCCTTGTGGGCTAGCTGGATTGGTTAGAGGGTCAGTGGTGTTTTCTAGAGGAGTTGATCGTTCTCGTTTTCAAAGCTCAATGATTGGTTCACAGCAGGCCTTGGCAGTTTAGGAGTTGACAGCTTCTGACGGCACAGAATTCTATAGAGATTTGAGGAACTTATGCTTATTTAAGTGATTTAAGTTATTAATTAATTTATTATTTCATTATAAAGTCAAATTGACTTTATCCCTTTTAAATCACTTAAATATTCATAAAAAGGGTGATTTAAAATTAAATCACTTAATCATTTAAGTGGGCGCCAAATATTAAGTTCATAACTATTGAAAAGGACTTAATAATATTTCAAAAGATTTTAATGATGGAAAAGGGCGTATCTTCTTGGAAATGCGTGCCTTTTTGATATAAGGAATTTTTGGGCAATGAGAACATCATTCATGATTATTTCAACTTTGCCTTGGGTTTCCTTTTGTGCTTTTACATGTGATCAGGGTTTTGAGCAATCTTCCATTGGAGAACAATACTCTTCAATGTTGAGCACTTTTGAGATTGTGAGAGACCAGTCGAATTTGTGCAATTGTGAGAGCTTCATACAGAGGTTCTACATGCTTCAATCAGGGTTCTATTATTTAGTATTCAGTTGTTGGCAATAAGGAAGAGGGTTACTTCATCCAGAGTCGCCATCTTCAGCAAATCTGTAGCTTTAGCTTTGATCCTTCAGTTTCTTCATTGGCCCATACCATTTGCATTGAAATTTGTGCCTTCTTGGAGGATGGCGTGTGAATCTAGAAGCTAGGGCGCTTCCTTTTTGGCTCCTGTTTGAGCTTCATTATGGGCGGCTACTACTATTATCTCATTGTATCCTATTTCTGAGTGAGGAAAGTCAATTCTGGAGGCTAGGCGTCCACATATGCCAGTTTTCACCATTCTTGGCTGGCGAGTTGGCTTACTTCTTTAAATAAATAATCTGGAAACATTTTGGTATGTTTAGCACTTGTGATCTATTTGTTATTGTTAAATAATACCTTCTACATTTTCATTCTGTAGAAAATAGCTCTGTTTTTCAATTTATGAGCTTTTATATGATGCGCCCCTTCTCTTCTGTCTACAAACTTTCTCTTAAAAAACTAAAAAAACACATTAAGACTTAAGAAAATACTGGGGTTTGAGTTGAGAGCCAGCATGGCTCATTCACAGTGGTATCAGAGCTCTGATCCTGCCAGCCTGAAGGGTTAGCAGTTTCTATGCGGCCTCATCAGAACAGGTTTGACAGGTACTACTCACGCAGGGGTCCTAGTTTGCAGAGAAGTACTTTTGAACCTTTTTCAGCATTTCCGTTTGACGAACAGGAAGAAGAATTGGACTTTGATAACATGGCTGACAAGGAAGCTAAAGGTTCTCACAGGAATCCTCTCAATGAAGAGGATAGAGAAGCTAGAGATGTACTTAGAGGCATGGTGGCAGGCCAAGAACAGGTGGCGAATATCCTCCAGCAGCTAAGCATAAATGTTCAAAATTTGACACTTCATAGAGGTCAGAATCAAGGTCGAGATCTGGAAGGCAGTATTCATGGAGAACCACATACAATTATTGCTCCAGCACGCACCTTTGAGAGAGCTACTTGTCCCACTTTTATCAGAAATGATGCTGATGAAGAGGAGGAGGTTGAACAGGGTGGTGAAATTAACTTTGCAGATAACATCATGGCTATGCATGATGAATGGGATGCATTGCCTCCGAGAGTTAAGGATCACCTTAACTTCAATCGTTTCATGAGCTAGAAAAGAGAACACACCAGAAACAAGAATGACAGGAGGCCTAGATACAAGCATAATGATCTTAGACAGGCTACCAATAAACTTACCTTAGCAAACTGTGATGGCAGTGGCAGAGTTACAGCACGTGCCTGGGTGAGTAAGTTGGATACATTCTTGACACTACGTCCTATGCCAGAGGAAGATGCCATTAGATTTGCAGCACTTCACCTTGATGGCGTGGCACATGACTGGTGGATTCATGGCATGGCTACTCTTCACCATGACCGGATTACCTCATACCAAGAGTTCACTAATAGATTGGTAGAGAGGTTTGATAGACGTGATCCTGAACTATTCTTCAAGGATCTTGCACAATTAAAACAGTTGGGTAGCTTGGAATCGTACATTGGAGAGTTCCAAAGACTATCCGTGATGGTGACAGGCATCACAGAGAGAAGGCTGATAATATTGTTTATTGAGGGTCTTTTTGAGCCCATGAAAGGTTGGATAAAGGCATTTGATCCACCTACTTTACAAGAGGCCATGAGGAAAACTCGCAGTATGGAGCTCACTACACCTCGTAAACAATTTGGCACGAAACCTTCTACCTCATACACTGAGAACAAATCTGATCCAAAGAAGGCTGATAATGCTGATCAAAAGAAAAAATTTGCAGCCCCTTTAGATCGTGATACAATGAATGATCTACATAGAAGGAAGCTCTGTTTTTACTATAAGGGCCCATATGACTTCAATTATGACTGTCCCCTCAAGCCTAAAGGGAAAAACAGGCACATGGAATGGTTTTATGAGGGAGAAACGTTGACTGATTTTTCTGATCAGCAAGCTGCTATCTATGACACAGATGAAGAAAAATCAGAAAATGAGGCAGAGATTGAGGTAGAAAGTGAGCTACAGGAGGCTCATATGTCTAGCATGCAGAGAGAGGGATCTTTCACGCTCCGTGGGATTTTAGCAGGTCAAAGAGTCATATCTCTTTTGGACACAGGTGCAACCCACAACTTTATTGATTCACGGTTAGTGGAGAAAAGGGGAATTCAAACTCAGCAGTTTGAAGGCATTCGAGTGAAGGTTGCAGATGGATACACTCTCAACTGCGAGAGGATGATTCCTCATTTGCCATTGAAACTCAACAATTTTGAGTTTAAGGCAGATTTTTATGTTGTGAACATGGGAGGAACAAATATAGTTCTCGGCATGAAGTGGCTTCATGCGATAGGAGAGTTCACACTTAATTTGCATGACATGGAGATGAAATTCAGAGTTGATGGCACAAATCATGTTCTTAAAGCCATCAAGGACAGCAACCTAAAAGAAATTTCACTCCGGCGAATGGAACGTTTGATTCAACACGACATGGTAGATTGGGCTGCTGAGTGCAAGTTAATGCCTTCACAGTTGGAGCAGCAAGCTTCTTCTTACCATCCGGATGTACAGGAACTCCAAATCAAACATGCAAAGGTTTTCAGTGCTATTCCACCAGGTAGACCTCCTGATAGAGGTATTGAGCATATCATAGAGCTGGATGAGGGCACGAAACCTATCATGATCACTCCATACCGGCACCCCAAACGTTTAAAAGATGAAATTGAGAAAACTATTAAGGAACTTTTAGCTATGGGGCACATTAGGCCAAGTAAGTCACCCTTTGCTTCATCAGTTGTTTTGGTGAAGAAAAAGGATGGTACACTTAGGATGTGTATTGACTACAGGATGCTCAACAAGAAGACTATAAAGAACAGGTATCCTATTCCACGGATAGATGAGTTGATAGACGAGCTTCATGGAGCTTGCTATTTCTCGAAGATTGATTTGAGGACAGGTTACCATCAGATTAGAGTCCGAGAGGAGGATATTGAGAAAACCGCATTCAGATGTCACTGTGGACACTATGATTTCTTGGTTATGCCATTCGGTTTAACAAATGCTCCAGCCACATTTCAGTCTACTATGAACAGGGTTTTCCATCCTCCCTTGAGGAAATTTGTATTGGTGTTTTTCGACGACATCCTGGTTTACAGCAAATCATGGGAGGAACACATGGTTCACCTAGATGAGGTATTGAGTATACTTGACAGGGAGTCCTTGTACGCCAAGGAGTCCAAGTGTGCTTTAGGCATGGCAGAGCTTTTGTATCTGGGTCACATTATCAGTGGAGAGGGAGTCAACATGGATCCAGAGAAAGTTCGAGCTATCATCGATTGGCCTACACCTGAGACATTGACACAGCTCAGGGGTTTGTAGGATTATGTGCCTTCTATCGTCGGTTTGTTAGTGGATTCTCGTGACATGCTGCGCCACTAACTGATTTGACTAAGAAGGGAGCCTTTGTGTGGACACCTCTTGCACAGGCGTGCTTTGAGAAGTTCAAACTTCTCATGACTACATGTCCAGTCTTGGCTTTGCCAGATTTCACCAGACCATTTGAGCTACATTGTGATGCCAGTGGTGAGGGTATTGGTGCAGTCATCATGCAAGATCGACACCCTATAGCTCTCGAGAGAAGGAAGCTAAGAGGTCCTGAACGGAGCTACAGTATCTACGATAAGGAAATGTTGGCCATCATGCATGCCATGGCCAAATTCAGGCAATACTTGGTTGGTAGTAAATTCAGTGTTAAAACCAATCACAATAGTCTGAAACATTTTCTTGGGCAACGAGATTTGAACGAAAGGCAACAGAAATGGGTCAACAAACTTCAGTCCTATGATTTTGACATCTATGTCAAGGGCACTCAGAATGTGGTTGCTGATGCATTATCTCGCCGTGCACACTTGAGCTCCATTACACAGATTGCAGAGGACTGGAGACATATGATATTAGCAGAGTATGCTAAGAATCCGTGGGCTTCTAGCATAGTGGATGGGACAGTACAGGATGACAGATACTCACTTGTAGATGATCTTTTCATTTACAAAGGGAGGATATTTCTAGTCCCAGGTTTTGAGATGAGGGACAGAGTATTGAGATCATTCCATGATTCACCTATGGCAGGACATCCCGGTTACTTTAAGACCTACAGGCAGGTACGAGAGAGATTCTCTTGGAAGGGTCTCAAGTCATTTGTTCTTCAGTATGTCAGGGAATGCCTTGTTTGTCAGCCTTGTTTGTCAGCAGAACAAGCAAGAACATACATACCCTATAGGATTACTCCAGCCGCTTCCTATTCTTGAGAGGAAGTGGGAATGCTTGTCTATGGACTTCATCACGGGCTTGCCGAAAGCTCAAGGGAAAGATAGCATTTTTGTGGTAGTAGATCGGTTGACGAAGTATGCTCATTTCTTCTCAATCACTACTACACACACAGCTACTCAGGTGGCAGACTTGTTTTTCCGAGAGGTATTCAGGTTGCACGGGTTGCCTCGGAGCATAGTCAGTGACCAGGACAGCAGGTTTATGAGTAACTTCAGGCAGGAGTTATTCAAAATTTGCAGGGCAGAGCTCACTCCGAGCACCAGTTACCACCCACAGACAGATGGGCAGACTGAGATAGTCAATAAATGGGTGGAGGGATACTTGAGGAATTACAGTTCAGGGCAGCATAAGGCATGGGTGAAGTGGTTATACCTTTGTGAGTATTGCTACAATACCACTCATCACATGAGTATTCAGATGACACCATACCAAGCGTTATATGGATATGATGCTCCGAGTTTTCTAGATTTGTTGCTGAGTGATAGCAGGGTACCTAGTGCTGGTGATCTATTACAGGAGAACCAGGACATCATGAGAGCACTCAGGGAGAACATTCAGAAAGCTCAAAATCAGCAAAAACAATATGTTGATCAGAGGCGAGTGGAACGATCTTTCGAGATCGATGATTTGGTGAATTTGATGCTTCAGCCTTATAGGCAATCCACCCTTCGTAAGAAGGGCACTGAGAAACTTAAGCCACGATACTATGGACCCTTCAGAGTTGTCAGACGTGTCGGTGAAGTGGCTTATGAGTTAGATCTTCCGATGGACAGTAAGGTTCACAATGTGTTCCATGTGTCGCGTCTCAAAAAGGCATTGGGACAATAGGTGACTCCTATTTTTTTACCACCCCTGGATGATGAGGGGAAATTGATTTTGATACCTGAGGCCATTCTGGATTCTAGAGAGCGTCATCTTCAGAGGCGGGTTATCAGGGAATACTTAGTAAAATGGAAAGATCTACCGGCAGAGGATGCTACTTCGGAGAGTGACAGTATTCTTCAACATCCGGCTTTGTGTTTGCTTGTGGACAAGCAAATTCAGGGAGGGCGGACTGTGATGTCCCCGCTCTAGTCAGTTCTCAGGAACAGTGTGTTAGCCTTTTCTTGGACCCTTGTGGGCTAGCTGGATTGGTTAGAGGGTCAGTGGTGTTTTCTAGAGGAGTTGATCGTTCTCGTTTTCAGAGCTCAGTGATTGGTTCACAGCAGGCCTTGGCAGTTCAGGAGTTGACAGCTTCTGACAGCACAAAATTCTATGGAGATTTGAGGAAGTTATGCTTATTTAAGTGATTTAAGTTATTAATTAACTTATTATTTTATTATAAAGTCAAATTGACTTTATCCCTTTTAAATCACTTAAATATTCATAAAAAGGGCGATTTAAAATTAAATCACTTAATCATTTAAGTGGGCGCCAAATATTAAGTTCATAACTATTGACAAGGACTTAATAATATTTTAAAAGATTTAAATGATGGAAAAGGGCGTATCTTCTTGGAAATGCGTGCCTTTTTGATATAAGGCATTTTTGGGCAATGAGAACATCATTCATGATTATTTCAACTTTGCCTTGGGTTTCCTTCTGTGCTTTTACATGTGATCAGGGTTTTGAGCAATCTTCCATTGGAGAATGATATCTCTTCAATGTTGAGCACTTTTGAGACAGTGAGAGACCAATCGAATTTGTGCAATTGTGAGAGCTTCATACAGAGGTTCTACATGCTTCAATCAGAGTTCTAGTATTCAGTATTTAGTTGTTGGCAATAAGGAGAGGGTACTTCATCCAAAGTCGCCATCTTCAACAGATCTGTAGCTCCAGTTTTGATCCTTCAGTTTCTTCATTGGCCCGTACCATTTGCATTGAAATTCGTGCCTTCTTGGAGGATGGAGTGTGAAGCTAGAAGCTAGGGTGCTTCCTTTTTGGCTCCTGTTTGAGCTTCATTATGGGCGGCTACTACTATTATCTCATTGTATCATGTTTCTAAGTGAGGAAAGTCAATTCTGGAGGCTAGGCATCCACATATGCCAGTTTTCACCATTCTTGGCTAGCGAGTTGGCTTACTTCTTTAAATAAATAATCTAGAAACATTCTGGTATGTTTAGCACTTGTGATCTATTTGTTATTGTTAAATAATACCTTCTGCATTTTCATTCTGTAGAAAATAGCTTTGTTTCTCAATTTATGAGCTTTTATATGATGCACCCCTTCTCTTCTGTCTACAAACTTTCTCTTAATAAACTAAAACAACACATTAAGACTTAAGAAAATACTGGGGTTTGAGTTGAGAGCCAGCAGGGCTCATCACAGTGATTTGCAGTCACCCTAATTATAGCAAATCACAAGCCCTAAAACCACCTTTCGCAGTCACCTTCATCCCAAGAACAAAAAGAATAAGAATAACAATGTATGGTATGTCAGGAATACTGAAAAGGTCCTAAGTTTTCTGATTATTTTTTAAACTAAAACTAAAATCTAATTTTTATCTGTCCAGAAAAAATTTAAGGCAAATTTTAACGTTTTTGGGGGTATGTTCAGTGATTTTCAAATTTTTTGGTTGGAAATTGTCAAATTCTGTGAAACAGTTTTAAAGCACAGAAATAAATGTTAAGGAAAGCAAAGATTATTTATATTGATATTTGATAATCATAATCATGCAATTAACAGTTGAAGTTCAAACAATAATCACCTAGAGCCAGAAAACCAGAACTGGCTTAACCCTTATATTGTTTTTCCTCTTACTACTACCTATTTGAGTTTTTATTTTGTTTTTTCAATCTGCTAGTAAAAAACAGAAAATGAACTGGCTTAACCCTTATATTGTTTTTCCTCTTACTACTACCTATTTGAGTTTTTATTTTGTTTTTTCAATCTGCTAGTAAAAAACAGAAAATTACAGGTCCAGGCATATTTCTTTTCCACTCCTATCAACCAATTATCAGCACTCACCAAAAATAATCAATGTATTTTATATGATATATCAATATCTATGAAACTTCTATAGTAAATTTAACAAATTTCAATGGAGCATTCTAGGAGATGTATACCTATATGAAAAAAATTTATCTGAAGTTTCCTAATATTTATAAACATGCCATTATTCATAAACATGGTAAGGCAGTACTCGGAAATGATTATCTTTTCAATCAACTGATGAAAATTCAGAGCACATAGACATCTCAACCCTTATATTGTTTTTCCTCTTATTACTATCTACTTGGATTTTAGTTTTTATTTTTGTATCTGCTAGTTAAAAATACATTTTCATGTAAAAAAACTTTTATCAACCAATTATCATCTCTTGAGGAAAATAATCAATGTAAGTTATATGATATATCTAAGAAACTTCTATAGAAAATTTACAAATTTCAATGGAAATTTATAGGAGATATATAGCTATATGAAGAAACTTTATCAGAAGTTTCCTAACATTAGGAGATGTCCCCATATGTTTCTCCAAAACAGGATGCATTTCAGATACAGGGGACAAGTACTAGGAGTTAGGGAATGAATCACTGGGTAGCTATGATTCTTGCTCAGATGTTCGCCTTTCTCCCATTCATCAAGTTGGAAACAATTTGAGATGCAGTAAAGTAATGACCAAGGTTCAGAAAAACCTCTGATACTCATGGTGAATAGAAAGAGAACTATATGTGTATTTTATAAATTGATAAGAAATGTGCAGGATGATATTATAGTGCAACAAGGATGATATAACGTATATTACACAGACAGAAATGCCAAACCCATATCTCAGTAAAACAGACTTTTCAATATTAACTTGGAAAGAATAAAAAAAACTAGCTGGATGTCACCTTGTTAAAATTATGAATCAATTTCTTTGTTATTAACACTTAGCAAATATCCCTCAAATGAATAATGCTTATCTCAGACAAAAACCCACTGGTATTCCATGATATCATTTATATGTCATATATTTGCATAATGTTATGATCAAATGAAACTCTCAGAAGCTAACTATTCAGTGCTGTATTAGAAACAATAACTTAGGCATCAGAAATATACCTGCAAGAGAATAACACAATGTTGCTGGAGTCCTATATCCCTAAATGGTGATGATAACCACTGGTTCCAAACAAACTCTTCGTCTGGATCAAAAATTGATGATTCACTTGGAAAAGGCATTGTAATATCCCTTGTTTCACAAAAATAATATTTCCCATCAATATCAATATCTGCAAACTCCTGAATATTTTTTAATTCCCCTTTATACTGAACTTGAGGATTTTGAAGTTGAATTTTAAAGCATTGACTCTCTGCTATAGTGTAAACACATCCGCCACCTGGAAGTTCTGGAATTGAAGCCACAAGTTTTGTGGCAACTATGAGCAACGCAGTGCTACCCAATGCTGCATAGCCCAAAATTGCTCTAGCATATACAGTATTTTTACACATCCAATGCGAACCAGCAGTCACAAAATCCAATGCTTCAGCCTCAGAAGAGAAAATGTCAAACCCCTCTCGTGCTGTATACAGCAGTGCCCCAGTTGTTGGATCAATGTATATAACTTGTGTGTCTTTCCTTGTTGATAAACTCGCGATTATATAATATTCACTGGATTCCAACTCCACAATAACCACAGAGGTGTCCCTCAAAGCATAAGCTGCATTAAAGTAAAAAAGTTGCATCAGAAGAAAAAATACATAGTAGAAGTTGCCTGAAACCTGACATCAAGGATCTAAACCAATGAAAGCTAAAAGGAACATGATATATGATAAGATAAAGAATGAAATTAGACTCCAAAATTTAGCTATGAAATTATGTTTATTTGATGATTGTTAGAGTATACCATTAGTTAGTAGAGTATAACATTATGCTGGGGAGATTAAGTTGAGCTTTTTAGCTTCCAAAAGATTCCTCATTGTATAAATGTTTCAAGATTTAGTGCAAGAGATGATTATACTTTGGCAGGGATTTCTGAGATTTTCTCTGGCAGTACCATGGTCTTAGACTCTTAAATATGACCTAAGTCACAACATTCATGTTTGTGTTCAAGTTTGGTGAGGAAAATTTCAGAAAAAGTTCACCAACTGATAAAATTCAGGAAAAATCTTGTGATAAGTTTGAATAGTAAGATTTTAGTTTTTAAATCTAAAAGCATAAAGTGTAATAAAAATTAAATATCAATAATTTCAAGTTAACCATAAAAGCTTAATTAAAACTAAAATTTATCATAAAATCTGGTAAAACTAAAATTTATCATTAAATTTAATAAATTCTACAAACTATTACTATTTTTCAATCATAAAATAACAATAATATCATAAAAACTATACAAATACTTGAATGGCATGATGGCTGCAGCTTCCTTCCACTGCTCCTCTCCTTCTAACTATAAATGTTAGATATTAATACTTTTATTATTAAAATTAAATATTAATAATTTCAAGTTAACCGTAAAGCTTAATTAAAACTAAAATTTATCATAAGTTCTGGTAAAACTAAAATTTCTCATAAAACTTAATAAATTCTACAAACTATTACTATTTTTCAATCATAAAATATTAAAAATAATAATAATATCATAAAAACTATACAAATACTTGAATGGCATGATGGCTGCAGCTTCCTTCCACTGCTCCTCTCCTTGTAACTATAAATTTGCATCCACATTCAGGCCCTCTGTTTTCTGGGGCAGTTAAAATTGATGATGTGGCTCCAGTTATACCTGGCATAGTACGTTCTCTTGGTGGCTCCTCTGTTCATGACCATGCATCTCATAAGTCTTGTGCCTAGGCTTCTAGTGGATAGTTGGCAAAGGAATTTGGCCTGTCTCAGCCAGTTTCGGGAGGCTCTTAATTGGCTGCTTTAGCTGAGTCTGAGTTGGTTTCATCTAGCGCTGTGGTAGTTGTCACAAGAAAATTGTCATCCGAAGGCTGTAATGTGCTACAGTGCTTTCTGGAATGCTGTTTGCTGGTTTTGGGCAAGGATGTCTCGGAAGAATTCTGCTTTTCGAAGTTTGGTTTATTATTTTTGGCCCCACTTGTCCAATCTCCACGCTTAGTTGAACTACAGCTGGAAGCCTGTTATTGAGAAGAAAGTAGAAATTTACCCATGCATAGTTTTTTTGAGGCTATTTTCAAATCAAAAAGAGGCAGAGATCTTATTCTATTTTTTTCCAGATGGTCAATGGTTTTGGGCTAAGGCAGCCCTTCTAGTTACGCCATGGTATCTTGCTTTTAACCCTTTGATGGAATCTTTCTTGGTGTTGCCAGTTTGGGTTCGACTACCTTACCTTTTGCTTCAATTTTCAGTTGAATCCAATTTGGAAGCTATTAAAGACAGTCTTGGAAGTTTGTTCTCTCTCTTCGAAAACTGTTGCTATCATCTCATTCCACCTTTGCTCATATTCAAGTTGAGAAGAATTTATTGAAGGGTCCTCTGGTTGAAATGTGGCTCAAAATTGAATATAACCAGTGGAAACAGAAATTAGATTATCAAGGGTTGGCCTTTGGATGTCATAAGCACTAAGCGCTATGGGTTTGGGCATATTTCAGAAGATTGTTCAAGTTTAAACTTTAAAGCATAAGGCTACTAGTCAAGCCTCCTAGTGGAAGGATGCTAAGCCTCAGCGTGTGTGTCTCCTCCTCTGAATGACAAGGGTTCTTTGGATTCTTTGGTAAGCAAAATAGATGATACAGAGGAACCTTATATGATGCCTTTGGGCATTTCTTTGGATGTTGCTCTGGCTTATCCTCGTGATTTCAATCCCTCCTTGAATATTGTGGCAGCATCTTCTTTGGCTGTTGCAGAGGCTGGTTTGCAGACTTTAGTTAATGAGTGCCTGGGAAGAATAAATCTTCAATTTTCGATTCAGAGGTAGAAGACTCAAACAGAAGTGTTTGGACTACCGTTTCCCATCAAAATCTTCCTGAAGAAAGCAAGCCTCTTCTCAAATGGTTCTGAGATCTCATGAGAAAAATGGGAGGGATAGTTAATTTTGTATTGGTTAATATTGTATTTAGTATCGGCTTGTTTGGGTTTATTTTTGTTCAAGTTATCTCTCTTCTGCCCTACGAGTTGTTTCTAGCTTTCAAGCTTTTTGTTATTGTTTATTTCTGTGGGTGTGACCCCTATAGAATCCACTCTTAATCTATCATAAAAATTAAAATTTCTTTTTTTGATAGGTTAATTGACAGATCTACTAGGGCCCTGGCCTATAAATTAAAGGAATGACGCCAATACGTGCAGTAATACCAAGATGATTATTACAGTTGCAACATAATATAGACACTAGAAGAGTTCACTAAAACAGCATGGTCTTCAATAATTGACACGCCTAGTACAACAGGAAGATATCAAAAAGACTAACAAGAATCAATGAAACAAACTAAATGCTATACTCATACTTAAAATGAATGACATAACATGTTCCAAAAAGCATAGCCTTCGAGAACGAGAAACTTCTCCTCAAGAAAGAGCAGCTACTGATCTCCTACCTTTGCAGGATAAGAGATACTCCAAGGCCCATTGGGAACCTTCATTGATTGCTTCCAGCACTTCCATCTGCAATCTTTCAACTTTGGTTTTACACCCTCTACACTTCTTTTGTTTGTTCGCAAAAACAAAGAAAGAAAGTATATTAACATCCACAAATGACCAAAAATAGGTCAATGGGACTAGAGGTTACAGCAGTTAACAGTAGAAAGTTCTAGGAAGAAAGGAACCTAGAATCAAAACAATAAAAGCACATAAGACAAAATAAAGCAGTGTGCCAATAATAAATAGCAATGAAGGTCGAACAAGAACACCAAAAGCATGTGTTGGTGAAGACTTGAAGAAAATCTCATAGAATATCCCTATCAGCATCTGAAATGGAAGAGTCTAAGCCATCATCAATCCATCATCAATCACTGTGAGAGATAATGCTCAGCAGGATGTATCCAAGGTCGAAAGGGCACACAAGGATATCCTAAGAGGAACCAAAGAACTTCCTCTAGAAACTGCACTAACATCCAAGGCTGGTGCAGCTCCCATAGTAGAGAAGAAGCCCATAATGTAAGTCTACCTCTATGGTCTAAGAGGGGGGTATGCACAGTAAGTAGTGGATCCATGTCACTAGAATACGGTTGAGTCATGTCAACTGGAATGAGCAGAGCCAGGATGTTGAGGGAGACCAAGCTGGGAAACCTAAGTAATCTAAGCAATAATAATGTGCTAAGAGAATGCCACCTAACTGATCTATTACCTCTGATATGTGAAGTATAGTATCCAAAGGCCATTTTGTGTTGTATGTCACATAGGTGGGTTAGAGAAAAGTGGTGATCAATATGGGGACTCTAGAGCCTCCAGACTCCCCCGTATAGGGATCTATGCTAGATAGTGACAACCTCACGAAGAAAGAGTCAGGCACCACTAGTCTAAACATCTAAAGAAAGTAGATAGTTTATTGCCTAAGTCTATGTAGAGGCAATGAAATCTTCCTCATATCTCATAGTAAATGGGGCCTTTAAAATGAAGTGTTTCTTAGTCTACACCTCCTGGAGGGAACAAAGACAACACATCTAGTCCTAACCAATGATGCGATGAATAGTTCCAATGACATTAGGAAATCTCAAGCTGTGGGACCAATGATGTTACAAATAGTGAGAGCGATGAATAAAACCATACACCATCTATAAGAAATGATCTCAATATGCTACTTGTAGAAGTCATCTCTAGCAGTTCTACTAATGACATCCATCGTGGGAAGAAGCTAAGGGGGGCATCTATGGAGTAAATGAAAGGGGGCAACCTATCAATAGAGATGACAATAGATGTTAGAGTAATAAGTTATTATGCTTAATTAATTACATCACATTGATTAATTAATTAAGTCACTTATTCCTCTTTATTACTTAAGCTAAACTTAGGCACATTAATAATTAATTAATTATTAATTATTAAGTGTGCACACTAGGGTTTCATTTAGGGTTTCCCTTTTAGGGTTTCTTGATTTCCTTCATAAGGATTGATCACTTTGTAATAATCGATTCTCTTAATGCATTTTTACTGAGAGGTTTACAGAGAACATCTTTTTGGTTCTTCATATCTTTTGCATGTGACAGGTATCCATCTTGCATGCAAGTGATCTTGGATTCTAACATGGTATCAGAGCTCCAGACCTGCAGCTGCTTGTTCGTGATCTGAAGATATGGCCTCTTTGTGAGTTTCGGGTGCAAGGGTTTCCACAGGCATCTTTTCTGCAAGATCTAAGGGTAGCTGTTTTTTCGGGACACAATGGGCTCAAGCGGCGTCGCCATCGCGTTAGCGTCCCAAAACCCTAAGCCTTGTCAAATCGTCCATTTTGTGCGGTTGATCCAGGAGGCAAAATTTTTTTTGTATGCGAGGGGCGATACGGCCTCGGCCAGCGTTCTGAGCTCGAAAAAGAAAAATTCAAAAAGGGTTTTGAGTTAGGGCGCTGCCGATTATAAAGAGATTTCCGCCTTGCCGGTAGCCGCCGCCGCCGCCCATATTCTCCATGCGCCCATTGACGACCCGCCACGCGCCGGATTCTCCACCCGCCCAGCGGCTCGACGCGGCCCCGTGAGCTCCTCTTACCGACCGGTCTTATGCAGGTCAGGGCGGTACCAATCAAAGCACCCGGCGGAATATTAGGGGAGAGAAGAATATCACGGCCATAAAATATTCGGCGGTCGGCGTATTAGGCCATGCAAAAATTCCGGCCAGGCGATTTTGGGGCTGAAGACGGCCGTCAAATTTATACTCGTGAACCCGGCGTCGGCATGGCGTGTCGAGCGTCATCACGACCCTCTTTGCCCTCTAACCCTTGTTTTCCAAAGAGCAGTTTTTTTCTTTTGGCCATAACTTGGGCATACGGTATTGAAATCGGGCAAACGAGATATCGCCGGAAAGCTAGTTCCGAGCTCTTTCATTTGGTGCAGTTTATTTTACAGTATTTTTCTGTTTTACTGCATTTATTGCTGTTTGAAGTCAGATGTACTTTTTATGCTTTCGAGCTCATAACTTTTTGCCACGATCTCCCTTTTTCGCCTCATTGAAGCGTCGGAAAGGTATTGAGGAGCTCTACGTTGCTGTCCATGTACTTTTTCTGTATCTGTCCCAGGTTTATCAATTAGTCCTGATTTGGCCCGATGGGTTGTTTGGAGATTACTTGGATGTTTTGGCAGTTGGGAGAGTGCATCTTGCATCTTTGCACTTCATTTTCAGTAATACATCATTCAATAATTGCTTGCTGCTTCATAGATTCCAGAGTTGTTCCAGTTTGGAGTTTTCGAGTGTTCCATGGCACAGGGTTTTCTGTTGCTTTATCATGATTCCTTGATTCAATCAGTGACTCTCATCCGGTTTCAATAGTATACAGAAGAATATTTCCTTGCTTGCCTATATCAAGTTCCAGTGTTACTCTACAGAGTTCTTCCAGTGCTTCTTTGCAGCATGTTATCTCTTTGTAAGGGGGGTTTTGTCCCACTGGGTTTTTCCTTCTCTTACTCCTTATTGCATTTGTAAATGGGTACCTAATCAGGCCTAGTTGTCGGGACCCATCTTGGCTTTCATGCATCTTATTCTAGTGTTTTAGCTTCTTCCTAAGTTCATCTTAAGGTGTTAGAGTAATAAGTTATTATGCTTAATTAATTACATCACATTGATTAATTAATTAAGTCACTTATTCCTCTTTATTACTTAAGCTAAACTTAGGCACATTAATAATTAATTAATTATTAATTATTAAGTGTGCACACTAGGGTTTCATTTAGGGTTTCCCTTTTAGGGTTTCTTGATCTCCTTCATAAGGATTGATCACTTTGTAATAATCGATTCTCTTAATGCATTTTTACTGAGAGGTTTACAGAGAACATCTTTTTCGGTTCTTCATATCTTTTGCATGTGACAGGTATCCATCTTGCATGCAGGTGATCTTGGATTCTAACAATAGAAAGAAGCAAACCTTTGCAAAAACGAGAAATTCCCTCAGCTCTCCAAAACTTCCAAAGAAGGAGAAAGATCTTGAAGCAACATACCATCATCATCTAAAGACAAAGGCTTGGCATCAAGAGACAAACTCATATCCACTATCTTCTTTTGAACACTCGCTAATCTCCAAAGCCCTAAAACACAACTTGTTCACAAACAAGTTTGGAGGAAACACAAGCCAAATCTACAACATCCCCCAAAATCTCCTTGGGAAATAGCTTGAGTAGGGGTAACCAAGTCTTTCTCCTATGCTGCCAGAAAGCATATGTTGTTTCTCCACACAGTCATCATCTAGTTTTCCAACATTTGAAAACTATTTCTACATTTGGATTGAATGAGAACCTAAAATATTTTCAAAAGGGAACTCTATAATTCTATGGCCAATTAGACTACATCCAAAGTATTTAAAAGGTAGACCTTTGAAATCTACAAACTATAGCCAAGAACCTATGCAAAGTCCTATCTGTTAAATTTAGGTGAACAGATTAAATGCACAGAAAATAATTCAAAATTAGACAAAATAACACAGCAGATACCCTGGGAAAACCCTCCTCTTGAGGGAGAAAAAACCCAGCAACAAAGATCTCTCTTATATTTATAACATCAGTGACAACAATTCACTTTACAATGAGGTCTAACACAAGACCAATATGCAGCACTTGGCAATATGTAATAACAGATAACAACCTGCCAATTCGCACCTGACAATTACTGAATACAGATCTTCAGAAATCACACCTGGCAGTATTTGCAATCTCTAATGGTTCTCAACCTGCTATGAAAGAATCCGTACTAGCATGATACTTCACACTATATAAACTATTCGCACTGCATATGTTCATTCTAAATAATGTATTCGCACTTGCACTGTAACTTCGCCCTTGATGATAATGCGCACTTGACAGAATTCGCTCTTGACAGAGATCTGATTTGACAGAGTTCGCAATGATTCGTAGTCTCCTAATAAGATATTCGCACTTGAATGGAACGATCTTGATGATTGAACAAGGAGAGAAGTGGTCTCTTATAAATACATGGCTATAAGAGACCTCACAAGGTCGGCCTCAAACATAAATTACAATTTGAACAAGTCGGCCAAGATACAATGATAAATAATCAATACAAGTCATAAAGAAGGTCGGCCAGAATAAGAATAATATTATATACAAAGAGATGTGCCCATACTCATTTATTCTCACATATAAATAACTAGCCAATAGGCTACATTTATTTATGACTTTACTCGAGGCTGGAAGGATGAACCCGAAGCTACTCAATATCATTAACACTCCCTCTCAGCTAGGGAGAGAACTTCCAGCTGCACAATACAAATCATCTCAATATGAGGTCCATCAACCATCATTGCCTGCAATCAGATATAAAGAGAAGGATATCACTTCAACGTGATATTAGATATCGTCTCGATATCAACCATCAAATGGTAAGTACAAGTGTTCATCACTTGCGTGATGTTGTCACCTCAATGTGACTTTCACCATGGCTCTCCCAGAGGGTGAAACACAAGTACAAGAAGATCATCACGGACTCTCTCACGTGATGTTGTCATGGAGTCACACACATGACATCCACCATGACTCACAGAGGGTGGAAACAAGGGCTTACACCTCAAATTCTTCCGCCTCGAAGAAAATGCATTAAAAGTGTTCATCACTTTGATGTTGTCACCTCAACGTGACTTTCACCATGACTCTCAGAGGGTGAAACACAAGTACAACACATGTCATGGAGTCTCACACATGACACCCACCATGACTCAGCTCAGAGGGTGGAAACAAGGGCTTTCACCTCAAATTCTTCCGTCTCAAAAGAAAATGCATTAACAAGGGCTTGCACCTCAAATTCTTCCGTCTTAAGAAAATGCATTAACAAGGCTCACCGATATCGAGACTCTTACTACCAAGGCTGAATTCTCCACCATACCAAGCTTATCTCGGTACACAAACTTTATCCTGGCGAGAGGCTTGGTGAGAATATCCGCCCCGCTTCATCTAATGTACTCAATCAGATAGCCTTTCCGCAGTACCATCTCTAATATAGTGGTACTTGATCTCAACATGCTTGGATCTCGCGAAACAGGACAAAAGCTTCACACAACTCGATTATCACGGAATGATAGCAGGCTCCATTGATTGTCCAAACAATCCTACAAGGAGCTTACGGCCACACTGCTTCTCGAGCTGCCACACAAGCTGTAATAAGCTCAGCCTCTGTTGTATTCAATGCTACAGATGATTGCTTCCTGCTGCACAAGGATATCATAGCAGATCCAACCTGAAGAATATCTCAATCCATATCCAACTGTGCCATGCAAGTATCTCAGGATATGCTTTGCTGCAACAAGATTACCATCTTCTTCAGGCTCAGCAAGCTCCCTCTGAATCTTCAAGCACTTGCATCAACCTTCTGACCTCTTCGCCCAAGATTGCCTGCAACACTTTGACTTAGATAAATGTTTTCCAGTGCACACCTCTGGTACTGTAGAGAGTTCAGGATAGTCCTCCTTGACCTCATTCCAGGTCTCACTATTATGAATAGGTTTGCGGAGCTACCAATGACAAATCCAGATGACAGTCTTGAGCAATTCTGATCTCAGCAGCTGTGTAATACAGTAATCTTCACTTCTTCTCAGTGAGTTACAAAACTCCCTCTTGATCCCTGCTTCAGAGATTGCAAAGAAGACTTTTGGAAGTGAACTTCATCTAGCCATCAAGTACTCAGTCCTATCGCTGCAAGTTGTGACTTCACGCTTTTCTCTTGAAAGCAATCTCTTGATCCATCCTAATGCACATTAAGAAGAGATTACTAATAGTTCATATAACTCAACTATTTCGAAGAGATCTACCACTGCTAGAAGCCTAGAAGCATGCATGATTTACTCTCTCAATGTTATAGCATGAATTAATAACTATACATCAATTCATGAACATTAACCATGCAGTACTTATCTCAAAGAAGTCAGAATTTTGTATGCAGAAACTAAGGGATCGATATCAACGATCACAATATCTGCTTTCTCCCCGCCCTTTACAGTGGCGTCGATCACTGCTGCTCTCAATGCAGATTCGACTTTGATTGCAACTGATCACACAGCTTTGGAGTTGAAATCTTCACGGGACTGGAACATTTTGTTGCATCATCATCTAAACTGCATAAACTCGATGACCAAACAACACAAAATAAGATTCAAATAACTGAGTCAGATCTGCACTCAGCAGACTGAGTTTTACCCCAAATTTAAAAGGTATAAGGTAAAGAATGCTTATCTCTTAATTGCATAGCGCTGGTAAAGAATAGGAACTGCAGCCTTATTATGCAATGACGGCTCTCCACACATCTCCAGACTTCACTTGTAGCCAGATGTAAAAGAAGCGTTCTCTAGAAGGCTCACAATCTCCTCACACAGAATGACCATAAGCAACACTGTTTTCAGCAAGGACTGAAAAAAAAACTCCAGATTGCATAAAATTGGAATTAAGAGATATGCCCGATACAGGGGCTCTTCTAAATCTCGATGAGTATCTCCTTCGCATGCACTTCAATTATATCGAATACATGAACAAGGGAAGCCGATGAGATCCAAATAATAAATATAACTTAACAAGCAAAGATTACTTATCTCTTTAAATATTCTGACGGATGCAAGATATGCTGCTCTTGAGCACAGATCAGCACGCAACCTTCACGGCTAGAACACAGGCCCTTTGCAAGGATAAATTTGAACATGGTCTTTGACCATTCAAATTTATGATGCACTCTGTTTCCAGTTGCTTGTCCACCAAATGCAACACGCCTACTAGAAACACTTAAGAGAAGGATAAGATCAATGCTTAGTAAGCTTTATCAAATCTGCACAACTCAGCAACCTGAGTTTCACATAAGAAATATAAACAACAGCAAAAAAACGAATACTTATCTTGTTATTTGATTTCAGCCGTTTTGCAACTTGATCACGCAGCTCGACCTAACAACAGTTGAGCTCTTAACTGCAAGGTTGTAGAGATCATTGATGTCCATCATGACTGCAAGGACTTATATTGTTCTCCAAATTGAGCCAAACCACGCCAGCACTAAACTCTGCTGATAACCCCGAATTTGCCAGATAAACATGTTCTTCATTTATGGACATGAAGCAAACACCCAGGCAGCACCACACTTCTCAGAAATATATGCATACTTCCAAACCTCTAATCATATGTTTGAAAAATAAGCCTTACTCCAAGGCGTCAACATCTTGAATATTGACCAACTGAAGACTCTGCACACAAAGCTTGGAAGATAAGATCGCCTACTCCCTTGGTCACACCACTCGGCTCACTTAGAATCGACTGTAGTTGTGAATAGCCATGATGAAGTGATGTGTGAACACCATGCTTCGCTCCATGCTCTTGTCGCGATCTAGAGGGTAGTCACTTGTCTTTCTGTGCGCGGTTGGCTCTACAGATGATGATGGCGAACTCCCATCCAGATGCAAGTCAGAGGATACTCAACTCAGGTCCTGAAGCCTTCAATCGTGTGCCCCTAAGACATCTCAAAATAATAACAATTAGTGGCCGATCCACACTAATATACTTTCGAGATTACCAGACTCTGGCGGATGGCATGTTTCCAGAATCATCATGAATGCCCACCATTTAAGGTAGACACCAACCGAAGATTAAATTATTCCTGATATTCCTTCAACCAGACGGACGCCAAAACTTCATGAGAAGGATAAATAGAGATAGACGTCCACAAATGAAATGCCAGACAAGACAATGATATTTCATATATCCGCTTGAAGGATCTGGGCATACGAAGAAGAAGGTCCTTCCCTGGAGACTGAAGATGCGATTCTTAGTCCAATCTAAGGATAAGCTGAATGCAATAATCTGAACACGATCCTCTCAAACCTGGCTCCGATACCATGTTAAATTTAGGTGAACAGATTAAATGCACAGAAAATAATTCAAAATCAGACAAAATAACACAGCAGATACCCTGGGAAAACCCTCCTCTTGAGGGAGAAAAAAACCCAACAACAAAGATCTCTCTTATATTTATAACATCAGTGACAACAATTCACTTTACAATGAGGTCTAACACAAGACCAATATGCAGCACTTGGCAATATGTAATAACAGATAACAACCTGCCAATTCGCACCTGACAATTACTGAATACAGATCTACAGAAATCACACTTGGCAGTATTTGCAATCTCTAATGGTTCTCAACCTGCTATGAAAGAATCCGTACTAGCATGATACTTCGCACTGTATAAACTATTCGCACTGCATATGTTCACTTTGAATAATGTATTCGCACTTGCATTGTATATTCGCACTTGCACTGTAACTTCGCCCTTGATGATAATGTGCACTTGACAGAATTCGCTCTTGACAGAGATCTGATTTGACAGAGTTCGCAATGATTCATAGTCTCCTAATAAGATATTCGCACTTGAATGGAACGATCTTGATGATTGAACAAGGAGAGAAGTGGTCTCTTATAAATACATGGCTATAAGAGACCTCACAAGGTCGGCCTCAAACATAAATTACAATTTGAACAAGTCGGCCAAGATACAATGATAAATAATCAATACAAGTCATAAAGAAGGTCGGCCAGAATAAGAATAATATTATTTACAAAGAGATGCGCCCATACTCATTTATTCTCACATATAAATAAATAGCCAATAGGCTACATTTATTTATGACTTTACTCGAGGCTGGAAGGATGAACCCGAAGCTGCTCAATATCATTAACACTATCCATCTCTATAGAAAACTATAGAAAACTATGCAAAGTCCCATCCATCTCTAGATCAATCTTCACGAGCTATCCAACCTTTTTAGCTATCAACTTAATCATATTAGCATTTTTCAAAACCATTAAAAGCATGTTAAAAATAGAACCCTACTAAAATTCTCAACCTTAGATCAAAGAAGGGATTCATAGGGCACATATACAAATTGACTTTGCCAAGAAACCAAGGACCATTGTTTCAAAAATAATCTTGCTCCTCTAAATAAAACTAAACATGGAAAAAACCCTTGGAAAGCAAATACAAGGTAGGCCGCCCAAAGTCTCTCCAAGTTTGCATCATCAATTGTTGAATCTCTACTATCTTTGGTCTTTGACCCAAATTCTTAGAAAGCTGGTCAACACTTCCTTCAAGGTGGATTACATCCAAAGATTTTCCTACCAATATGAATGGGATGCCCCCCAAATAAAGGTACACTAATCCAAGTGTTCCTCTTCCATTGAAGATAGGAAATTCCTAGGAATCACCTAAGCTTCTCTAGTAACTAGCAAATTTCCTCTCTCCATAGCAGTTGAACAAACACCAAGACTATCATTACCCCACAACTAAACACATTCCTCAACAAGTAGTGTTGCCACTAGAACAAGGGGAAAGATTCCTTGCTCTAAACAAAGATGTTACAAAAGGCCCACATCAATGTAAGGGATTAGACAAATTACTTGTATTCCTTTAAAGTCTTACCCTTTGTAAACCCTCCTACAAGTAGCAACACCTCAGCCTCAACAATGGGAGACAGATGGAAGCCCAATTGAAGGAGAAAAAGTTTACCTTTTTCTTCAATGAGTTGGCATCCACACCCACTAGACTACAATGGCTCCTCTCTTGATGCCTTGCACCTTAATTATACCCCTTAGGAAACTTTGATTTCCTCTACTTGCTTGTCATGTCCCCGAAATCGGACATCTAAATATTAAGAAACATAATTAAAATGGTTAACCATTTGATATTACACAATTGTAATTATCCAAAACAATATTATAATTATGAATGTTATAAATAGCATCATAAATATTATTACAATGTAATAGATATTAAAGTATATAAAATTAATATAAAAAATAAACGTAAAATAATATTATAATTAAATTATCATTATTGGACAATTATAATTATTATAAATACAAAATACATATTAAAATTATAAAAGAAATATCAGTAATTTAATATCATTATAATTATAAGATAATATTATAGTTGTATATTGACAATACAAAAGTAAATATATAACTTAAGAGAACATATAATACATTAATATAAAATATATACATATATAACATAATATCTTTATGAAAAGAAGTAAGAACAATAGTTTATTGGCAACGAATATGGAGTAACAGAAAGCAGCAAACTTATCCCATAATTATTATTATCAAGCAGCTTAATAATGAAACATAATAATAATGAAGTAGTTGCCTATTATAAACATAATAAAGCTCATGCAAAATCAACAACCCAGCACTTAATGAATATTGAATAAAACAAATCAAACACCAAAAGATGCAATGATCCAAACAGCATTGGACGCGATTCCTTGGAAGAGTCGGGTAAGACAAAAAGGTAGCATGAAGAGCTACGATCCCAGCAAAGAATGATACATAAGCAAGTCATCCAGCAGAGTCAAAGGCATGAAGGAGAAAAAACGGAAAAAAAAGGACATCGAATGGAGGAATAAAAAGAAGAATATATGCTAGTGCCACCGTGGCTGGAGAAAGGAAAGAGAATAAGGCGATCAGCACTAGGGGCTGGTATATATATATCAATTTGTGATTTCAGGTTACAGATAGAATAATTATAATTTCAGACTATAGTTAGCATAATAGAGTTTATAATTTCAGATTATCAGTTAGCATAATTATTTTATTGTTTCAGACTTATGGATTAATTTATATTATGATAGGATCAGATATATGTAAAGTAATAATATATATGATCAATGATATATGAAGTAATATACAATGGTTATATATATATTATATATATATAGAGTAACATATATGATATATGAAGTAAGCTATATGGAGTAAATATATATATATATATATATATATATATATATATATATATATATATCAGTGGTTTATATATGATAGAGGATAAAGTATATAAGTGTAAGGTTATATTGATATATATAGATGTATAAAAAATAAAGATACTTACATTGAGTCAAATCAGAAGTGATGATATATACTTATTTAGATAGAATATATGTATATATACGATTGTGCAAATAATGATGCTTGCAGCAATTATGGAGCCTTATAAATAATAACACCATTTATTCACTATGTGGTAAAATGGTATAATAGAATTCCAACTATGGGATCTCGAAATATGTTTTACATTTAATGTACTCATGAAATATATTATAGAGGAATCATTCTAAGAGAGTAATAGGGAGGAAGTGAATAATTTTTTGACAAGAATGGAATAATTATATCGTCTTCAATCTAATTAGATGTTATTATTGAAATTTATTGATCTCTACGTTTCTAATGTCTCTTTGAGAAACATTTTGAATGCAAGACTCAGGTTTTAAGTGCTTCCATTAGGAAGGGGACATTACATTGCTTCAACTACTATTCCAACAAGGGTTGATGCAACACTACACCAAAGTTGAAGCCTTACCACCTTCCTCTATTGCATCTTCTTCCTTTGCACCATTACCATCACCCCCTCCATGTACACTCACCAACACATGTATAACTCTATATTGTAAAAATTGAATTTTAAATTAAAAGTTCTATTAAAAATAAAACTAAGAAAAAAATCCACCGATTATGGGGTAACTGGTAAGCAAGAAGCATGAAATTTGTCATGGAAAAAACCATTTGTTGGGTTTTTAAATCTCAACTCTAATGGAACATCAAGGGGTTAAAACAAATTCTTCAAGCCTCTTTCTAAAACATGGTACTATATTTCTTGGTGTGAGATTTAACAATCAAGGGGAAAGGGAAGCTACTGTGATGGGCCTCTCTTTGGCCTCCACTTTGAAATGCAAGCATCTTATCTTCAAAGGGAACTTCTTAGTGGTTATTCAAGGTTTGAGTAAAATGGAATGCTCGAATTGGGAAAACAATAGTCTCTTGGATAAGATCTCAGGTCTAAAAGGGCTTTGAGGATATCTTTTTCACCCACTGTTACCATGAATGCAACAAAGCAGTTGCTTTATTGGCTAATCAAGAAGCCCACCAATCCCCTTTGTCACCTTTAATTAGTGATCATTTGGATTATTGGCATTGTTGGACTTGCTCTTGTTATACCTTCTACCTCTATGAGTTGTATTCATGAGGACCCTGTGCTTCCATTCGCTCTCTCTAGGGAGATCTTTTTTGAAGCAATATTGTCTTTTTCGTAAGGTTAGGATAGATGCCTTATTTAGGTTGATGCGACTAACGTTTTTAGATAGCATAGTTTGCTTTCTTTTCGGCAAAGATGAGATTACTCTTCCCCATGCTTGCACAAGCAATCCTTTATGTGGCCAAAGCATATAGTATGGCTTTCGCTTGTTTCCTTGGAACTCTTCTCATTGTGTGCATTGCTTCTCTATTTGAAAGGTAATTTGATTGTAATCTTTTGAAGGGTTGGCTTGGGAATTTTAATTTTCTCATGGGTGTAACTAGGAATGGCTTGTAGACATCATTTGATCAAATCAAGGGAACCCTTGCTCAACCTTTAATCATCATCAATGATTAATCTTCCACAATCTAGATTAGTCTATCTAAATTTCATAACAAGTATTTTTGGGCAGAAGGGTAGGGTAGTAGGTAATATTGGCGTTGCTCATGTTGGAGTAATAGGCTAATCATCTAATTAATTAATTAAAATTGATTAATTAATTAGATCACCTTTTACTTTATTCACTTAAGCTAAACTTAGGAATTGCATATTTAATTATTAGATTGGCTAATAAAAGCACATGTTGTCTCATTGCATAGGATTGTGGCATTTGTCATAGGTTAATTTAATCTCCACCTAAAGTTAAGATCTAGGGTTTCTATCTCCTTTCCATAAGGATTGATTTTCTATTGTAATCATTCATTCAGGTTATTTTGCATCAATACAATTCTCAGGCTATTCAGCACATTCTTGTTTTTTTTATCTTCTCTATTGTGATAGGTATTGCTTGCAAGTGATTTTTGGGTCTTGTGGGTTGAATCAGCAACTTCTACATGGTATATGTTGGTTGAATATTTTGCAAACTTATGAGGTTTAACAAAATGGTGGTTTCAGCCAAAGTGTGTGAGATAAAACTCTCCTAATTAAGGGAAGGCTCCCCCTTTCTTACTAACTAAAACAAATATGGGTGGAACAATAACCTTTCCTCTTGTTTCAGGAAAGATTAAACTCTTTTCTCTTCACAGAAAAGTAACATTAACTTTTAAACAAACTTTAACAGCAACTTGCAATAAAATCAAGAGAAAGGAAATGAAGTTTCCTGAAAGCTCGAAGACTTTCGTCACTTCCTTCGGGACGGAAAAACAATTTCAAGCACAAAGTCTTGAAAATCTGAGATCCTATCTACCCTTTTGAAAGATAATCTAATGATAATATACAGCATAAGACAGCACAAAGTCTGCAAGTATGATGAATCTATTAACTATTACAAATGGGAATTATTACAAGCACAAAGACTTGCAATTTTTCTTAACTTATAGACTCAAATTATGAATTCAACCTTCAACATTCACAACACAAAGTCTGCAAATATTTCAGTTGAAGCTCTCCTTAGCAATCTTCCACAATCTCTAAATAATCACAAAGTAATGCTCCAAAATGACATAAGAACACAATGGATGCAAAGTAGGACTTCAACACAAAGTCTGAAATTTCCAACTCTTTGATATTACTTGAAAGATAACAACTTATAACTATAAAGCTCAAAGTCTTTATGAGTACAAAATTCTATAGAATTTACTTGCTTGCCAAAAAGATAAAGATTACAAAGGACCCTCTCAAGTATTTATAGGAGAGAAGTCATGAGAAAAAGGTGGGAGGATCCCAACTAACTTGAGAAATTCTCTCAACCACCAACTACTTGCAATTGACTTATTCCAAATTATAGTCCTAAATTATCTTGACTTGTAATTAGATTACATGTAATTACAATTTACAAAACTGCAAGTGAAAGGAACACTTGCGATTACAAAATTTGTTTTTACATGTAGTTTGTCGAAAACAAAATACATAATGAATGAATGAATGCTTTTAATTACGTCCACGAGACCAGCTGGCCTATGGGACCCAAGATACCAAGCTGAAACCGCCTTTTGCAACAAACAGAAAAGCTGACCCCACCAACTACTCCATGTTTCCCTCTAACTCTTTGCTGATTTTATTTCTTCTACTGTGTATTTTGATCAGGTAACTTGTTGTTTCAGCAATCTTCTCCTCTTCAAACAAGGCCTCTAACCATTTGACTTTAAGCAAATCCGAGTAATTGCACCTGATGTCCTCACAAGCCTTACACTACATGACGTAGTGCCACTCTGTTTCCACTAAACCTGACGAGCAAAAACAGCAAATCCTATCTTCCCATGCCTCCTTGGGTATTTTCCATCTTCCCGTTTCACACCTCAAACGGTGAGAGCTAGTTCTCAACTGGGCTATCAGCATTTTAGCCTTCCACTTTATATCTGCCCCCACGTAATACTTTTGCTCGTGATCACAAGTGTGGTTAAAATGCAAAACATAGTATTCTCTTTTTCGACCAAGTTGTTTTGACCACATGATATGTTTGACTTTATCTTTGACATACCTTTTAATTTCCACATTTGTGTTTGGACACTTGCATTCTTATCCCCCATTTTCCCATCCACTTGACATTTTGCCTCATCCACGTGCTCTTCCTTCTAGTTAAATTTTCTTCCACCACAATTTTGGGCCATCGATGCTCCTCCATATTCTCAATTCTCTTCAAATAACCTAATAAACAAATTAATGTTGCCATTTCCATTGGGAAAGCCCCCGCCTCAGCTAGAAGCAATCTCATACGGAACTGTACTTTTTATTTTGAAGTTGCTTGTGATTAGATGCTTTTGTAATCTTTCTATGTGCCTCCATTTTAATGCTGATGTGTTGCAGCCCCAAACCTCACAACCATATAAGACTACAGGTATAACAAGCAGCCCAAATAATTTCTTCTTTGTTATCCAGACCCATAACTCAGCTGATCTACATCTATTTTGAAGCAAATAGAGAGCTTTCCAACCCCCTTGAATTCTTTTTATCCTACAAGTCGCCCAACTGAGATTGCTGCAAAAATCGAGACCCAAATACTTGTATTCATTTACCACTTGAAAAGAACTTCCCTCAAAGATAAAACACTTTTATTCCATTTCAGTCCTAGCTTTGAAAGACTGAAATTTGCTGATAATTTCCTGCAACTCATCTGGATCGGGGGGCCTAGTGTGTTCTTGGCAACCACAACAGTCTTCAAGATTACATCAAAATACCTTATTGTTGCTTCTCTATGCTCTTCATGGACATTTTGCATTTTATCAAGGATCATTCGATGATTAACAAATTTATTAATTGAATCCATGGTAAACTGTTCTGATTCCAACTGTTGACGAAGATTTGTTGCTATTTTTGTAGTAACCACATCAGTTGCAAGTAATTCTCCTTCATGATTCAAAATTCTGCAAGAGATTTTCCCAAAGCTAGAAAGTATGTCCTATTCAACTTCATCACTCATTTCTAGTGTAGCTTGAACATCTTTGATGAGATCCTGAATAACTAATGACTTGTTTGTCATGAGTTCTTCAAATTCTATGTATTTTTCTCTGTTTGGTATGATTGAATTGCTGCATAGAATTTCTAGCTTGACTTGATCCATCTCATGCCAAATTTTTAAATCTTTTTCAAATGAATCCAAACTTTGCTTGAAAGCTTCTAAAGTCTGATTCATCTTCACTCTTGCTATTCTGACTGTACTCAAAATTTGTAATGTCTTTTCAATTACTGGTATACCTTGATCAATCAGTTGTGCTGCCCAAGAATCTGCTTTAGCCTTTTGTGCAATTTTCTCCAATTGCTTGACTGATTCTTCAAAAGTGAAAGAAGTTAGTGGATTAACTTGCTCTGAAGAGTTGGCGATCTTTTGGATTACCGAAACAAGTTGTGCATTCTCCTCTTTCAGCTTTTCTTTCTTTGCCAAGAGTTCATTATAATTGTGAGTCAAGACTGTTACTAAATTTTGGGCGTCTTGCATCATGCTTGCATGTGTTTGTTTGCCTAAATCCACCCTAGTGAATTTGTAATCAAATACTTGCATTTCTTCTGGTGACTTGTCTACAAGAGGTTCAGCTATTTCTGCATACTTCATCTTATTGTTGTCCACAACCACCCGTGAAACCATTTTAGCCTACTTTGCGACTTTTGGCTTTGATCTCTTCAACTGTTGTAAATCAAACACATCAAGAGAGATTGTCTGTTTCTTTCTCTTTAAAGTAACTGAACTCAACCATGGAGGAAGATCCAATGTATTTGTATTTGAAACAGCAATCGTGGTTTGTGAAGAAACAGCTTCATTATGTACCACAGTTGTTAACCTAGGAGATGTCTCAATTTGAATTGCAACAAAAGTTTGTTCAAATGGCGTATTGTGATCAGCATTAGCCATAAAACAATCAAAACTTGCAGCTGATGTATCTATCTCTAGAAATGTCATCTGTGATGTTATTGGATACATCGGATTGGCATCAAAAACATTCTCCAAATTATCATGCATGATCTCCATAGAAGTGGTCAAAGTGGATGAAATTGAAGTATGAAGAGCAACTTCCGTAGGAGCAATAGGAGGAACGAAAACCGTTGAGAAGGAATCAACATCACTATCAATTTGAGACATAGGAGACAATATTGATACTGGTGCAGCATCAATATGTGGAGACATCATACTTAGAGCAGTAGGAGACTCAAGAATATCTCCCTCTTGCTGATCGATGATTTGGATCTGCGTCTCTTTAACCTCCTTCCCTTTTAATGTTGTTTTCTCCAAAGGTTTTTCCACAGCACGACTAATTTTCAACTTGATTCTAGTTCCTGAAGAAGAAGCACCTTCCTTGGACTTATCTCTGACTTCTGATTTCAATCCAACAGGTCCAACTAAATCATCATCATCATTAACCCTGATTTTTATAGTTTTGACACCTATACTCTTGAGCCAAGAATTAGTATTTGCCAAGACTGACTGAAATCTATTAAAAATAGAACTTGATTCTTTATGAGACCATTGTATTGTCGGAATTGGAGCGTCAACAACTCTTTGTTCCTCATATTCTGGATCTAAAATCTGCCCATCATCAATTACTCCTTCTAGGATTAAGGTCGGATTAAGATCAATAATTTGCTCAACTATGAGCCTACAATAGTCCATTTTATGAATGTCCTTCTTGTTAATGTTTTGAGCAGCTTCGGGTTCATCCTTCCAACTCAGTCCAATTGGAGGCAACATAAATTAAATGATAGCCTTTCGGCTATTTAATTTATATTCAAATTTTGTATTGACTTCATTTAATGAGGAGGCGCGAATATCTTGAGGCCGACCTCATTCCTTATCTATTATTATATTCTCTCTTGACAACATTATATTTATGGGCCGACCTTCATTGGAAAAATATAATTTATCTTGGCCGACTTGTTATTTGTTATATCTCTTCTTGAGGCCGACTTTGTCCAAAAAGAGATGTAACCTCTCATAGCCATGTATTTATAAGAGACCACTTCACTCCTTGTTCGATCATCAAGTTCTCTCCATACAAGTGTGAATTCCTTATCAGCTGTGTGCGAATTAGTTTCAAGTGTGATTTATCATCTAATGTGAATTTCTGTCAAGTGCGAGTTACTGTCAAGTGCGAATTCTTCAAGGGCAGATTGCGAACTTCTATAAATTGCAAATACTGTCAAGAGCGAATTCTTCAAGGGCAGATTGCGAACAGAATCTGAATATCAAGAAGTGACAGTTGTGCTATCTGTTCTTGCGTCTTGTTCAGGTGCTGGATACTAGCCTTGTGTTATCTGATCCTGCATTTCATACAGGTGCTGAATATTGATCCTGTGTTTGGCGGCCTCATTGTAAAGTGAATTGTTGTCATTGTATATATATATAAGAGAGATATTTGTTGCTAGGTTTTTCTCCCTCAAGAGGAGGGTTTTCCCAGGGCATCTGCTGTGTTATTTTGTCTGTTTTTTGAATTAATTTTGTGCACATAATCTGGTCATTAAAATTTACACTTCTCTGTTCGGAGATCTACCCAAATATCTTCAAGATGATGTACATGAGTGAAGGCTCTCTTTATCTTGTCCTTCATTCCTCTGTAATCAAAATTTGTTCTTGCCTTGAATCTTTTTAATTTGATCTCTTGAATCTCGGTTTCCATTGCTTTTGCCTTTGAGGTACTTGTCAAGGACTATCTCCCAATCTGCAATGGATTATGAGATGAGATACTTACTCCAGTTTTATGTTGTACAACTTGTCGTGCATGCACTGTCATCAACTGCCTTGCAAACTCCATTAGAATGATTTTATCAGTTGGATATCTTGGAAGCATGTATGGCTGATCTTCAAAACAGCCGACTCTCATGTAGGTAAAAGTAGGAAACTGGGGAAAGAGACAACCATATTCATTGACCTTTTTCCAAGCAGCGTCAGATACTCTGTTATTCTGCAAGGTCTTGTCAAATAGACACATGAAATGACCAAAGAATGCGTCTTAGACTCTTCTGTAATGAATTATGCTTGGTCTCAAGGGCAGCTGATCATAGTATTCCCAAACTGGAACTAGTAATCTATCTCCTACGGTAGAAAGGCCTCAATGAGTCCAAGCCTGGAAATTGCCTCAATGAAGCTGCTATGTAAACCAGATAGGAGTTCATGTAGAATGTGAGCGTAGTAGGAACTTGTGCAAGCTGCTCACATAAACTATCGCTGATTATTTCACCCCAGAAGATTGGGTGTTGTGCCTTCCTTATCACCACTATGAACTTGTACATCCACTTCTCAAAGACATTAGAGAATTTCAACCCCATTATCCTACTCAAGAGTGTGATTATATCATTGACCTCTTCTTTGAATTCAGATCGGTTTAGCTTAGGCCACCGAGACACACAAGTTCAACGCTTCAGAAGCCATTTAGTATTGATGTGTTGTATACAATCTGCTTTCTTCCATTCATAATGATCAAGAGCACTCTTTACTGAGATGTCTGAATATATTGGTGCATATGGAACTCTGAAAATCCTATTGATGGTTTCTGGATCAAGCCTAATGACCACATTACCATCATCATCTTTAATGGTTCTGGATTCTCTGTCAAAGTGAGTTGCGCATGCAAGAACAAACTCCGGCTCTAGGGCAGCAACAGGAAAAGAGGAAACCAAATGGATGTGACTTCTCAATAGCAACTGCATATGATGAGAAGTTGATTTTTCAGTCCTCTTAAGAAACTCTGTCATATCAACATGTCCAACCTCCGTGTCTCTGATTTCTTCAATGTTCGAGACAACATGAGAAGGAGGAATCTCATTCTGATACTTGTCATACTTGCACTTCATCTTTTTGTTCGGTGGAGAAGCTGGTTCCTCCGTCATCGAACAAGAATCTGCAAGGCTGCGATGAAAATTCCATAAAATTAAGACATCATCAACATTAACAGGCGTAGACATGGCGGAGGTTCCAACTCAAAATGGTTTTTTGGCTGTATGAGGGCAGAAAATGAGCATTATAACTCATTTCAGATCTTGGGAGGTTGATTGCAAGTGAAAGGGACATGTGCTTTTCATGACAAATTGAAAAATTAGATTGCATCTTTGAAAAGTGCAAGTCAGAACTTTCAACTTGCATTTGCAGTCAAGGTCAAAAAGTCCGATTTTTGGGCACTTATAAGTCATTTCGGGATTTTGAAGGTTGGCTGCAAGTGAAAAGTGCATTACGGGATTTTAGGAAGTCATTGCAAGTAAATTTTGAAAACTTTTAATTTGCATTCTTTATTAAAACTCCTACTTGCAATGAGTGGGCAAAAACCTGATTTTCCTCCAAGGGCAAAATTTTATATTTTCTCTTTTCAAGGAAATGGGAATGAGATGAAATGGAAGGATATGTGAATATGTATGGAAATGGAATGAACTGAAAATGAAAACGCATGGGGGCGGAATGAAACTTAGTTTATTGAATGCGTTTGAATATGAAGAGCAAGGAAAACGCATATGGAATGAAATGGACGTTTAGAAATGCGTTTTAATGAAATGAAGGTAAAATGAAAGGCGTTTTCAGCTGATAAAGGCGTATGGAAATGGAATGAAAGAGAACGCGTTTTTGAATGGAGGGCGAAATGAAGGAAGAAGAATGACCTTTCAAATGTAAAAGAGAAAAATGCGTTCTCAGCTCAAAAAGCATATGAAAGAAAAGTGAGTAAAGGGCAAATAAAGAGAGAGACGTCAAAAATATAAGAAGAAAACGCGTTTTTAAAGAGCACGTTTTTCCTTAATTGAAAATATATGAAATGAACAAGTGAATGAAAATGGCAAATGGATGAAAAAGCAAATGAAATATGAGAAAGTTGAAAGCGTTTCTTAAAACGTACAATCTTGTTCTCTAAGAACAGCGACTAAGAGATTTAAAGTAATAAAAGATTGAAAATAAAAAGAAATAAAAGGAAACATACCTGAAACAAGAGTTGGCGAGCCAAAATGATGATGGAAAAACCCTAGGCGTGATAAGTAAACTCAATAAAAGAAGACAACTCAATTTATTGCAGCTGAGAATCCGATTTTTAAGCTTGTAGATCTACAAAATCTGCATAGAATGAGGTAGACAAGCAAACTAGAACTCGAACTGCTCTTTTCATGGATGGCGTCGGGCTTTTGAGGGCTCAAAGCAAGTAAAAATATCACTCAAAAGAGAAATCGGGTTTTTGCAGGCATTTCACAAGTTGCTTTTCATCAAAACACTTAAATTGGGGTTTTGAATGTATATTGCAAGTCATTTAAACTTGAATCGGATCTTTTATAAGTGATTGCAAGCAACTTTAAATGAAATCGGGCTTTTTATGAGCATTTGCAAGTTACTTTAAAAGAAATCGGGTCTTTTAGGAGCAATTGCAAGTGTTCTTTATTAAAATCAGGTTTTTTTCAAGTCATTACAAGCAAAAATAAAAGAAATCGGAACTTTTTAGAGTAGTTACAAGTGCTTTAAGTGAAATCGGAACTTTTAAGAGTCATTACAAGCAACTTAAATGAAAAAGTAACTTGCAAAGAACTTAAAAAGTTCCTACACTTGCAAGTTATTCAAAAAGTTCCTAAAAAGGCTTTTTAAAAAGAAAATTAAAAACAAAAACACTTGTAATGGAGATGAAAAGTTCCTATTATTAACTTGCAACAAGAAGCTAAATCTCCAACTTGCAGTGATGTCAGAAAAAACCCGAAATTGACCAAAAACACACTAAAAATGACTCAGAATTTCACGAAAACGGACGAGAGTGAATAAAAAGTGCTAACCCAAAGGACTATAGACCTAAAATTGAGATTTGCTAATCTTTGCACCTCGTAATACGTGCCTTAGAAGAGAAAATCTTCAAATTTTATCAAAATTTTGATTGGTTATCCCAATTTTTTAACAAGTTAAAAATTAGGGACAACAGTATCAAAGCACCAGATCTGTAGCCCCCTATTCAATTTCTAAAGGATCAGGCCTTGAGCAATTTTCTAGTGAGTCTTGGATCAAAATCGACCTCACCATCGCGATCAAGAAGCCGAAGAAACGAATTTTGATATAAAATTTGCCTACTTTTGGTGTCAAGAGCAAAAAAGGCAAAAGAAATGGTTATAGAGGCCATACGACCCCCAAAACCCCTATCATATCGCAGATTTTTCAAAAAAGAATTAAAAATATATATATAAAGATAGCGCTCCGCCACACATTCAAACTCTCTTAGCCACCTATAGCCCTTGTGGGCTTATCACCATAGCCACAGGTCTTATCAGCACTTCACTTCAGCCCTCGGCCACCCTGAAGGCCTTGCCTACGGTCACCTATGTGTCCAGGGGCTCCGCCCAACGCCCAAGCACCAACCCCTTGATCCATGATAGGACCAAGGGCTTTTGTTTTAGCCCCCTACTTCACCTCAAGGGCAAATTGGGCAATTTCGGTAAATCGTGTGTATCTTGGGCACACAGTGTCCGTTTTTCGAAAACTTTATATCATCAGAAAGTTGATTCCGAGTCCGATCCAGATTTGCAAACTATTTTTCCAGATTCTGCTCCTGATTAGTTTTGCAAGCCTCTAAAGTTAGATCAAGCTGTTTGCACTCAGGAGGCCATAACTTTTGACTAGAATATCGGATTTTCATGATTCAAGTAACGTTGGAAAAATGCCTCCGTCCTCTATACAATTCTCAAGTCAATTTTTCCAGAATATTTACTAGTTACCTACTATTTTCATCAGATCTCAAGTTACTTTGTTTTGGTTCTTTTCTTGGAAAACTCTAACCAACTTCATGGAGGAAGATGTGAACATTCATCCATGCATGCAATCTTAGCTTTTGTGTGCTTTATGTTTTCATTTTCTCATTGATTTTTGCAAGCATTGCATGTTCTCCTTTTACAATTTCGGGGTATTGTAATAAATGAACTTCAATAAAGTTCCATTATGGGGAGCTGCATGCATAAAAATTGGATTAGAGTGTATTTGCATGGCAAACACTATGATCCCATCTCCATCTTGATGAAAACTTGCATGAGTTGTATCTAGATTTTGTAGTTTCTCTTGGCCACATCTTGCTCATGACTTGACACATTTTTGGTTCACATCGGTTCATATCTCAAATTGAGAGCCTATGGTTAATGATCCTAAATCTTGCATCTGATTCACATCATGTCACATCTCCGTTTGACGGCCATTCATTATGGCTAATGTTCATGAATCTTCCTAAGTTTGAGGGCCATTCCTAAGTTTCTCTTGGCCACATCTTGCTCATGACTTGACACATTTTTGGTTCACATCAGTTCATATCTCAGATTGAGAGCCTATGGTTAATGATCCTGAATCTTGCATCTAATTCACATCAAGTCACATCTCAATTTGAGGGCCATTCATTATGGCTAATGTTCCTGAATCTTCATGGTACTTGCTCCTATGGATCAGTTTTAGTCACAGTTTCGCATCAACATTAAGATACACATAGCTTCCAAATTCTTTCATTATTTTTTTCCCTCTTATGGGGGGCATTTGTAATGTATATATGTGATGGATGGTGTACTTCGGGGGTGTCATGGAGTCCTCCATCTTTCATCACTTCATTGTATCTTTTTTCATTTTTTAGGGAGGAGTTTTGTCCAACTGGGTTTTCTCCTTTTCCCCGTTTATGAAAGACTTTTTTTGCATTGAATATGTACATGGGTACCTAACATGGCCTAGTAGTCAAGACCCACTCATGCTTTCATGCATTCATCCATGCATCCTTCATTAGTTTTTTAATCTATTCTCTCAGTTGATTTTAAGGGGGAGTCTTGGAGTAATAGGCTAATCATCTAATTAATTAATAAATCATGATTAATTAATTAGATCACCTTTTACTTTATTCACTTAAGCTAAACTTAGGAATTGCATATTTAATTATTAGATTGGCTAATAAAAGCACATGTAGTCTCATTGCATAGGATGGCGACACTTGTCATAGGCTAATTTAATCTTCACCTAGGGTTTAGACCTAGGGTTTCTATCTCCTTTTCATAAAGATTGATTTTCTATTGTAATCATTCATTTAGGTTCATCAATACAATTCTCGGGCTATTGAGCACATTCTAGCTTTTTTGATCTTCTCTATTGTAATAGGAATTGCTTGCAGGTGATTCTAGGTCTTGCGGCTTGAATCAGCAACTTCTACAACTCATTCTAGGGCCTTTATCTTGTTTGATTTCTTGGTAAAATTGGGAGTAAATGTGCCTTCTAGGGGTTAAGAATTGGATCTCCCAAAGCTTATACTTGCTCACCATAATACAAGTGGTTTGTTGGAAGGTGGATGGTAGGTCCTTCAAAGAAGTCGTGTGGCTCTAAGATGCCAACAACCATGTAAGATGCTTGTGAGCAACAAATTGTCAATTGTTTACAATGTGTTTTTTATGGATCTAAGGATGGTGGTCAAACACCTAATTTCTCACAATTCGGACAAGTTTGAGGTAACGAATGCCTTCACCATACCCTCTTTGGTTGATGATATTCTAGAATGCACTACTCAACAAGGGGAGATTATCTGTGTTGTTAAGTTTCAAGCTTTGGAGAAATATGGTGGCGACAAAGCATCTATCTCCAAGTGTGACGTGATGTCTTGAGTGGCAATGAAAAATCCTATGGAACATGCTAGTGAGATGGCTTGTGGTGTGGGCAATTAGAGGGTTTCTATTGTTGACTATGCCCCTTTTCTAGGTATATGAAGATCAACTTTGAATCTTGCAATTTAGTGTTTCGTTGTTTGTTGGTTTTGTTGATAAGAACCCTCATTATAAAAATATGAACAATCTGCACTAGTTTTTTTTTTTGAAAATTAATATAATGGAGAAGAGACTTTGATCCCTTACCAAAATATAAATATAGAACTAAAAATATAAAAGGTGCCTTTTGGAGTTGAACTTCAAAAGTTCATGAGAAAGGACGCATCTTGGTCCCCCCAATAAAAGCAATTTTTGAAAATCAACTTTGGTGGTGCTTTGAAAGGTAATCCAAACAAATCTATAGCAAGTTGTTTCATTTCATCAATGACTACAAAGACATCTTCACCATAGCAACAGCGAAAAACTACAAGATGTAACAAACAATAAGGCCGAAGCAATCACCACCACCTTGGCAATTCATGTGACAATCACATTAGGTACACAAATGATGCCCTAGAGGGGGGCTCCCTCATAATAAATGCACTATTAGAAAGGAAATTCCAAACTCAAAAACTACAAAATGCCCTTACAACTTTGGTCCAAATTAGATGTCTTCAATGAGGTAGTCTTTTCCATTGCTACAGGGAAATTAATCATCTAGGGTACCACCTTGTTAATTTGGACATAGACAACACTAATTAGGAGTTCGGTTCAAATAATATCTTGTCATGGAGCCATCTCTCCATTGCATTCCCATCGATTCTACCTTGGATCTTTGAAATGGAGCATTTTTTCTCCTTGTTCTTGTGGTGAGAAATGGCTTTTGAGGGAACCATTCACAACAGCAAGTTAACCATAATTTTCAACACCAACACTTAGCAAAGTTTGGAACCCATCAAAGAGGTGATTGCAGTAGACTACTAGGAAATGAATGTCAAAATTCAAGTGAATTCAAAAGTCATGACCTATTTTTTGTCAAATATCTTGAGACTCGCCCAATCCATGACAACCATGGTCCAAGTTGGCAAGCGGTTAGCGCGAAAGCAATATAGGCTTGGTCAACAGATGACGAAAATGGTGGATTGGCAGTTTTAGGAGCAGATTCTACCAATTCTAGAAGCAGAATTTAGAGGTTTTGCCTCACTAGCAATGGTGGCTGAATTAGAAAGAAGACTTCTCCAAGTGGTGGAAAACCTTCAAGCAATATGGGAAGTTCTAAAGATTGGAGAACTAGAGGTGTTGGAAAGTATTAGAGACAAACACCTTGGCAGAATTAAGTAGACCTATTGTGGCCTTCCATCCCTTTGCAGATCAAAAGGGAAGCAACATTTCTCTTGGCTAGGGATGTTGCCGACAATATGTAATTCAATACAATCATCAAATAGTCTAAAATTAGAATGTTTTTGTAACCTTTATGAGAATTTTGGCCAAGATTTGATAGCCGAATCTCTATAAAATCTGAATCATGTGATATGGATGCCCATTGAAGATCTCTAGCAGCCCCACTATCTTCATAAATCAGGTTTTTCAACTATTATAATATAATGAGTAGGGGCCCTATCCCCTCTTACTTATCAATATATATATATAACAAATAAATGAAATATAAAACTAAATAAATTAAAATAAAACATGATGAAAATAAAAACCTAATAAAAGTTTTATTAATAATAAAAATTAAAATCTGCTACAAAAATTTACCAAGTATTAATAAATTTTAACTAAATTAACATTATATAGTATGTTGATAGCTTAAGTTTCAAACAATAAAATTTAACATAAAATATTATGAAACTTTTTGTTAGCTTTTATAATCAGATTATGCAAGCAGAAATTAATTCAAAATCAGACACATAAACACAGAAGATACCCTGGGAAAACCCTCCTCTTGAGGGAGAAAAACCAAGCAACAAAGATCTCTCTTATATATAAAAGATGGCAACAAATCTCTTTACAATGAAGCCACACTCAAGGCCTATAATCACTATCAACTCTAGATGCAATGATAAACAATAATCTGCTCTTCCTTGATCTTCAAATCTGCACTTAAAGAAAATTCGCAATCTGCTCTAGAAGGAATTCGCACTTGAATGAAGAAGGTAATTCGAACTTGCTTGATGATCAAATCAAGGAGAAATGACCTTGTATAAATACACAATAAGAGAGAGGTCACACCTCTTCATCTACAAGGTCGGCCACAATAGAGAATTATAATTACAAATAATAATTGCGAATTACAAGGAAGGTCGGCCCAAGAGAAAAATATAATGTTGCCAAGTGAAGCGCCTCTTCACTTAATTATCTCAATAAAATAAATAGCCGAAGGCTATATGCAATTTTATGTCTTCACACATGGCTGGAAGAATTAGCCCGAAGCTGCTATAACATCAACACTCCCTCTCAGCTAGGGAGGAATACTTCCAGCTGCACAAGACACATCACCTCATCATGATGTCAACCACTATGGCTACTTCCATATGTGAAAAGAACCATATCACCTCATCGTGATATCAACCATCATGGCTACTCCCATGTATGGTAAAAGGAACATATCACCTCATCGTGATATCAACCACCATGGCTACACCCATGTATGGTATGCACAAATGCTCATCACTCAACGTGATGTTGTCACCTCATCGTGACGTTCACCATGGCTCTCCCAGAGGGTGAAAACCACAAGTACAAGAAAAATCATCAGAGACTCTCTCACATGATGTTGTCATGGAGTTACACACATGACATCCACCATGGCTCTCCCAGAGGGTGGAAACAAGGGCTTTCACCTCAAATCTCTCAAAGAGAAATGCATTAACAAGGGCTTACACCTCAAATCTCTCTCAAAGAGAAATGCATTAACGCAAATCAGAAGATCACTGATACTGAGACTCCTCAGTTAGGGATTCACTCTCCACAATACCAAGCTTGTCTCAAAAGTACACAAACTTTACTCTAGCAAGAGGCTTGGTGAGAATGTATGTCGTCTACTCATAAGCGTTGACATACTTCAACTAGATTGCTTTCCTCAATACCATATCTCTAATATAGTGGTATTTGATCTCAACATGTTTAGTTCCATCATGAAACACTGGATTGACAAAAAGCTTCACACAGCTTTGATTATCACAATGGATGACAATCGGCTCCATCGATTGACCAAACAATCCTGCAAGGAGCTTCTGAAGCCACACTGCTTCTCGAGCTGCCACACAAGCTGCAATATACTCGGCCTCTGCGGTGCCCAGTGCCACTGAAGACTGCTTCGTGCTACACCAGGAGATGATCGCAGACCCCAAACTGAAACAACATCCAGAGGTGCTCTTCCGATTAGTGACACACCCTGCCCAATCAAAATCAGTATATCCATGCAGCTCCAAGTCCACATCAGAAGAATACCTCAAGCCATATCCAACTATGCCACGCAAGTATCTCAGGATATGCTTTGCTGCAACTAGATGTATTTGCCTTGGTTCACACATGAACTAACTAAGTGCACTCACTGCATAGCAAATATCTGGTCTAGTATTGACTAGATACATCAATGATCCAATCAACTGCCTGTACATAGTAGGATCCACCAAATCTGAACTAGCTACAGCCTCCTTAAGCCTCTGAAAATTTGTCTCCATAGGTGTGGACATGGATTTGCAATCCATCATACCAAATCTCTTCAGAATGTCAATAGTGTACTTCCCTCAACTTAGAATCATCTCATCAGGCTTCTGCCATACTTCTAAGCCAAGAAAGTAGTGCATGAGACCAAGATCCATCATTTCAAATTCAGAAGCTAGCTCCTTCTTGCATTTGATAATGAGGTGATCTTCTCTAGTAAGAATTAGATCATCAACATATAGAACCAAGATTAATGCTTCGCCATCAATTACCTTGAAGTAAAGGTTTGAATCAGCATCATTCTTGGAGAATCCCAAGCTTGACAAGTAACGATCAATTCTTTCGTACCATGCACAAGGAGCCCGCTTAAGGCCATACAAAGCCTTCTTCAGCCTACAAACATGAGACTCCTTCCCATGTACCTCAAAGCCATCAGGTTGCTCAATATATACCTCTTCCTCGATTACACCATTTAGAAATGTTGTCTTCACGTCCATCTGGTGAATCTTCCATCCTTTAGATGTTGCAATAGCAATGATGGTCTTGACTGAAGTATAGCGAGCAACTGGAGCAAAGGTTTCCTCATAGTCAACTCCCTCTTTCTGAGAGAATCCTCTAGCCACGAATCTTGCCTTATACTTCTCAATGCTCCCGTCAGCCGCATGCTTGATCTTGAAGAGCCACGTAGAAGATACAACAGATTTGCCTTCAGGTCTAGGTACGATGTCCCAAACATCATTCTTGAGGATGGATTGATACTCCTCAGCCATAGCATCTTTCCATACTTGTTGACTAGTAGCTTCCTCGACGCTAGAAGGCTCTGACTCAATGATTTGACTCATCAAGGCAACATAGCTTGAAAACTTATGAGGTCTCTTGCTTTCTCTGAAAGTTCCTCTCGGGGCTGCAAACTTTTCTGCCTCCTGCATTGTTTGCCTAGCCCAAAGAGGTCTCTTACGACCAATCACAATGTCTGTAGACCCATCAGTAGGTTCCAAAGGCTTGACTGGATCATCATCTTCTTTAGGATCAGTAGCCTCCCTCTGAATCTCAGGAGTATGGTCAACCTCCATATCCTGAGGAGACTCTTGGTCTTCTATCTCCATGTGGATGCCTTTAGACCTCTTGAATGCAACATCTTCTTCAAATGTAACATCCTTGTTGATCTCAATCAACTTCTAACCTAGAATGTAAACTCTGTAGGCTTTTGAAGTCTCACTGTAGCCCACAAATATTCCCTTCTTGCCAGACGGTTCCAGTTTTGTCCTCTTATCTTTAGGTATATGTACACTGGACAACCAAAGATCCTCAAATGACTTACTTTTGGCTTCACCCCTGTGAATGCTTCTTTGGGAGTCATGTTCTCAAAAATTCAGTGAGGGCTTCTTATTCTGAACATACACAGCTGTCCTAGATGCTTCAGCCCAAAGGAAGGTTTGCAAATCTTGATCATGAATCATGGCTCTAGCTACTTCTACAATAGATCTGTTCTTCCTTTTTGCAACACCGTTTTGCGGTGGATTGTAGGGAACACAAAACTCCCTCTTAATTCCTACCTCAACATAAAAGTTACAAAAACTTCCAAAGATGTATTCTCCTCCATTGTCAAACCTTAGAACTTTGATCCTCTTCCCAGACAAGTTCTCTACCTGAGCTTTAAATTCCTTGAATCTCTAAAGTACTTCCTCAGATTCTTTAGATTTCAAGAAATAAATCCTAGTCTTTCTAGAGTAGTCATCAATAAAAATAATGTAATACAAGAAACCACTCAACGAAGCAACAGACATTGGACCACATAAATCAGAATGAATAAGATCTAGAATACATTTAGATCTACTTTCACTACTATGAAATGAACCTTTAGTATTCTTACCTAAAGCGCATCCTCGGCAGGTACCTTCATGCTCCTTGTTGAATTTAGGAACGCCCGTGACCATCTTCTCCATGGTTGGTAGAGCTCGAAAGTGAAGGTGAGCAAGTCTTATATGCCAAAGTTCACATGAACTTGAAGACTCATGCAACAAAGCCTGAAGTGGACGAGTGCAAAGTCTATAGAGACACTCATGTCGAACTCCAATCACCCGGGCAAACTTGATACTCGAATTCTTCAGCCATGCAAGAACTTTTCCTTCGGAGAATGCAACTTGATACCCCTTGTCCTCCAAGGCTGAGATAGAGACAAGGTTTTGCTTGATACCAGGAACAAATAGAACATCACTCAACTGCAAGGAAATGCCGGAATCCAAGTGAAGAGAGGAGGTCCCAACTCCTTTCACAAAGTAACTAGCATCATCACCAATAATGACTTGAACACTAAAATCTCTCTCCACCAAATCAAATAGATGCTCTCTAAATTCGGTGGTGTGGCGAGAAGCACCACTATCAATCAACCAAGTGTTGATGTCGGTAGGCACATTGCTTGATAAAGCATAATAGAATAGAAATTCACTTGAATCCTTCTACAGAAAGAACTCACCAACATCTGCAATGGAGGCCTGTTGCTTAGGCCTGGTTGGACAATCTTTTGCATAGTGACCATACTTGTCACATCTAAAACATTGAACACGAGAGAGGTCCTTCTTCTTCTTGAAAGTAGGAGCACCATCAAATCCTTTATCTCTATTCCTCTTGAAGTATCCTTTCTTTCCTTCTTTCCCTTTCTTCTTCGAGGATTGAGCAACAAGAACATGAATGTCTTTATTAGTAGAGCTTTGACCAATACCTCTCGCAGCCAACCTTGATTCTTCTTGAATACAATCTGCTCTCAATCGATCAAACTTAGGAAGTTTCATCTCGTGCTAATGCCTTGAATGTATGACTCCCAAGATGAAGGAAGACCATTAAGTGCCAACACGGTCAAATCCTTGTTATCAACAACATGCCCAATAGTAGAGAGTTGATCTCTCAACTCGGTGATCTTCATGAAGTATGAGATGACGGATTCTCCTTTCACCATCTTGATGTGATGAAGTTGTTGCTTCAATGCAAGAGCTCGACTTGTGTTGTTGATCTCATACATCTCCTCCAAAGTCTTGAACATCTCCCTTGCTGACTTCAACTTGGAGATAACTGGCACAATGTGGTCTTTCATGGAATCAACCAACATCTTTTTCGCCTTAGTGCCATTCCTCTTCCATAGAGCCTTCTCATTCTCATTGGAAGGTTCGGGAACTTCGCCCTCCATGAACTCTGCTAACTCATTTTCTTCCAATGCTAGCATGACTATAAACTTCCAAGATGTGAAGTTTGAAGCACCTTTAAGTCTATCTTCGACCTTTAGCCCGTTCACCATCTTGACAATAAGATCGATGCAAATTAGGATGAGAATAAGAATGGAGGATAACGCTGCTTGAACAAATCTGATCACGATCTTCTTATACCCGCTCTAATACCATGTTAGTTTTTATAATCAGATTATGCAAGCAGAAATTAATTCAAAATCAGACACATAAACACAGAAGATATCCTGGGAAAACCCTCCTCTTGAGGGAGAAAAACCCAGCAACAAAGATCTCTCTTATATATAAAATATGGCAACAAATCTCTTTACAATGAGGCCACACTCAAGGCCTATAATCAGCATCAACTCTAGATGCAATGATAAACAATAATCTGCTCTTCCTTGATCTTCAAATCTGCACTTAGAGAAAATTCGCAATCTGCTCTAGAAGGAATTCACACTTGAATGAAGAAGGTAATTCGAACTTGCTTGATGATCAAATGAAGGAGAAATGACCTTGTATAAATACACAATAAGAGAGAGGTCGCACCTCTTCATCTACAAGGTCGGCCACAATAGAGAATTATAATTACAAATAATAATTGCGAATTACAAGGAAGGTCGGCCCAAGAGAAAAATTTAATGTTCCCAAGTGAAGCGCCTCTTCACTTAATTATCTCAATAAAATAAATAGCCGAAGGCTATATGCAATTTTATGTCTTCACACATGGCTGGAAGAATTAGCCCGAAGCTGCTATAACATCAACACTTTTAACACTTCAATATAAATTATACCATATTAATATTAAGTTATACTATATATAATAATTATAAATGTTAAATGTTAAATATGAGTTACAATAATCCCCTTTTAAATGGAGTTATTGCTATTTCATGTAAATGTAATGCTACTTCTTGGAACCTGCCTAAAGTCTGGCTTTTACAAATTGAATTTTGATGGAGCTGCTAGACGTATCCCAAGATTGGTTGGTGTTGATGTGGTGTTTCAGTCCTCTATTGTCCTTTTTATGAAAGGTACTTCTTTCTTTCTGGGTCCAAAGACAAGTAATGAAGCAAAAGCTTTGGCAGTTGTAAGTCTTAAGATCATTGTTTCATCAGGTTACAGAAATCTAGAAGAGGAAGTGGGTTCCCTTACTATGATAAATGTGTTACATACTAGCACTATGAAGGATTGGAGGCTGAATAATGTTATTGAGGAAGCTTTCCTTGTAAATAATCAATTTGACAAGATTTTGTTTGGTCATTGTTTTAGGGAAGCATTATAGTGATTGAGTATCTTGCTAATGTCAAGGTTAATCCATTTCCTTTTGCTATGAAACACAATGTTCTTCTGAAATGTTGGGACTAAATGTCTCTACTTATGGAGGATTCCCTCCCTTTTCAAGAAAATATCAACCACTACTCTAGATTGTCTCCATCTCATTCTTACATAAAAATTCTTAACTTTTGGGTCCCCTAGGTCGATATACATCATCAAATCGTTGTCCTGAAACTTGTGTCAATTTTTAGTCACATGTAAAGTTTCTTTGTTGTTTCGGCTTGGTCAAGTCAAAAACATTGATGTCCACGCCAACTCATCCTGGTTGTAAATGTTCCTGATAGTCTTCATTGTAAATATTCTTAACCATTTTGCAGTGTTGAATCACTTATCAAGTCAAAATTGCAAAACATTGGTCGTAGTCACAAGTGCCGCAATTTGAGTCATAAAATCTTGTCAACTTGATAATCTGTACGAAAATGATTAAATTCCAATGAAATCCCCAAGGTAGAAAAACAAGTTTTAATATAGTTTGATAGAGATACAATCTTGAGATACATTTCAGCATCTTTGTTTGCCCTCAGATTCACAATTTAATTTAGTTGCAAGGTGTTTCAGAAAGTTGCTCTTGAGGTTCAGACATATTGGTATCAAATAATTTTAAGTTGGAGTGTGGTTACAATTGTTTTGCAAACGCAATTTGCAGTTATTTTGAAGTTCAACAAGTGGTCGCAAGTTAATTTCAAAGCACGATTTTGTTAAATTCATCAAAATTTTAATTACAAGATTCATTAAATTCCTCGATTGGCAAGAATGCAGAGATATAATACATCTACAATGGCATTTAAGATGTGTTCACACAAATCTATAGGTAAAAATCCAAAATTTGAGTGATATGTTCGCAAGTTGCCATGTGTAGGGTGATTAAAATCAGGTAAAAATTAAATTTTCCCAAATCTGCAAGTGTTTTCAGAATCACATGACTTACCATTTAATCAAATGTCAGTTTGATTCTAAATAACAGAACTTGAGAGTTTAAAAACCAAAATTTGCATATTGCATGCAAAACTCCACTACCATGCAAAATGGCAAAGATATAAAAGCCTCGGGCAAAAATACAAGATTTGCATTCTAAAGTCAAATCTCTTTCATATTGTAATCAGGCAGGAAGGCAGAGGTCGCATGCAACGATGCAAAATTTGTATTTTAAAGCCAAAGGTCTAGCTATTTTAAAGTCAAAGTTTTGCTATCTTGAGATCTAGCTATCTTGCATCAACATCAAGCTTATTGCAAATATCTTGCATACTACAAATCTGAGAACAAACAAAGCAAAATGGAGAAGAGCAATGGAGCTGAATCAACTTTGGCATAGGAATTGAATATTATTGCTTTATTATTTGGATTTTTATTGTCATTTGTGCTTCATTGTTGGATTAGGGTCTTTATTAGCATGAATTAGATAGTTTTGTGGTTGCTATCATTGATTCATGCTTATTCCCCGAACTCTACCCCGATCTACAGTTAATATTAACTTTATTTATAATTTTGTATTATTTTATAATATTATATATTAACTTTATTAATATTGTACAAGACTTATAATTTATAAATATTACTATATATTAAAAATATTAGGAAATATCAAATATGTATCTTGTTTAGGCTGTAAAATATCTATATATTTAGGATTTGTATATGTTTTTGTACGGACGAACTCAAAACAAACCCAGCCCCAAAAAACTTTTGGCTGAGTTCACAAACCAAACTAGCAAACTCAAACCCAAACCAATACCATGATCAATAACTTAGTTATCATATGAAATTTGAAATTTCCTATATCTTTTAATTTTCCCTTTTTTATTAATAAATATCCCTTAAAAAATGGCCTCCCAAAAAATTCATTCCAAAAATGCGACACCCGCCCCCCCTCGACCCCGCTCCCCGCCCTCAATCCTTTGCTGTCCCTGTCACAGAAACTTGGTGTAGCATAGCATAATTCAAATCCCCTGATGGTTCATGTATGTTTGTTGGTTCAGCAGATCTTGTCTCTCTTTGTTTGTAATAGACGTTTTTATTGGTTATCTTCAAGTGAAGGCCCCCTATAGAACCCTCACTTACATATATATATTAGAATTACAAATTCACTTTTAATCTTTCAAAAACTCTCATATTCCAACATAGCCACAGGAAATACCTATTTGATCAAGATGTGATTGATCTCACTGCAACTGGAAGCAACATTGACACTACAAGTACAAATATCCATCCCAAAAGCAATTTCCAGCAATCTCATTACTGTGACCTCATTACAAAACAAATACTACTGAATTAAATCCTTCTCACATGAGTAGACTAGTGTCTTTTCGTACAAAAGGGGTAGTTTGACCACCAGGTGCTTCATAGACTTTCATATACTCTGCTAAGGAGTACCAACTCATACAGCACAGTCCCAATTTTTATAAAAGAGGGCAAGAGCATGCCACTGCACAGCAGCATAAGATGAGAAGTGGACAGTGAACAGCCAGAAAACAGGAACGAAACCCCTAAAAAAAATTAATCACCACTATAAATGAATTTAATGGACAAATAAAGATTGAAAATTAAACTCACCACATTTTGAATTTCTTCCATAATAATTGGCAAACTCTGTGACTTAGTGTATGACTGCTAGGCTGATGAATAGAAAAGACTAGCATTCATGATTAGGCTGTGACATTTCCTTGAAGATATGCATTCTAGTTCACATGGGTTCTATACTCACGTATAATAAGATCAAAAGAAGAATTATAAAAGATGATCTGTTTGTTTATGGCAAGTTCTTGAGGGCAAAAATAATGCTTTCAAACCAACATTACATTAATATAATTAAGGAAGTGAGTTTTGGACCTGAAATTCGACAGGTATTTTTTATAACTTGAATAAAAGTCCAATATGAGAAAGAAAATCAAATGCAGATAGGTGCACTGTTAGAACCCTAAATTAAGATCTTGATCTATGGCATCTATTTTTTTCTCAAGTGCGCACAAAAGAAAATGAGGTCAAGCCAAAAGAGAGATTATTAAGGAGAATTGGCTGTTTGATCAAACACCTCTAAAACAAATGGCAAAAATATGTGTAATGCCATAGGAATAAACAACTGTAGATCTGTGCAGCATCGATGACAACATATTCAATGTGTTGATCAGTTAGGTAGTTACTTTTAGCCTTTAGGGTTAGTTACATGCAGCACCCAGTAATCAGGGAAAGTGATTCAGCTTTGAGACCTTATATGGCAAAGTTTGACTTCAAACTCTGGCATTTATTAGTATGAAGTATGAACCTCTCAAAATGCATGGAAGTATTTTATTTTGAGATAAAACCTTGATTGTATAACTGTCGTTGGGCACTTCAAGTGTTAGACCTGCTTGGATCCGTTCATTATTTTCCTTTCTTTTAGTACCCAAAAAATGGATTTATATAGCTGTCGTAATAGAGAAAAGGGTTCAAAGATAGAAAGGGGATTCTGCTAACTTGTTTGATTGTAGTGCTTAAAATGAATAAGTTCTCAAATGTGGAATGAATGTATGTGATGCTTTTGTTGCAGAGTCAACTTGGAATCCTCACCAACTGATCTGAGAAGTTATTGGCAGAAAGGTCCTTTAATTTGCCCAGTTCTAAGAAGTCCTTTCAGAAATAGTTATTGTTGTGAGACTTTTAAAAAATACTTGAGTCATCCTTCGATTAAGTAATTGAAGTAGGTGATTTCTTCTGTGGCATTTCCTTCATGTACATTAGGAAATAAAGGCAAAGGAAAGAAACTGAAAAAACATGCAAATACCTCTAAGTTAGGTAGTGCCAGGAGGATGTTAACACATCAACCTGGTGACTTTCACCCCAAAGCCTGCTTCTGGATTCACAAAACTTTTTGTGCATCCAATGCCTTATAAACCTACACTGTCTTGTAATTAATATCAATGTTGCATAATGCATTAGATAATCACAAGGGACAGGAATCCAAATCTTTGACTATAATTAAATAGGTCCTAACAATTAAGGGGATAGTTTTATAAAATGGTACTTGTTAAAAGAAGAAAAAAGTATGCACTTCAATTCCTAAAATATACTTTCAAATAGTAAGAACAATTAAATGTTGAAATAAGCTATCATCAATCGCAGGAGCAACTTTAACATTAATTAGGGCCTTCTCATAAGAACATGATTTATAAACTATTTGTAATTAACATGGGCATAGTGCTAATCATAAACCAATTTCACACTTACGATCCTACAATGCCAAGATACAATTGAAATATGGATTGTAAAAAGCTAATACAGTGCAAACACCATTGAAAGCTAAGAAAAGGAAAGATATTTGACAATGAAGTTGACTATTTTTGACAGAACCTTAGCTAGAAGCCTAGTAGATGTCTAATTTAAGTTTATGTAAATATAAAAAACAAACCCTCACCATTTCCGTCTGCCATTTCTCTTTAACAAAATGCAAATCAGCAACTTTCTACTGTTCATTGACTCATCACTCCCGTGGGCCAAGAACACCAGATTGGAGCTAGATGTCAAAACTATCTCACCACTTATTTCAATACAAAGAAAGCATCAACATAAACTATATCAAAGACTACCAGACATGTCTCTGTTTTGTAGAACCAATCTGCATATGAACAACTGCATTGAATTCCAATTGGCTACCTTCTGCCTCTGTCATTGTTTCTCTATAAATGATCTCAACCTGCACCAAACATACAAACCAATTCAGGTAATCTGCTTGCCCTTCTGGTGATAACATATAACCAAATGCAAGGAAGCCACAAGAAGGTTCAATGGAGGTCCAGCCGATCAAAGCATGCAAATGTGAATTCAATTTTCAAATGCAAATCAATAATTTAAGCAGAAAAGATTGGAGCATGGATAATTCATAAGAATGGTTCAGAAAATCTCCCATCTCATACTAGAAACTTCAAAACATCAATTAACTTATAATTTTCCACACACCAATCTTAGTAGCCTAAAAATGTTTGTAAGAAACAAGACCGTTTCTCCTCACCTTGAAATCAGTTTTCAACAATTACACTCATTACCTAGCACATATAATATTTGTTATCATGAATTTTAAGAGGATCATTATAAATGGATAAAACGCTGCTCGAAAAACATAAAATGCTTCTAGATGTTAAGATGGTTGTTTCCTCAAAAAGGAATAGATGTTACAACACTAGTCATTTAGACTAGTAAGCTCAAGATGTCCCCTTCAAAGCCTTGCTTGCCATTGGCTTACAAGTCAAATTTTTAGTAAAGAAAAGATGGATCAAATTACATTAAGCCTATAGTCAAAAAGATGGCTCAAGGAATCAAGGCACGACCCAGTATCTCTCCAAGTTTCGAGGAAAGGGTGATGAGGGTTGGGTTACAGACACAGTGAAAAAAATCCAGACTTTGAGTAGTAAGCCAGGGCGACAAATATTAAGATAATAAATAAAAACATATATTTGCATTTTAAAATACAAATTAATTTAAGAAATATAAAATAAGCAAACTAAACGAAGCTGAAATTTTTAAAAGTAAATACAAATTTGCATGTTGATTTATATCATAAAAGTAAAAGAAGCTGAAAATTTAAAAGTAAACACATAGTTGGAATGTTGATTTGCATGTAAGCTTGTTGATTCTTTTATAAATTTATATTTCAAATTTTCATTCAACTAAATAAATGCAGATTTCTGGATATTTTCATTCTCACTTGCATATATACAAGAAATGAAACATATATAATTCAAGCAGCAGGAAGAAACAAAATGAAACGACCATTCATCTTCCTATTTGTGATTTGTAATGCATTCATGTTTTGAATTCTTATTCCACTGCAGTGTTATGTCTGAAATAATTGACATACCCATTTGAGAAGATCTTTGCTCCTATTATCGAGCATTAGATCTCTTTGGGTGCGGAGTTTTTTTCTGCAAGGGTTTCTCCACATATATCTTTTGGTATGGTTTGTATCTCTTTTGTGGTTATTTCCATTTGCATTTATGATTTATCGTAGTTAATAAGCTTGGATGCTTTAAGTTTTCAACATACTTTCACTATTTAGTGATATCTAGTTTATATAGAGTTTTTAAACATTCATTCCACCACTACTTCCATCGGTTCCTCCTTCCCTTTTGGCTATCAGTACACTATTGCATCAGCATTATGGCCGCCTCAATCTATCATATCTCTCCCAGTTGTCTCGGAAGAATTTGGCAGAATGCCTTCCTGATATTCAGCAAGAAATCTATGGTGTTTGTGGAGCTTGCTAAGTAGGGAAGCAGCACAAAACTCATTTTTCAAATGGACAAGATTGGAGAAGCCTCGAGAGTCCTACAGCTGGTTCATGCAGATGGACCAATGAACACAACATTTGTCATTGGTGACAGGTATTTTCTTCTGTTTGTAGATGATTTCAGTAGGAAAATGTGGGTATATTTTTTGAAAGTAAAATTAGATGTGTTCTATGAATTCCAAAAGTTTGAAGCACTACTAGAGAAAGAGCCAGGATGTGACATCATAACTCTTAGATCTGATAATGGAGGTGACTTTTGTTCAAAATGAGTTCAATAACTTTTGTGCTAAACACGGAATCAAGAGGCAATACACAACATTCTATACTCCACAACAGAACGAAGTAGCTGAGAGAAGGAACCGTACGATTATGGAATGGAGAACAAGAGTGTTCCCAAGAAGTTTTGGACTGAGGGAGTTTACATTTCAGTTTATCTACTCAATAGGTCTCTGAAACAGGCAATGAAGGAGAAGACCCTAGAGGAAGCTCTTTGGTATGGGAAGAAACCTAACATTAGTCATCTTGAGGTCTTTGGTTCTCTAGCATATGCTTGGATTCTAGATGAAAAGAGAACTAATTTAGACCCTAAGAGTAAGAAATTAATGCTTACAAGGTACAGTGACAATCATAAAGCCTACCAGCTGATTGACGTGGACATTGACCGCTTGACTTTCAATAGAGATGTTGTGATTGATGAGGAAATTGGGCCCTTTCAACTCTCTCTAGAGTTCAAGATTACCAACAAACAACCTTTTGTGGTAGGATTCAGAGCATGAGGGGTCTTCAACTCTCTCTGAAGGGGGAGAGGATTCAGAGCATGAGGGGTCTTCAAGGCAAATAAGTGTACCAAAATTTCTTAATGATAACCTGGATCAGCATCTAGATGAATAGAAACAAGAAGTCCAAGTCATCATGACAACACTGATTTGGCAAAAGAGACTTCCAGGAAGATACCAAAGTGGTGGGAAAGCACCATTCAAAATGTTCAGGATGATGAAATGATCGAAGCTAGATCATCGAGAGGCAAGAGCAAAAACATAGTTAACTTTGCTCTTATGGCCAATTTTTAAGGAGTTTATGATCCCCAAGAATTCGCGGAGGCAAAAGGAAAACATGAATGGGAAAAGGCCATGGAAATTGAACATAAGTCTTATGAAACTTGGGATCTTTCAAATCTTCCATTGGGGAAGAAACCCATTGGCTACAAATGGGTGTACAAAGTCAAGTACAAAGCTAATGGTACACTTGAGATAATGTTGTACTGATAGCAAATGCACTTTTGTTTGCCAATGCACACTCCTAAACCACTCTAGTATCAGCAAGCCAATACAAACCATGATCTTTGATACCGACTACAATGGTTTTCTTAAACTCCTTGTCAACTATATAGCATTTATGTTTGCTAAAAGTGGCATCCAAGTTGGGACTATGGCACATAATCTAACTCATAAAGAGAAAATTAAGCTCTATTCTTGGTACATAGTCACCAAAGACCACCAAAATTGTAAAAAAATTCTAAAACACTAGGCGTGAAACTTGCAAAAACAAATTGCCAAAAACCCTTCCTATCGCAATTTGAAAAAAATATCCACAATTTTATTTGAAAAAATCGCCAAAAAATCCAACACATGCCCTAAGCATCGGATCTAAAACCCTAGCTATGATTTTCCTCCAACCACAAAAAAAAAGGAAAAAACCGCACAATTTCAGCAAAAAACCCTTGTTCCCACCCGCAGCCAAAAACCCATGCACTAAAAATAGTTGCACAATTTTTTCTGGTAAAAAATCCACAAATTTTTACAACAAGAAGCTTTTACTATTTTGCAAAAAAATGTGTGATTGAACAACAAACCTTGCATAAATTTTCTCTTGAAAATCAGTTGCAATTTTTAGCCCAAAAAAATCACGATTTTGACCAAAAATGTCGCGTGATTTTCACAAAAAAAAAATATTCCACAATTTGAATCTTCAAATGCTTCAAAATTTTCGTAGAAGAAAACCCTTGACTCCTTGCTACGAGCTCACAAAATATTCCTTGTACAAATTTGTACAGCACCATGCAATTTCATACAGCATTCCTTTGGCATGTTCTACATCACAAGCATGCAAGTCATCATTGCCGGCAACAGTCCATAGATCTACACATGTTCACCAATCCTGAAGTTTGACTTGGGCTCTGATACCATATAACAGAAATCAGCACAAAATGATTACCAAGATATTCGATATTTACTAAGGAGCAAAAGCATCCTTAAATATGAGTTACAAATGCTTTATCCGAAAAGGATAAGAGGGACAACTAATAAAGCAAAAGGAGACGAACTTAACTAAAAGAATAAAGAATATTCCTTAAGTCTATCCTAAAGACTAATTGACCATTATATACTAAAGATTACAATAATACTTTAATAAAAAGTGACCGAAAGAATAACATTTTAATATTAATATAATATACTCAAATAGATTAAAAGGTCAAAGACCAACCATTTCTAACATTTTAATATTAATATAATATACTCAAATAGATTAAAAGGTCAAAGACCAACCATTTCTCCCATGAAGGGCATTGTAAAGTTATGTATATATATATATATATATATCAAATTAGCATGAAAGCTTGGTTTTACTACTTAATCTTTCCTTCATTTTTTGTCTAACTTTTCTATTTGTAAAGAAAACATATGGTATCAAAGCCTTGCAAGAAAATTATGGAGCTATTAGATGTTTTATGATCAAGGAATTTATTGCAAGAAGAAATGAATGTCTAGGTGTTGGTTTGGTATTCATAAAAGGTGATGTTCAATGAGAAGTGAGAAATTTCACTGGATAACGATTAGAGAAAAACAAGCTCTTTGCAAGTGATTTAAACAGTTTGAGATGAAACATATGGCCTCCATATTGTTTGCATCATGGAATAAGTAAAGGTGGCTTGGACCCTTATGAAGCAAGAGCATTCCTAGCCAGATTGCAATCTAGTATCAACCAAAATATTTTGTGTTCTTTTCTGTGTTTCTCTTTTTTCTAGGTTCTTCCTATGCATCTGCAGATAGAGTTTGTGCTTTCTCCTATGTGCTCCTGAAGGCTTAGAGATGATACTATGTTAGCGCAAAGGGTTCTAATTGTGGCTTTCTCCTCATCCTTATTCACAAAACAAAAGGGTCCTATCAAATCTTACCACATATTGATGGTCAGAGTTATGCAATAGCAACATGATCATATCTTACACTCCACAATTGTAGAGGACATGCCTATACTTCAATCTATTTTCCTTATCATTCAAATTCGCTAGCATTGAGATTTCATGAAAACTGAAGGTCTTCATCTAAAGGATGGAATACTTGATTGCCCCATTTACAAGTTCAAGTTTAAAATCCTTCTATTTGTGGGGTTTGTGCCAAGTCATGTGACCATTTCACAACTAAAGCTTTGGATTGTTCATTAGTGTTAGGTTCTAGAATTTCCACAAACCAATTGGACAAATCAAAGGACAATACATGACTAGCACCAACAACCCCTGGCATTTCCCGAAAGATCCTACACATGAATTGATCCATCTTGAGCAAATAGTTCTAGAATTCTAATGGCACACCAATTTTAGACGGTTGTCCTAATCCATGGGAGATGGTAACAATTTTAGTTTTGAACCACAATGTGCATAAGTATGCGTACTCAAGTGAATTACAAAATCATCTCTAGATCCTTGAATTTTTTATCTTTCACATTGAAGGGAATGAATCTAAAATAAATAAAAGATTTGTTGTTTCCCTCCCATCTCCATGTGTTGAATTGTTGTTTGATTGTGTGATTGTGCTAAGCTGCTTTGTTTGAAAATCCTTATTTGGATTCTTAGTCCTTGCCCTGCATCAATTGTTGTTAGAGCGAGGTATGCATCCAACAAAGTGTGAAGTCTAGTGAAGATTTATAAGGTTCCACAAAACTCAATTTGTGCATGGGGTGACCATTAGTCAACAATGCCACCCAAAAGAGTTATTGTTAGAGGGCAGGCCAAAATCACCAATGTTGCCAAGAGATTGGATCAAGTCAAAAAATTGTTGTGTATGATGCAATGAAGGATGAATGCAATGGAAGAAGATTGTTGTAGAAGGTATGTCCAGTAGGAAGACCCTACTAACTTGGAGAAGAAGCAAAGTGATGAAGAGCAAGGGCAAGCTGAAGTATTAAATGTGGATGCAAGAGAGATGTTGCAAGCCATCTCAAGGATTGGTAGACACCCACAACTAGAGGTGTCAAAATTTACTAGACAACTAAATCTAGAGGAGTTGATTGATTGGATCACGAAAAATTGAGGAGTATTTTGAGTTTTAAAGTACTTTGAACCCACAAAGGGTGAAGATCACAAAGAATAAGTTGTAAAGTCATGTCGCATTATGGTGGAAGGAATCGCAACTATAGAGAATGAAGTGCAGCAAGGAGAAGACCACCTATTGGAAGAGAATGGTTGCCAAGTTAAGAGGCAAGCTCCTATCAGGAGACTACTGATTGGATCTTCTAGAGAAGCTTTGGAATTTCTGACAACACAAGGGCAATGTAAAGGACTACATGGAAGAGTTTTTTTCTAAACTCTCCATTCAATCCGGACACTACGATCCAAACCTATGGTACATCAATGAGCTACAACTTACCATCCAAGAAGAGATGAGTATGTTGAGTCTCCATACCATTGAGGATGCAATTTGCCTTGAAGGTCAAGGAGAAGCTCAATAGAAGGCAACTAAAAATGCCAAAAGGGAAGGTGGAACCGATGGAAGTAGAGGTGGAACGAATATTTTAAAAACTCTATATAAACAAGATATCACTAAATAGTGAAAGTATGTTGAAAACTTAAAGCATCCAAGTTCATTAACGATGATAAATCATAAATGCAAATGGAAATAAGCACAAAAGAGATACAAACCATACCAAAAGATATACGTGAACCCCTTGCAGAAAAAAACTCCACACCCGAAGAGATCTAAAGCTCGTATTAATCATTCAAATGAGTTACACCAATACAACTTCTCCTTTTGAATTCCTACAACACTCTATTACTACTACAACCTACAAAATAACTTGCCTAACCTCCCAGACCAAGCTCCAATTTATAGAAGAATTATAAGGTGAAACCATGGGATGGTTTTGGAAACCATTTACAAGACCAAAAGAGGTATGGCGCCCAAAATTGTTTGGACTTAAATCCCAATAGCTCCCTTGGTCTAAGATGCCCCCAACTATTATTAGCATATTCCTTACATATCATAGTGTCATAACATAGAATATCTGACTACCCAAACTTTGGCATCCAATTTGTCCTTATTCTTCTAAGTTCTATGCATTAGATGCTTCATGACAAGCGCCCAACACTGTCACAAGGATAGTCAAGATTCCAATGTAACCTCCCTCTAACATGCTCTTACACGCCTCCCAAGATGCTGACACTTGTCCAGATAAGTCGAGACAAAAGTGAGATGCCAACATCCTCATGTGAGGTCAAAAACCTCTAAATGATGAAATCTATGCCATTACAAAATCGGATGCCAATTCCAAGTGGAGAAAAAAGGCACAAAACACAAAATAGCAATACATACAAAAGATTAAGACATGAACATTGGGATCAAAGTTGAGACACCTTATCCCAACAAACTCAACAAGGTTAAGGAGGAAGGGAAGCAAGCACTTCCTAACCGGCCAACAACAAATGCAATAGCACAAGCCCAAGGAAAAGCAGAGGGACTAAAAACAATGGAAGAGAATTTCACAATACCTAGTTTTAGTGTGGACACCAAAGCCATTGAGACATTGAAAATCATTCGACATTGTTTTTGGGCAATAGAAGGAAGGATGCAAGCCTATTGTAGAACTAATGAGAATTGGATCAGCAAATAGAGCAAAAGAATCAAAGCATGGGGAGACACCTAATGAGGAGAGTGTTGTAAGTCGCTTCATGAGACTAAAGAAATAAAATGGTTGAGTTTGTTCCATACCATATGTAAGTTAGGGGAAAAGTGTTGCAAGTTGATTGTAGATATTGGCAACAACAACAATCTTATCTCAATTGAGATGGTGGAGAAATTGAGGCTGAAGAGTATGGTTCAGCCCAACCCCTACAAGGTGTCCTAGTTGCAAAAGGGGGACCAAATTGTGGTGGAGTAGTGCTTGGAAATTTTTCACATTAGCACAGACAAGGATGAAATGTTGTGCAATGTCATGCTAATGGATGTTTCCCATGTTTCTTAGGGAATACCTTGGCAATTTGATAGGGAGGTCATTCATGATGGACAAGTAAATACCTATAGCCTTGTCGAGAATAACAGAAAGTATATGTTAATTCCTTTGAAGAATCAAAAGGAAGATTATGATAGGGAGTCCAAAGTGAGGATCTCAAAGGAGATCGTAAACATCTAGGGGAGAAAGGAAGGGGAACTTGTAATTGTTGTTTATGCAACACAAAGAGACATGTTAGCCAAGGAAGGGTTGGTTGAGAGTGATGATGAAGTAGCAATGGTTGAAGTCAAGATTGAAGAAGTGATGCAACAAGAATAGGTTTTGAAGAAGGGAAGAAGAAAAATGCTTAAGGCATTATTTGAGAATGAGAAGATAGCACCACATCAAATGTTGTCAAGTGTTACTCAAGAAGGCAAAGAAATGGAGTGGGTTTTGAAACAACCTCTCGAAGTTGTTGAGGAAATGGAAGATAATTTTAAAGTTTTGAATAGAAGTTTCTCAATGGAATGCATATCAACAAAAACTAACTTGATAAAGATGAGAGATGAGACTGTGAAGATTCAAGAGAAAAGGAAGTAGGAGTAATCCAACTTTGAGGGTATATCGGGTAGCAAAAACAGCAATATGTTCTTTGAAAGATGTAGAAGGGATATTAGAGACTGATGCAGTATTAGAAGTTGTGCAAGGCAACAAAGTAAGTAGAGTTACCAGCAGGAAGTCCGTTGATGGAAGAGAATCTATAGAGAAAGAAGGAAGAGTTAAAATAGACCACTATTGCAGCAGCAGTAACCTTTGTTGTTGTGAAGGACTATAATGGAGGTTGAGAAGTCCAAGTGGTCAGAGAAGCCACAGGTGTGAAAAGGATAGTGGGTGAGAGTATCCATGGAGTAATAAAAGTTGGAGTTATGCAACAACACAGAATGCATGGGGAAGCCAAGGCAGTAGCATGGGTTGAGAGCAGTGAATTCCCAACCTTAAGGGAACCAGGTGAATGTGTAGGTAAGGCAAAAGATTTTGCAGCAAAGCATAACTTGAAGGTGTCAATTAAAGGAGGTGATCGAGATATGGTGCACTACAGCCCACAAGGGTTATGGAGAAGAACGAAAAGGCCAAGGTTTAGTAGAGGAGGAAGGGACATGACACAACCTAGAGCTAGAAGAGGCAAAGAAAGCAGACCAAATCTCTTTTAAAGTACCTGCAACGAGTGAGGGGGTGCACTAAGGTGGATACCAAAAGAGTGGTCCTACTACTCATCACTTATTTGTGAGCCCTAGGTTCACAAATATTTTACCTAGGGTGTCTGATGTAGAAGCACCCTTGGCCCATCTACAATCTTGCATCAACCAAAACAAATTTATGTTCTATTCTTTGTTTGGAAGGTTCCTTCAATGCATCTGCAAATAGAGTATGTACTTTCTCCTATGCGCAACTGAAGGCCTAGAGATGGTACTGCACTAGCACAAAGGGATTCTATTCTGGCATTTTGGCTACACTTATTTGCAAAGGGCTCCTAACAAATCTTCTGATATATTGACAATTTGAGTTGTGCAGTAGCAATATGATCATATCATACACTTAACAGTGTTGGCGTTACAATTCGCACCTCTGGAGTTGTTGACGTGGTTTTTGAGACCGCACCAACACAGAACAAAGTTTCCCAACGGATACTCTATCCTCTCTTGAACAAAGTATTCAGCATGCTAAGATTGCGAGTGAGTTCATGCTTTCAACTCCAAGGTTCCTTAAATGCGAATAGACTCAGTTGGCTGATGTGTATTGCTGTGTTCTTACGCGGGGACTTACACGATTGTTCAGACTTCTTGCAGTTAGCAGCCGGTATATGATTTGAAGGGGATTCTTGCGTGTATGATTTGGCAATATAGTTCGTTTTCCTAAAGCTAATCAGAAATGTGCAGAAAGTAAAGAGTATAGGGCCTAAGAAACTTATGTTCTATTCTAAATGCAGGATATGTGGAGCTTTGTTTTAGTAGACTTCAACCGAATTTTACCTAGCCTCGCATCGGACAGCCTCGGTAAAATTGGTGCAATCTTCAAAGGGATAGTAAAGTATGTTCAAATTATGATTTAGCATACAAACACCATCACAACGACGCATATAAGCATACAAACCACAATCGAAGTTGAGCTCAAGGTAATTTCCAGTGGTCCACGCAAGGTGAACTTATCATCAACAAGCCGCTAGTGGTATGGAATAAAGTGAAGCTACCTCAATAAAACACCACACATCAAAGTAAACTACTTGTATGAAATGAAAATTATGCTACTTGGATACGAAAGGAAGAAGAGACCTTGCTAGCTATTCATGACAAGATGAATTCCACCATCAATGAAAAGATCTATTATCATGAAAAGTGTTACACAACAATCTCCACAAAAGTTTTCAAAGGGAAAACTTTCTTTCTTCTCCACTATGCAAAATGTCTACAATACTCTACTCTCTAGCCTCTAGCTCTATTGCTAATGTCTGATATCTGCCTCTAATCTAATGAATTACAAATGAGGGGGACTCCCCCTTTATATAGCTAGCCAAGTCCCAAAAGACGGCTAGGGTTACAATCAGTAGAGTGGCTAGAATCGTGCCACCTCAGCCCTAACCCTAAAAACTGCCAGAATGGGGAGTGGTACATTAAATGAATCAAAGATTCCCACTCACTCCCAAAAATAGTAAAGGCAATAAATGCCCACAATCAGTCTTCTAGAAGATCCTTGTCGGCGGTGTTCCCGTTCTCCTTCTCCTAAGCTGCAACTCAACAAATCTGCCAAGTACAGCCTCAACCTCCTGAACTGAAATGGGTGGAACACAATCTAGCTGAAACTCTAACCTTGACTGAATGTTCATGCCTTGTACAAGATTTTCTCCAAGCAACCAAGGAATCTTGCGTGCTCTGAATCAAACTGGAGAAAGTAGAAGTGTTCTCGAAATCATCTGTACGAAGGTCTTAACATCTGAAAAGAAAGGCACCAGCCTACCCCTCAAATTATCAACATTAACCTCATCTGGATTCAGCCTAGCAAATATGGCCTCAAAAGTATTCTGAACTCCATCAATAATATTGGCCATAGCCTTATGTACCTGGCTGAATCCGCCTGTGCAGCGTCGAAGAAACCACGTCCCGTGATCGCTGAAGAATACCATCTGGAAAAGTCGTACTGTCATTCTCCTGAATGACACCTCCATCAATCAGCAATCGCAACGGAACATGCCTCAATGCCTCAAGACGCTGATTACTTTACTCTGATAGATAGAAGCATCGCCCCAAGCATGATCAACTGCCTCCATCCGTGCCAAAATACTAGAGGCCTGCTGAAAAGCAAAAGCAAGGTCCTCCATAAACTTTTCGGTCTCAGCACGAACTCCTGTGACCCACTTGTCTGCTTCCTGTGCCATTTTTCCTAACTCCATCAAGCCACTGATGGACTCTCTAGGTATCTCCGCTGGAGGCTCTATCACTGGAATCTCCTGCCCTCGAGAACGAGACAACTGCTGTACATATCCAATTAAAGCCTTGTGTTCTCTTTTCAACCTTTTGTATTTTCCTTCCTTCTTGAATAATCTGTCTTTGAGGGCAAGATAGGAGTTATCACACTCCTCTACAATCTGTGCACCAGTGGGGCGTCCTAACTCCAAAGTCGTGACCACATAATTCTCAGGCACTGCTTCATTTCAGTCACAATCAACTTGAGGCACGGCGACGTGAAGAGTACGGGAACCATCCTCTTCAGTGGATATCTTCGAAAATTTTCTTGCTTTCTTCTTCTGTGGAGGTGCACTGATCCTGTTCAAAAACTCTTCCATCTCAACTGCTGGATCAATCTCCTCACTGGGGCTTCTTCTCATTCTATCCTTGAGCCAATCAGGCACATCGTACTGTATATCAAAGGGCTGCTGCTCCTGTGCCTCTACTTCTCGAACTTGCTCAACCTCTACGTCATTCTGGCGAGGCTCATCGTCCTCAAGTGGCTGAGTGTCCCCTGAAACTATATCATCATCATCATTCAAAGCCGCCTCTAACTCTTGCTGAAACTGAGGGTCAGTAATAGTCCCCTCATCATCCTGCTGATCAGCCCTAATAGGTGCGTTGGCACTCTGGCCAACCGACTCTCTCCGTGGAGGCTGAATATTATCTTGTACCACTTGCACCTGATTCAGTGCATTCCTCTGATCAGCAAATAAAGAGACCTCCTGTATACTTGGAGAACGTGTCTCCAATGGTGATGCAACTGTGACTCGTGGAGGTTCTGGCTGAGTAGGCTCCTGTCGAACTAGCTCTTTCCTTTTAGACTCTGGACCTCGTGTGATCTGCTTCTTTCTGCCAGTGGTGGGCGTCCTGTGATCTCCCATCAAATTGTAAGTCAAAGCAATTGACCTACTCTTCAATCTGCTTACTCGCCTATCAACCCATGTTCTAGTGAATGTCAGGACAGGAATAGAAAGTGTATCTAAATCAGCAATCTCAGGTTCTGACCAATCTGGAGGTGGAAGTGGAGTATCTCTAACAGCTGCATAATCCGGATGAACAACATCCATATCCTCATTCACCTGGTCTGGAACCGGCACAACTTCACACTCCCTGATCAAAGTAATCGGCAACTGAGAGAACATCCTTTTCCTGACTTCAATCTCATCAGCTGCATCAGCCCAATAATCCTCAATGGTGGCCTTATGTTTAAACTCCTCTGACAGTACCCATTTGATGTTATGATGTGGATCGTAGTGCTGTCGGCTGGTGTGATATAAGAAATGATAAAATTGAAGTTCACTTTCAGCCTCTCTAGCTGCCTGTATTGAGGGACACACTTCATCCGAGTTGCCCATGACAATTGGAAATTCTACTCCCCCCTTCTTCTTTTTCTTTTGAATCTTATCAAAGGCGAGCAATTGCCTAGATATCTCTAGCATCAATATTCTATCGGTTGGGTACTTAGGCAGCCTATATGGGTACGATGAAAAAACTTGCAGCCTAATGTAAGAAAATTTTGGAAACTGTATGAACCAGCACCCATACCTTTCAATCAGCTCTTGGGCCTCCCTCGAGATTCTGTGGTGTAACCGCTCCTGAAGCAGTCTCGTGATGTGCATGGTGAAGGAATCATTGACACACTTGTAGTGAGTTGTGCTCGCCAAATGCAACTGTGGACAGGCATCATATATTTTAAACTGGTGGGAGCCACAACCGACAGGTTCCTTGTAAGAGATCCCCCTGTACTTTGTCATACGTGCCAACATATAGATGATGTAAGAGCTCATGTAAAATGTCTTCGTCCTTCTCAGGCTCAGGAGCTGCTCATGCAGATTATCACTGATCATCTCGGCCCAATTGACATAGTCTTTCCCTTCCAGCACAAGGTTGATGTAGTAAAACATCCAAGGCTCAAAAATGAAGGACTGTGCACAACCACCAACTCTGCTCAGCATCATAATGAGATCACAATATTCTTGCTTCAAGTCATCCGCTATGATTTGCTTCGGAACCTTTGTACGAGAAGGCTTGGGAGTGCTCATCCAGTGAGTGTTGATTGTCTCCGTGCATCTCTCGAAAGCAGAAGCGTACATTCGCTCAGCTCGCTCTCTGGATTTGTAAACCATATTCCTGTGCACCGGGATCCCGAAAGCTTCACCAATGGCTGCTGGAGTAAGATTGGCTAGTACTTGGCCATCTGGTGACATGATCGATCTGTGATCCTTCTCGTAATAATTGGCGCACTCCATTATCAGCTCCGAGCATTGAATGGCTGGTGGGAAACTAGCAGCTGCATATAATCCGCTTCGAACAATATTGTGCGAAGTAGTCGAAGGCCGATGACCTCCAATGCCCAGCATTCTGTTCTTGAAGGTCTCCAGGTTGACAGAGCCCAAGTTGGTGTCTGTCAGCTTGCCCAACTTTGAAATAAACTTTGACTTTGGCATGAATGTTTTACTCAGCTTCTTGATCACGGCCTGCCTGGATGCACCATTGTCCTTGCCAGTCGCCCTTGCCTCAGCCATCTCAGCTTCTTCTCTTGAACTTCAACACTTAGAAAAAGTTTCTAAGTAAATTTCAGTGACTTCACTACTCTTCAGCAACTCCAATCTGCAACTTGAACTTCTTTAAATTCGTATTTCACCAGCAATCAGCAAATTCGCGCTTTTAAAACTCTCAGTAATATCTTCACTTCAAGGCGTCCCTCTTAGCATCAACAATAGCAATCTCGAGCTTTGTACCTTTTAAATTCTTTGAAACTTCTCACTTCAAGGTGTCCTTCAACTGCAGATTTGAACACCTCCAGCAATTTGCAAGTGCGCCCCTCTTAGTTCTGGCAACTTCAAATTTCAATCAGCAACAAATCCAATCCTAGCAATCAGCAAGTGCGCCCCTCTTGACTTCAGCAATGGTGCTTCTCTAGCAACTCAAGGCGTCCCTCTTCAACAGCCTCAGCAACTTCAGCAAACTCCAATCTTCAACAGAATCTCGAACTCTTCAAGCTTCAACAATTCTCAGCAACACTTCATTTAGAGCAAATTCGAATTTTCCAGCTGTGACAAGGAAATGAGAAACTTCTTCATTTTATAGCCAAAAATCGAATTCTAGAAGGAGCCAATTATAGCCAGTACATTCAATTTCCACTACTCCACTTCAAGAATTCGAATTCTCCCTCTCTGGTATTTCTGACACTTGTCACTCGACGTCAGGAATCTTATTCTTCTAGAAACTTGACTTTGACTGGTATCTTTAAATTTGCTTTCGAAAAATTAATTTAAATTTATCCTTTTAATTCACCAGCCGGAGCTCTGTCACTTGAATTCGAATTTAACTCTTCATCATCTTTGGAAAATTCATCTTCGAAGAATTCAATCAAAATCATCTAGGCAACCCATCTCGAATTCATCATTCAGAGAAATTTATTCTGAAAACACATTTTATTCATCTTGCCTTAGAGAATTTTAAAATTTCCCTTAGGAAAATTCACAATTTGAACACTGATTAAATTCTTCACTGAAAAAGTGTTTGCGAAGTGCGGAAGACTTGGAAATCCATCTATCATCGCAAATGTTTAGTACCCAGAAGAAAATTTTCTTCAGAATGCTTCGAATCCATGGGTACCCAACGAACGGGTTCATTTAATTTTTAAATTTTGAACCTTAGAAAATATTATTTCATTGAATTAAATCCATCCTTCGCCTGTGATCATCTGTGTTGCTCCAACTTGAGAAAATTTTGAATCATCTTGCATTATCATCATTCTCTGACTTCATCCCTGAAAAGTTTGCTCGTGCTTCACGAAGAGAAAATTTCACTACCTTGAGCTCTAGGCGTATTTTCCAAGGGAGAAAATATTTTTGCCTTAGAAACTTTTAAATCATCTTGCACTTTGAGAATTTGCCTTAGAAAATTTTGGTTCATTCGCCAGTGGTGGAAATTTTATCTTCATTTAGAAAAATTTCATTCATGCCTAGCACACTTTATTTCCCGCTCACCACTTGCATTTTACTCCACACTAGGAAAAAATATTCCAACGCCTTAGAAAAATTCCCATCACGCCTAGGAAAATATCTTCAGCACCTTGCAATATTTTCTAACACACCACCTTGGGCGCATTTTGGACTTGAAGAGGGATAACGCCTAGCATTCACCCTTCCTTTACCACGCCTTTGAAGTATTCACTCATCTTTTACCTTCTTTACCACCCTACACTCACCTTTACCACCTCAACTTGGGCGCATTTAGGCATGCAAGGAGGATGACTGTTCAACTTCACCTTTTTTGTCTTCACTTGACCTTGTTTGGGCGCATTTTGCCTATGGAGGAGGATGAAATATGTTGACTCCTTTGACCTGTTTGTCTTTTGGGCGCATTTCACCCCTTGAGGAGGATGGGCGCATTTTGGGGAGTGAGGAGGATATCCACACTTAGAAAAATTTTCAACTTCCATGAGCTTCCCTTGGGCGCATTTTGACATGCCTTCAGGATAAACGTTTTGACTTTCATTGACCACTTGTACTTTGGGCGCATTTTGCCCCTGATGAAGGATAAACTTCATACTTAGAATTTTTTGTGCTAGGCATTGCCTTGAAGGCGCATTTAGGCTAGCCAGAAGGATGAAAGGCGTTGACTTCCTTTGACCTTATTGCTAGATTGGGCGCATTTTGGCCTGTGTGAAGGACGAGCTTCATTCTTAGAAATTTTCATGCCTCCTCATCAACTAGGCGCATTTTCCCATGTCTACTAGATGAAGTTCCAGACTTAGAATTTTTTTCTTTCTCGTTTTCGCCAGTTTTTATGCCCTGCTATTTATAGTAAGCCCTCTGATTTTGCATCTCTGAAGCTCGAAACGACTTGAAATTTCGCACACTGCATCCTCATGACCTTGTTGTCCCGTTGACACTGCCATTTTTAGCTGACCTGCTATTTTTAGCACATTTCTGAAGGTGATTTACTATAAATAGTAACTGCTCGTTTCTGGTAGCTCCACTGCTCCGATTAGCTTGAAATTTGGATGAGGCGCTCCTCACCACGTGACCTGTCTGTTGATATCACCGCATGCGTCTGACTTACTATTTTTAGCCAGTTTCCAAATTGACTTACTATAAATAGTAAGTGCTCCGTTTGACTTGAAATTTTACCAGCAGATAGCCCGAAGGATGCTGATCGCAGTGGTTTACACCGGTTTTCGAAAATTCTGACTTTTTATCCTTCTTTTCAGGCCCCGAAGTTGGAAACCCTAATTTGCTCTGCATGCGTATCAAATGATCTCTGTTTGCCTTTGCTTCTGCTGCATTGCGATCAGCTCGTGATTTTGTACTGCTGGGAAGCGGCTGCCGAGACGCACCTGCTAAAAATAGTAAGTTCCTTACTGAGTGATCATCTTCATTTGCATGTCATACCATTGCGAAGCTCTCAAAAAACCCATCAGGAATCATCCGACATGCAAAAGAAACCCTGACATGCAAACCCTAAAAATAACCTCGGAAGACTGAATTCTGAAAGTTGTCGTCTCGCTTTGCATGTTACATCATCGTGAAGGTCTCGAAAAACCCAGAAGGAATATCCAGACATGCAAAGAAAAAATCTGCATCTGAACCCTGAAATTTGCTTCGGAAGCTGGACAGTAAATCAAAGGGAATTTTAGATCTTGTTCATTCTAATTTATGTGGTCCAATGCCTGTGGCATCTTTGAGTGGATTTTGATATTATGTGATTTTCATTGATGATTATTCTCGGAAGACTTGGATTTACTTCTTGAAATCTAAGGATTCTGAAGAAATACTAAATAGATTCAAAGAATTCAAGGCTCAAGTTGAAAACATGTCCGGGAAAAGGATTAAAGTTCTAAGATCAGACAATGGAGGAGAATACACTTGTGGAGGTTTTCCGTAATTTCTGCATTAAGGCAGGGATCAAGAGGGAGTTTTGTGTTCTGTACAACCCTCAGCAAAATAGAGTTGTCGAAAGAAAGAACAGATCCATAGTTGAGGTAGCCAAGGCTATGATTCATGATCAAGACTTACAGACTTTCCTATGGGCAGAAGCCTCCAGAACCGCTATGTATGTTCAGAACCGAAGCCCTCATCGAATATTGGGAAACATGACTCCTAAAGAGGCCTTCACAGGTATGAGACCTAAGGCTAGTCATTTAAGAATTTTTGGTTGTCCTATTTATATTCATGCGCCTAAGGATAAAAGATCAAAGTTAGAACCTTCAGGCAAGAAAGGTATATTCGTGGGATACAGTGAGTCTTCAAAAGCCTACAGGGTCTACATTCCAGGACAAAAACAGATTGAGATCAGCAGGGATGTCTCCTTCGAAGAGGAAGTAGCCTTCAAAAGATCTAAAGGGTCTTACATGGAGATAGATAGTGAAGAGCAGGAGACTCCTCAAGATATGGACATATCTCCTGATCATACTCCTGAGATTTAGAGGGAGTCCAATGAACCATCCAAGACTATTGATCCAGTTGATCCCATAGAACCAACTGATGGGCCGAGAGACATTGTTGTAGGTCAAAAGAGACCTCTATGGGCTCGACAAACTATGCAAGAGGCAGAAAAGTATGCAGCTCCTTAAGGCACCTTTAGGGAAAGCAAGAGACCGCAGAAGTTTCCAGGTTATGTGGCATTGATGAGTCACATCATTTTCTGAGCCTTCCAGTTTTGAAGAAGCATCCAACCAACAGGTATGGAGAAATGCAATGACAAAAGAATGTCAATCTATTATCAAGAATGATGTATGGGATGTTGTTCCGAGACCTGAAGGAAAATTAGTTGTATCTTCCAAGTGGCTCTACAAAATCAAGCATGCAACTGATGGTAGCATTGAGAAGCACAAGGCGAGACTTGTGGCAAGAGGATTCTCTCAGAAGGAGGGAATAGATTATGAGGAGACATTTGCTCCTGTTGCTCGATACACATCTATCAGGACAATTATTGCTATTGCATTTGCTAAAGGCTGGAAGTTACATCAAAGGGACGTAAAGACTGCATTCCTTAATGGTGTGATTGAAGAAGTGTACATTGAGCAGCCAGATGGTTTTGTGATTCATGGGAAGGAGTCTCATGTATGCAAATTGAAGAAGGCATCATATGGCCTTAAGCAAGCACCTCATGCATGGTATGAAAGAATTGATCGATATTTGATGAGCTTGGGATTCTCCAAGAATGATGCAGATTCCAATCTTTACTTCAAGGTAGTTGATGGTGAGGCTTTGATATTGGTTCTTTATGTTGATGATTTATTTCTTACTGGAGCAGAGTATCTCATTGTCAAATGCAAGAAAGAGTTAGCCTCCAAGTTTGAGATGAAGGATCTTGGTCTTATACATTACTTCCTGGGACTGGAAGTGTGGCAAAGACCTAATGAGATTATTTTAAGTCAAGGGAAACACACTATAGAAATCTTGAAGAGATTTGGGATGATGGATTGCAAGTCTATGTCTTTGAAGAAGTTGAGTGACTCAGCAGCTGATTCAGATTTGGTAGATCCCACCATGTATAGACAATTGATTGGATCATTGATGTATCTAGTCAATACTAGACCAGACATTTGTTATGCGGTGAGTGGTCTCAGCCAATTCATGTGTCTAATACATCTAGTTGCAGCAAAGCATATCTTGAGATACTTGCGTGGTACCGTGGTATATGGCTCGAGATATACTTCCTGTGAAGATCTAAAGTTACAAGGCTATTCTGATTCTAATTGGGCCGGGAGTGTAACTGATAGGAAGAGCACCTCTGGATGTTGCTTCAGTTTGGGGTCTACCTTGATTTCTTGGTGCAGCAGGAAGCAGACTTTTATGACACTTAGCACTACAGAGGCTAAATATATTGCAGCATGTGTAGCAGCTCGAGAAGCAGTGTGGCTTCGAAAGCTCCTTGCAGGATTGTTTGGCAAACATTGGAGCCGACTGTGATTCATTGTGATAATCAAAGTTGTGTGAAGCTCTCAGTAAATCCAATGTTTCATGATAGGACAAAGCAAGTGGAGATCAACTATCATTACATCATAGATATGGTGTTGAGGAAAGCAATTCAACTCAAGTACATTTGCACTAATGATCAAACGGCTGATATTCTCACCAAGCCTCTCTCCAGAGTGAAGTTTGCACATTTTCGGGACAAGCTTGGAGTAGTGGAGAATGTCACCCTTGCTAAGAGGGAGACTCAACATCAGTGAGCTTTGATATAATGCATATTTCTCTGAGACGGAGAAATATGAGGTGAAAGCGCTCGTACATCTTTGAGACGGAGAAATATGAGGTGAAAGCCCTCGTACATCTCTGAGACGGAGATGTGGTTTTTTCCACACATGGGAGTAGCCATGGTGGACGTCATGTTGAGAGACTCCATGACGACATCACGTTGAGAGACTCCATGACGACATCATGTTGAGAGACTCTGTGATGAACCCTTTGTACTTGTGTTTTTCAACACATGGAAGTAGACATGGTGGACGTCATGTTGAGAGACTCCATGACGACATCACGTTGAGAGACTCTGTGATGGACACTTGTGCACATGTTTCTTTCCACACATGGGAGTAGCCATGGTGGATGTCATGTTGAGAGACTCCATGACAACATCACCCTGAGAGACTCCGTGATGGACTCTTGTACATCTCTGAGACTGAGATGTGGTTTTCCACAATTGGATGTAGCCATTGTGGACGTCATGTCGAGAGACTCCATGACGAGGACTACTGGAAAAAAATACCTCCCTAGCTAAGAGGGAGTGTTGATGTGATAGGTTAGGGTTGGATGAGGCACTCACTGCCCCATGCTCTGAGTCCTTGCTCCTAATAACTCCTAGGTGTCTCTTCCACCTTGTCCTAGTGGTCCTGCCTCAGGTTTAGGTGCCACTGCTTCTATTGACCAACCCCACTATCAACATGCTTTCCTTCTATCAAGCCAACCTTGGTGCTTCGCCACATACTCTCCATTGACCCTTATTCTTCCCTAAAGGCCAAATCCTCTCAACATTCAATTTGGTTCTTGCAGGGGTGTGTAGATGTTGTAATAGCTTCCAGATGTTCAATCTAGGATTCTTGTTCCATCACAAGACTCCAACTAACCATCGCTTTCACAAAATCCATTCCTAGGGTTTGAAGGCTACAAGCCTAGAGCCCCAATTAGGCCTCTCAACAGAGATAAAATGCAATTTTCTCCTCAACCCACCAAAAGACCTAGGTTCTTTGTTTAGGGTTTGTGTTTCTCATGCCCACACCTCAAAGATTTTTAGGTTTTTAAGCCTGCACAGCCCGTACACTGTCCACACACAAAACTGATCAAAACCCTAGGGTTTTTAAGCTTTTCATGGCTGTTTTCAGACTGTCAAAAAGTTCTCCCTCCAAACGACTTGATAGAACCTCCTCCTGACTACCAAGCATTGCCAAGACCCTCAACAAAATTCACAAAAAAGAATTTCTCCAAAATCTTAATACACCCTGCAAGATATGAGGCTTTTCTCACTGTCTTCCCTAGCCGGACCCTGCCTGGCTCGCCTAGGGCATGACTTTGCTAGCATTCCCTGTACACAAACAAAACCTACCAGCTAACATATATACAAGCATGGTGTCTAGGCACTGTTTCCAAAGGGCCGTACGGTTTGTACGGTGGAAAAGTGCTCTAGCACCACATTTCCTAAAAACAGTCTGTTTCAGACCAGAACTTGAGCAGAGCTAAACTATTTACAACAAGTGCTTGCAATTTCAACAAAGAAGCTTTCTAATCTTACACAAAGCTTGAAGACAACCAACACTACATTGTACAAATCAAACAGTAGCAAACTAATCCATAAAAAAGTCTATCAAGATACAATAAATCAGAAAATTTTAACTCAGAACGCTGTTTCTTTCATTCACACAAGGGTTCACCAAAATTTCATTGCTTCCAACCCTGCTCCTTGGTCGAGATACCCCTTAAATAGGCCCTAGAAACAGTTAAGTTTCTTTGATCGAGCCTAAGGATGACCAAATGGTTAGTGTTATAAAACACACTGTGTTTTTCAACCTTGGTCCATTGTTTAGAAAACAAGCATGATAAGCTTCTAAAGCTTATTCACCCTTCACCACTTCTTACCTAGGGAGTAAAAAACCCAAACACAAACAAGATGGTCAAGATGACCTCACACAACACAACAAAATCTGAACTTCAAACAAAACTTCAATAAACCTAGTACTTTCCCAGGTGCTCCTGCACCATGATGTTTATAGCGGCCGGAGATATTTTTCTCTCAATTTAAAATAATAAATGATTCTCAAGGCAAGTCAACCTAGTTTAATAAATGATATTTTTTATTTTTTATTTCTTCAAAGAGGCCGACCTAGATGAAAAGTCACCTAGTTTTGTATATATACAAGATGGTGATCATTCATTCAATCATCAATTCATTCTCATTTCATTCGCATTTCTCAAGAATGAGTTCGCACTTAGCAGCAGATCGCCATCTTTAGAAGCAAATCAGATTTCAAGGAGATTTATATTCAGTTGTATCAAGAAGAGATTTTCATCATTTATTGTATCAAGTTCGCCCTTGAGAAGGGTCTGATTTGTAAAGCAGATTTCTGCTCTTATTCATCCGATATATAAGAGATATATTTTGTTAGGTTTTTCTCCCTCGAGGAGGGTTTTCCCAGGGTAATTTGTTGTGTTCTTTGTTCAGTGTGTTGTATTCCCACTTATCTACATTTCTTATCTAAAACTAACAATCACAGTGTTACCTCGTTTTTTGTGCTTTGGAAAATGGGAGGGATGGCGTCTTTCTCCAATATCATGTTGGAAAATACGCAGAGGTTCAATGAAAAGTTCTACTAACTGGAAGCAGAAGATACTCAGTTTTCGAGTGTCGGTGTGTAGATTTGGTTGTTCTATGGGAAAGGATCGGTAATCGCGAGGCGGTTATGCTTCTCCAGTTATCAATCACCGATGATATGTTTCCAGAAGATTATGGGTAGACTTAGTTTTTGTTTGTACGATGACCATTAAGGGAGGGTATTAAAATATTAAATGTAATATTAATGGTCATCTTAACTTTAGTTAGTTTTTAGTAACTTTAGTTATGCTTTAGTTGATTTAGCATCTTTCTGATTTCTGTTTTTAGTAACTTTAGTTACGCTTTAGTTGATTTAGCATCTTTCTGATTTCTGTTTTAGTTTGCTTTAGTTTACGATGGTTTATTTTTAGAAACATCGTCTTGTAATTTCTTTATAAGGAGCTTTCGTCTCCTGTTGTAATCATGTAATTATGAATATCAATTATCTTTTCACTTATTAAATAAATTAAAATTGAAATAAAACAATAAAAAACATACAAAAGTGGCCCCTATCGCTACTATATAACTGTAAGTCTGTAATTGATCAAACCCCATGCCTTCATCTTATTTGTGTACTTCATAATTTTGAATTTTTAAGTATTCTATGTCTTGATAAAGTAGTTCACATATAATTTATAGTAATATTACAAGACTAATTGTTTTTTTCTACATTTCATGCATAAATTTAAACATTTTTTTAATTCCGTCTTCTCCCAGTAGCCTTCTCTCTATTTTTGAAAAATCCTGGCAGTACCCATCACTGCCTGCCATATCAGCACTTATAGTAACATTGGTTCAACATATACCAAGTTGATGTCTGCTATATTCTCTTAAAGATAGTGAATTCACTTTGCATGTCTGGAAACCAAGAAGAAATTCAAGAGCAGATTCGTTTATCATAAGATGTCATTCCAGCCCAAACAGCACACTGTTAACCAAATCTGATATGTCCATCAGTTCATCATTACATAGTTCAAAATTTTGGTGTACAGGAGTAAATGATATTCTAAAATCCGAGAGGCAGCCAATTCCATTCTTAAAGAGTCAATACACATTTATAGGAACTTAAACCTAAAACGTGTACATAACTGTTTTCCAGAACTAAGTCATTAAATTGATTTTTTTTAATCGATTTAACTTTGCTTTGCAAAAATTAAAGATAATTTGCTATCCTTTATCAATTTAAAATTTTACTGTGAGCTATTAAGTCAAACAACAAGAAACGAAGAGGAACAAGCCATTGAAAACCATGAGCTTCCAAGCTGATTTTCAGGCAAAGAAGATCCTATCCTTTCAGCATCTTCATCAGCAACCTACCCACAGAATTGAACTTAATAAGTCACTTGCGGAATTAGTCAGTTGCTGCAGTGATTCAGAATCTTAATTGAAGATATCCAGGGGCAAAAAGTCATAATCTCTATTTGAAATCAGAGAGAATGTCGCTAATCAAACCTCATCTGGTCCAATGTCAGAGTCAAATTGAGATTAACATCGTTAGCTCTGAAAATTTTCTTTTCGTGGACACTTTGCAATAGAATACCTCACTAAGATTTTATTTTATGTGTTTTAAGCACTGCATCTCCTTCAAAGCTTCAATCAACCGAGAACTCAGAACCAAATACTACTGAATTTAAGCCCACGCCAAAAGATCAAGTTATCTCATCGACAACTTTAATGAAACTTTGTGGTTTTTAATTATCTCCTAGTGGTTATAGGAGCAAAGCCCTCCTTTAAGGTGGCCTAATAGACAACCTGCACACCCTACTATACTTAATATTTGGCAACAATAATTTCAATATGCTATGAAGAGAACCCATGATAATTGATCTATTTAACGATTAACAACTTAAGATTAACAAAATCTATCGATGGCAAAATGCCCTTGCACCGATCGAACCCAAAACCCTCAGAGAATGCCATTGTCTTTGAAATGTTTATAAAAGCAAATCAGAGTTCAAATCATCAGGTATGACATGCTCCAAAGCTGCCAAAAAATCAAACATTTTTTCTTTAAAAAATACTGATTTTCAGTTTAACATAGAAGTCATCAGATTCATACATCTGATTTTGATAAGCCAAAGTTTTTAGAATGTGGAATTCCAATAATATTACATCATATATCCTATCTGCGTCTTTCATCGGACGGGATCGCCAGGATTATACAGAAATTTGTATAACCAATCTACCAGATTAGATCCCGATACTTAAGGCATAAATTAGCTAAATAAAGAAACAGAAAACATCTGCCAATTAGTTAACATAATTACCTCATTTAAGTAGCAGAATTTGTTGTACAGCGATTCGATCGGCGGACTGCTTCAGTGTTTGTTGAATAAAGAAGCTCGTCCTTTCTTCTGCGATCTTCAGTTTCACAATTCTCTTGGGAAGAGCTCTTACCCCTCAAAACTATCGTCCTCCAAATACGTAGCAATGGTGTACTTTAAAAACGGAGGTAAAATAAAATATATTTCTTTAATAATAATTGCCTTATTTTGGGGACAAAAGTTAACAGATCAATTTTTATTTTTATTTTTGCTTGGAGAAGTTGGAGAAAGCGCATATCATGGTAAAGAGGATTGTCATGGAAAACATACGGGTGGATATGATTTGGGTGCAGATTAAACTAGCTAACAAATTTTTGTTTAGTTGATTTGAAAGAGAGATTCTTATATAAAAGTTGCAGTTTCAATTGCAATTTCCATGGAAATGAATTAAGTTTATAGAAAAGTTTTTTTTATTTTTATGAAGTAAACTTATAGAAAAGTGTTTTTGTTTTTGTTTTTGTTTTTTTAATGATGGTTTAGGGAATATGAACATTTGGATGTTAAAAATTGTCTAATGGTTAAAATTATTTCTACTTATTATCATTCATATATGCTCGATTTTCAAGTTGAAAAAGAAATTATTTCATTTTTATCATCCTATTTGATTAGAGAATAGTAGAAAGTGGTGCAAATTTCTATACAATAAGGTGTGGATTCATTATAGAGAGGATGGAGTTTATTCCATAGAGTTTGGAGTGCAAGTACACTTTAGTATGTATAGAAGTGTTGACGAGAAAAGTTATGCACTCTTAGAAATTTTCTAACTCTTAAATTATATGTTCCTCTCCCTAGTTCATTTTTGCACTTGCAAATTTGATACCAATTAGATTCATCATTCAAATATCTAACCCAAATAGTTTAAAATTAAAATTTTATTTTGGAAAATTAAATTAATTCTAAGTAGTTGTTATGTGTCAACTCCCATGCAAAAACTTTTAAATTATGATTCTAGGATAAGTTTAAAAAAGCATCAACTAACATTTGCATTTGACATTCATCTTTTCCATCTAGCATCCATTAACTTTTTAAATTTAACAACATTCCAACATCTCAAATATCACTATAATCTTATGGAGGGATCCATATATAGATTTAGCAACATTCCTAGACATTCATTTTTCATCACATATACACTATTTAAACCCCTAGTTACATGCCAGATACTTTTCATCACATTCCAAATTCTAAGTATCATATTCCAGTTTTTTAGATTCTATATCACCTCTTATTTAGGGCAATCCTTGCACTCATCACATATTGTCTACCATTATTTGTATCAAGTTTTTGACTTGATATCCTAGGGGTTTGCCACAAGAAGAAGAACCTCACTTGATAAGCTCCTCAAAAGTGTGTTAACATCATCATTTTTTATGTACGTCTAGATATCCTATCACATCTCTATCTATAGGTATAGGCAAATCTTAGTTAGTAGGTTTAGATCCATGGGTCAAAATTCATTTCTACTTAGGGTTCAAATATGTATGTTATTGATCTAATTTGTGACATTTTTGCAATTCATACATTTAACCTAGCTATATTCTAAAAGTGACCCAATTTATATTTCATAATTCTACTTTCAACTTTTTAAGAATAAATTATTTTGAGTTGTGATTCAAAAGTTATGATCAAAATAGTTCACAATTATTTATCAACTACCAAAAGTAGTTAAGAATTTTCATTTCTATTTATTCCTAGTTTTCTAATTTCTAACATCACTCGAAGTTAGGTTAGTTAAATTATATTTCTTATATTCATAAAACCTATTTTTAGTAAAAGAGTTTTGTGTTATTTCTTTACATTTTTCTGATCGCAACATTTAGGATCCTATAGATTTATTCTAAGGTTTTTTACCTTCTTGCTTTTTTTATTTTTCATATGTAGTATTTCATATTGTTTATCCTTCATTTTAGATTGGAGATACCAAGAAAGAGATACTTGGGTGAAGGAAAGGCCAAAACTCTAACTTCAAAAGGTAACTTAGTGCAAAGGGTCAAGGATTTGGGGATTGGAGGGAAAGCATGCAAGTAAGACAAAGTCTAATACTCCAACAAAGGCAGGGGAAAAGAGTGGGATTCAGGGAAAAGGGATGCCAGGAAAGAGAACTTTGAAACTAACAAGGAAAATGTCTAAAGATGGGGAATGGATGAAAGGCATGCCCGAATAGGAAACTTTGACATCCTAACAAAGTCAAAGGAAAAAGGTACACTTAGAAGGAGAGACATACCAGGAAAGGAAACTTCGAAAGGGATGCTAGGAAGGGAAACTTTGGAACTCCCACAACTTGTCCACGCTTAGATAAATGACCAAAAAACACCCCACACTTATTTTTTTTTTTTAAATTTTGCAATTTCTAACATATAATAAGCATATGGGAGATGACAACGTATAACACTTTGGAAAAATTAACAAATAGAGACCCAAACAAAGATTTCTTAAAATATTTATGTGTTGGGTAAACATATTCAAATGCACAGTGAATGAGGTGGGACTCAAGGAAAATTTGGCATTGAATTGAGTCCCAATACTAGCTCTAGTTGGGGATGTGTGTCTCTTGCAATCATAACAAGAATCTAAATATCCAAGAGTAGACAAAAAGAGACATAAAAAGGATCGAAGCACCCTTCATCATGATCAAACAAGGATTGTGACTATACAAGGACACTAACAACACTATATTTACAAAGAAAGACACAAACACAAAACAAAACATAATATATGTAAAGCAGGATCAATATTACTTACATGAAGTAATGTGCTAAATGCTAACCATCAATGGAAAATTCTATCAAATCTTCTCCCAAATCCCTAAATGATACACATTGTAACCATACTCCTTGGAAACTTTATATGGCCCAAGCCGTAAGAGATCAAAATTCCCATGCTTACCCTTGTCCTAACATCTAGCATTCCGCATGAAGACCAAATTTTCAACTTGGAAGTTTCTTTGAAGTTTCTTCTTGTCAAACAATTTTTATATTGCTTGTTTATGTGGCAATATCCCTTCACGTGCAATCTCCTCCTACTCTCATCTAATTCTATTGGCTCCATCGCCTTATGAGAAATTGTTGTATCTTCTCCTTAATCAACATCTTGTAGCAACTGATATACAAATAGCCCCAAAGCGATCAGCCTCTTAGAATCCAACCCATAAGCAAGCTCAAATGGACACTTACAAATAGCAACCTTGCCATTCTATCAACCCATAGTGCATATTATAACTTGTCATCCCACATCTTCTTGTTTATATCCAATCTTCTTCTAATGATCTTCATAAGGCTCTTGTTGTTGGACTCAAATTTTCCATTCCCTTGGGGGTGATAGGGGAAGAGTGGATCATATCAATTCCATATTTTGTGCATAAACTTGAAATATCATGTGATATGAAACACATGGAGTTATATGCAGTGATTGTTATAGGCACGCTAAATATAGTTATGATATTTGTGGATATATGAAAATATGGATCACAAATATCAACAATACAAAACTCACACTCTCACAACAACACAATGAAGTTCAAGATCTTGCCAGAATATAGACATGACAATGTGTTTGGGTTGTGGTGTTTGGATGATGACAAACTGATTCATGATACAAGTCAGTTAAGGGAGTTACAGATGAATGAGCAATCTTTTTCTCAACACACAAGAGGATTGCATGTTGTTTTTCATCCATGATATCTCCTTTGAGCATGATCATTATGAGGGGGTTAGTGAATGTGATAAGACCATGTTTTCATGTGGTCTTGATTCTTATCCTCAAATGTTGCCACTTGATACAAAATCAGAAAATGAAGTGATGGACAATGATGTGGCATATGTAATTTGGTTGTCGCTTGATGACAAAGCTGAGCACAAAGCAAGTTTCCACTTGCACAAAGGCAGACTGCTACTTGTGTTTGCAAGGGTGCAGTCACCTATGTTGTTGTGGTATGAAAGGGAGATCATCTCTTTTTACAGAATTGTGTTTGAAAGAGGTAAATATTGATCTCCCCTTTTCATTTAGTGGCCCGAGGTCACCAAGTGAAGTTGAATAAAGGAGTAGTTTCAGAACACCCTGATGGACTCAGTATTGGGTCTACTCCCCAGAGATCTAGAATCTTGCTATGCCATAGGGGGCATACATACCCAATATGAGCCAATGATGGAACTCTCAAAATTTGCAAATTTGAAGTTCCCATTTCAAAAAATTTGCCTATGCACTCTCAACAGTGCACCTGAAGAATCTGCCTAAGTGACCCACTTTGGAGGGTCATAATTTGAAGCCTGTTGATTTTCAAGCCAAACCCATTTGAGGACTCACTCATGCGACATATGTGAGTGTGCATGTCAATTATAAACTTCTCATGATAAGTTTTTTCAAGGTTTCAAAAAGTGAAGCTGAAGGTTTTTTGGCCTTTTCTGTTGTTTGCAAACTTTTAGTTCTGCAAAGTAGCTTCTTGTTTGAGCTTGCATTTTGCAATTGGATGATCGTCATGTCAAATCGATTGTCATTATCCATTCTCCATGCCAAAATGAACTCCCATGTCCAGTTTCAGAGCCTCATGATGTTATTTGCTATTTTTTCCATATCAAAACCAAAAGCAATTTATTCAGTTTTGCACCTACATTTTCTGAAACCTTTCAGGGAGGTCAACTTCGACTGTCAATATCTTTTTTATGAATGGAAATTCAAGAAAATCCCTCTTACACACTTTCTCACTATACCAAAATGATCTACTATGTCCAGTGGCAGTTTTCCAGGAGTTGATTTGATATTTTTTCAACGAGGTGATTTCGTGAGTCTTAATTGGTTTTGAACAGGCTGTTGCAAAAAGTTCAACTGAGCAACTTTGACAGTGAATAACCTTCACCTCATGACTCGTTTGGCTGAACCGTCTTTTTCACTCCATTCTCGGGTCAGATGTCTGCATTCCTACAAGTTTTCATGGCTCCAGGAGGTCGTTTGACAAATTTCCCACGGCGATTCTGGAGCCAACTTAACCAGTTTTCACCATTATGCAAAAAATGCCAGAAAACAAATTTCAATGGCAACCCAGTTTGAATTTTCTCACCAAAAGCATTCAAAATTTTTCCTAGATCAATTCAAGGAGAAAATTTGTTTGAAAATGATTTTTTTTTTAGTCGGGCCCACATTGGGACCCGACATGCATGGCACTGTTGTGAAATTCTAAGTGTTGCATTGTGGTAATCTTTTCAAATAAGATTGCTTTCAATAGGTCAACATATGGAGGATTACACGATCATAATATCCCTCAGGGGTTTGAAGGCAAAGCATGATCCATCTTTCAAATACAAGAGTTTGAAAGTTATGTCCTTAGGTGGATAAGGATGTTGAACAAGGGGTAACAGGCATAAAGGTGTCAATATTAATAAGGTAAATGAGAACATGAAACTTGAAAATGGCATTGACCAGAGGAATTGGATTTAAATTCACAAGTTGGAAATAAATCTATTCTTACAAGTGCAATGAAGATACAAAACTAGCTCATTGCCACATGGTAAAACTGGGGGTTCAGTATCACACCTCTCAGGATATTGTTGTGGTTGACATGTATGGTAAATGTGGTAGCATTGATGATACCCATGTTTTGTTCCCACACCTTTAAATGCACCATGTTTTGTTGATTCAAAGGGCATGTTATTGAACAGTCGCGGCTTGTGCTTGTCTATGTTATTTGATTAAAGGTAAAATTGATAGATGGGAATGTGTTTTAAAGATGGAAAAAACATTTATCAAGTATTGTGTGCTCGCTTAGCAGCTGAAAGGGATGGGGAATATACTTAAAACACAAATAAATCCATCAAAGGAGCACAAATGAAGAGGGATGTGAAGAACAATTCTAACACACCCAAGGAACATTAGTGATCTATTTTGTAAAGCGATTAACATAGATGCAAAAAGTGTCCATCTTGGAAATTGTCGCCATCAAGCCAAATGAGATGAAAGATCTACGATAGGTGCATACTACCCTCCATCAACAATGAGGTTTTGAAGGTTGTGATGGCACAGTTCGACGGACTAGCTACTCACCAACCACCCCTATGTCTATGCCATGGTGAGGGATGCTCTGCTTCACCGCGCTAAGGACTTGAGTAGTGTGTTAGATGATGTCACCATCCTCCTGCCTTGTGTTAAGAATACACAATCACATGATGTGTGTAAAATGGTTTTGTTCAAGGATCTTGGAAATTTCCAAGCAAATACACTTGGCATCTGTGTTGTTGTTCCTCTTGCCCGCGCTAAAGAAGGAAGAGAATGTGTTGCACCAACAGTGAGAGAACAACCAACGTTGAAATTATACCAAATATGCTTGAAGACATTCTAAAAGGGCCGCCATCAAGCCTGTGGGGAGGTGCCATCATGGACATAGCGTGTGGATTTAAAAGAGAACTCCAAATGAATATTATTTCAGGGAAGCCATATTTACATGCTACGCTAGTAACAAACGTTAGAAAATGGATTTGTTGAAACACTTTAGAAACTTTAAAGCAAATGTAGCTAACGGAGGGTCTCTATCTTCAGCCACCATGCCAGTCCAGAAAGGCATATGAGTATTTTGCTACCAGGATCATGTGCAAATGGGATGTCCATTGAACAACTTGAAAGGAAAGTTGCCATACAGGGAGGAGCCGCGCCCATGAAGAGGTAAAATTTAGCAGCATAAGACAAAGCGTATGAATTGATTTAAAGAAAACTCCAAATGTTATGAATGCAAGCACATTAAAGGGGATTCTCATGCTTGATATGAAATAATTTTACTAAAAATTGAAGAATGCATGGACACCATTGCAAGAGGAGGGCTAAAAAATGCCACTTCATAAATTGGAGGATCCAATAAACAAAGACAAAGAAGGCGCGACCAACTAGCAGAGAATGGGATTTGTTGAAAAATCCTCAAAAACTTTAAAGCGAATGTAACGAACAGAGTGGCGGCCTAAGGTAAGGAATGGTGCATTTTGGTGTAAGGAATGGGTTTTAGAAACTTGAAATCAGAAAATGAAAATGTTGTGAAGCATTTGTTTAGCCACCATGGTTTGGTGATGAAGAATTTACAGAGCTCGAGCAAACAAGATGAGGATTAGGGCAACGAAGTAAGCAAAGGGAGATCAATGGTGGATATTAAGGGTGAAAATGCAACAAGATCACAACCCTACCCCGCTGGCTCACCCTAAAAAGATGCAAACTAATTAATTCCCATGAATTTACAAGATCGTGCCACGTGGGTATGGCAGGTCCAGGAAAATCCTTCTTCAACGGGTGTGGTTCAATACGCAGGGGTGAGGAAAAATAAAGGGCCCGATGATTCAAATTTTAAAAGCTTTCATTCACTTCTAATAAAAAGCAAGGCATTTAAAGAGATTTAAAGGTTGCCCAAGAATAAATTCTATAAAGGGGTTGAGCCCAATAAAGTATTCAAGTGGGTCATAATATTTTAATCAAATGTTTTGCCTGATGTGAAATTAAATGGGCCTTCCTTTAAAAAGGTAAATATTTCATATGTGAAATAAGAAATAAAACACGAGGCAATTCACTAAAAGTGAAAAGGTAAAACTATAGGGACGTATTTTAAATGATGGCCTAATGGTAAAATATTGAAAGCCCGGTGAAGTATTTTAAAACAAATACTTTTGCTAAAGTAAGAAATTAAAAGGTGGAGACTTTATGTAGCTGGGTGATGAGTTTAAAAATATTACTAGGGCCCCTTTGTAAAATTTGAAAGCTTTATTGGATGGGAAATATAAAGAAAAGTGCAACTACAAAAAAGGACAAAATGAAAATATTTTCATGGGAAAATAAGGCAGAGGTATTTTTCAACTGCTTGGTAAATGGAAATTTTCACAGGTAGATTTTCTCTCAGCTGTAGGAAGAATCATTTTCACGGTGGAGTGATTTTCTTTTGCAAATTGGTTTGCAAAGGCAAAAATTGAGAGGGAAATTTTGTTGCAAGGAGAGATGAGAGAGGCTTTTCTTGTTGATTGATTAACGGTAGATGAGGTTTCCAGATGGCACCATTAGATTGATTTTCTGGCTTCTTCTATTTCTTCTTATTCTCATTCTCTTCTCATTGTAAGGGGTTCCATTTTTTGAAAGCTCTGCAAGTCAGGCAGAAGCTCTGGGTAGATTGTAAAGCTAGGGTGAAATATAATTGTTAGTCAATTAATTTGAGGTGTTAGTGTTCTGAATTGAGTCTCATGTTTATTATTTTGTTTGATAATTGTCTCCATGGCTGAAATGTAATGCTGTTTTGAATTCAATAATCAAAGATTACTTAATTTTTTTCATGCAAAGTTGTTGCATTTAAGTTACATTTGTTGTTGCCTTATGTTTTGTGAATGATGTAATTGCTTTAATGAATGACAAGCTACATTTATTATTGCCTATTATTCATAGGATAGTGTAATTACTTCAACAAATGTGACAAGAGTGTTGTGTTTCAGGTCGATTTGTAAGAATGGTTACCAGATAAAGCTTTAGTGGTCTTGTTGTCATAATATGATAAAAATTGCAAAATATCTTCAGAACATGTTCAACATTGTAGGATGAAATCCTAGTTATATGACTCCATAGCCCATTCCTTGGCACTGGTCAATTATTATGCTTCTGCTATTTTCAGCTTGGTCCCAATTCTCAAAATTAAAAACCATTTCAATTTTATATTATGGGTTATATGTTTACCTTGTTCTCCATGTTGGTTGATGAGATTCACTCAATGTCTTTCCAATGTTGAGTGATATTTTATGTTTCAACATAATTTTGTGAGAACATTATCTATTAAGCAATATCCTATTAATTGTGGGTCTAAACCTTTAGATGTTGCTGAAAGGGTCACCCCCTAGGTCCTACAGAGCCTAAAGTGTCGAGGAAATGTGTGTTAATACCATTTCCTATTAGTTTTCCAAATCCACCACTGAATTTGATCATTAGAAAGTGGCTAGTCTAGAGGATTCAATTGATCTATTGATTTGGAGCTCCAACAGACGTCACATGAGCATCCCTATCTGAGATAATCTTCTTAGGAATCCCATGCAACCCAAACAGTTCTTGAATAAATTTGTGCACTATAACAGGAGCTCCATCAGTTAGATTTCCAGGAATAAAATGTGCTATCTTGGTAAGCTTATCTACTTTCACAAGAATATTTTATGCTTGTTACTAAACATAGGTAAACCTTGCACAAATTACATGCTTATGACTTGCCACTTACTCTTGGGAACATCATGAGGATTCAAAATTCCTACAGGGTGGTGATGTTCTGCCTACACCCTTTGACACTCTAAACATTTTGCTACAAACCTAGCAACATCCCCTTCCATTCCCTTTTATAAATGTAATGGATTCACATCAGCCAACATCTTGGTTACACTAGGATGTCTAGAGTATGGTGCATTGTGAACTTCTTTCCACACTAGGTTTTTTAATTTTTCATAATTAGGCACATATATTCTTCCTTTAAACCTTAATAATCCACTAGGTTCAAAATGGAATCCTTCATACCTTGTGTCTTGCGGATTATTTGAGAGTGCTTTCTTAACTTGCTCATAGTATTCATCACCATTGGACTTTTGCAACACTTGGCCCTTGAAGTCAGTTTGAATTGATACTATTGAAGTGGTATGTCTCCTATGACTTAGGGCATCAACAACCCAATTCTCTTTTCCCTTGATGTAGTTAATGTTGAAGTCTTAATTAGTTATCAGCTCCAACCATCTCCTTTTTCGTGCATTGAGGTTGGGTTTGGTAAACAAATACTTTAGACCATGATGATTAGTCTTTAGTTCAAAAGTTTTACCCATCAAATAGTGTCTCCACATCTATAATGTGTGGATTATTGTTGCTAACTCCAAATCATGTGATGCATAATTCTCCTCATAGGGCTTTAGCTTCCTTGATTCATAAGCTATGACTCACCCATATTGCATTAAGACTCCACCTAAACCTTCACCCGATGCATCTGTGATGACAGTAAAGTCACCATTTGGATTTGGTACCTTCAAGATCGGTGTCATAGTCAACTTCTCCTTGAGTAGGTCAAATGTTGCTTGACATTTCTTAGACCACTCAAACTTCTTCCCTTTCCTCTACAATGAAGTAATAAGAAAAGATATCTTGGAAAAGTTTGCAACAAACTTTTGATAGTAACCTACCAAACCCATAAAAATTCTAACCTCAGGTACATTCTTTGGCACTAGCCACTCAAGTACTGCTTTTATTTTAGTTGGATCCACTACGATTTCATCAATTGTAATTACATGAACTAGATACTGAACTTCCTTCTAGAAGAAAGTGCACTTAAAGAGTTTCTTGTATAGCTTATGCTCTCTTAATAGTTGAACAACAATCTCTAAATGTCTGCAATTCTCTTCTTCATTCTTAGAGTAGATTAAGATATCATCTAGGAAAACAAATACAAACCTATCCAAGTAGTCCCTAAATACATTTCTCATCAAGTTCATGAATGTAACAGGTGCATTTGTAAGTCCAAAAGGTAGGAATGTGATCTCATAATGACCGTATCTAGTCCTAAAAGCAGTTTTGAAACTGTCTTCATCCTTGATCCTTAGTTGATGGTAACCTAATCGTAGATCAATCTTCAAAAATACTACCGCTCCTCGCATCTGATCAAAAGGATCATCAATGTGTGACAACGGGTACTTATTCTTTATTATAGCTTTGTTAAGAATCTAATAATCAATACACAAGCATAGTGTACCATATTTCTTCTTCACGAAGATCACTAGCACTCCCCACGGTGAAATATTAGGTTTTATTAGCCCTTTGGTCAACAACTCCTCCAACTATGCTTTAATCTCCATTAGTTTCGTTGTGGTCATCTTATAAGGTGCTTTGGATATAGGTTTCATCACTGGTACTAAGTCAATGGTGAAATCAAACACTCACTTGGGAGGCATTCTAGTTAGTTCTTCTAGGAAGACATCTACAAATTTCCAAAGGATATGATATTTTTCCATATTTGTTTCTCTAGATTCCACCACTTCTCCTTCTTCAAAATCTAGGGAGTCTTATGGTCCATAATAAACATCATCATCTTGAGAAATGAATTCCTTGCATTCCTCAAGTTCTTCCATTTTAATTGCGAAGAGTTGACATCCTTTCTTCTTTGCCCTATGCATATGCATAGTTGATATTTGACACAATTTCATTTCCCTAGGTGTTCCTTGCAATGCCACCTGATTACCTAGGTCTTCTAAGAATTCTACAATTTTAGCATGGCAATCCACTCTATCCCTATGCTTCCATAGTCAATTCATCCCTAATATAGGAATCATAAGATCCTAAGGGAGCTACATACAAGTTTACCTTCGTAGAGAAACTTGGAAGTTCTACACTTGCTTCAAAAAGAGAATGCCTCACCTCAGCTCTTGTCTGGTTTGCATACTCAACAACCCATGACTTTTCCATAAAACCAACCTTTCTAGAAATTTTACTAGCTACTTTAGGTGAAAAAAAAAAATTATGGCTCTAGTATCAATAAGAATGAAAATAGGTATACCAAACAAAGTACCTATAATTTCTATCAGAGTGATATGGTACTTAGCTTGCCAATTATCCAAAGCTGCATGGATCTTTTTTTGGAATGCAACATGTTGGGGAGGAAGAGGATTTCCTTGAGGTTGTGATCCTAATGATTTGTTGGGGCAATTGATGGAAAAATGATTCCCACCACATAAGAAGCATCCTTTCACTGGTCCCTTCCTTCTTGCAGGACTTTCAATATTATTGGCATTCCCTCTAGCGATGTAGTTGTTACCGTTGTTGAATTTATTTCCTCTGTGATCACTTATTGGTTCATTACAATTGTTATGGGGTCCTTTGTGCCCTTGCCTTTGAGAATTCGGCCCTCCACCAGACTTCTTTGGAGTTTGATTAATGAAGACCCATTGAACTTCTTTTGATTCCTCTCATGGTAGATCGAGGTAGCTTTAAGCTTTTGATCCTACTTATCTTCCTTCTCGTATACTAAGTCCATGGTTTTTGGACCATGTACATCAACCTCACCTCCTATTTGGTTATTCAATCCCATGATAAACTTCCTGATTTAAAATCTCTCATCTTTTTGGTACATAGGTACGTACCCCGGGAGATGAGTGAATTCCTCCCAATACTTGTTCATCGACAAGTCTCCTTGCTTCAAATTTTAGAAGTCAGTGAGCTTTTGGTCAAAGAAAAGTTGGGGCAAGCACCTTTTTCTATAAAATATCAACAAACTCACTCTAGGTCAACCTTAAAGAACTGAGTCCAAGTTCCATCTTCTTGTTCATCCACTAATTAGAAGCTTCTCCTGCCAACTGGAAGGCTCCCCAAACAACTTTTGTGACCTTTGAATAGTTTTTGATGTCAAAGTACTTTTACATTTGTATCAACCAAGCCTCGACCTCATCTATGTTGTACTTCCTTCAAATTTAGGTGGAGTAATTTTTCTCATGTCCCTAGATAATTCAGTTGCCATACGTCTCCTCTTACTAATGTTATCTACTGAAATTGCACCCTTATCAACTTGCAGAAACTTGATACTTCAGAGAAACATGGGAACTTTTCAAGGTTGTGGATCACCTAAAAATGGAAAAGAACCTCCAAAGAAGGTCGGCTTCCTTTGTGCTATCACCAAACTACTGATCCTTGTAAGGAAAAGGGAGGAGGAGTGCATGAAAATGAAAATGAAATCCTATGGTGATACACCAAATTGACAAGAGCAATGAGACACTTAGGTTACACTTGAATACTGATGATGGATATGGGACTAGACAACAAGTTTCTGTAGATTATGCATAAGTATTTCACAAACAGGTTTGACATGCTCACACTTTTAAGAAGGAAAAGCAATTTTTCACGAATTAAAAGTTCATGTGCCATTCAGTAAAACACAATTTGTAACCCACATAATACTACTTTTGCAAAGAAAGGCATGCTAACATGAGACAAAGCTATAAGGAAATGGAAAGATTTCTTGAAGTAGCTTGATCAATCACCTGAAAATGCACAATATTTTGCAAGAACCAGAAGGCAAATTGAACCATCAATGGCAACCAAGGTAAATTCTATATATCATGCTCCAAATGAGTTACAAAAGTTTGCTAATATGAGAAAGGACTGCAAAAGTCACAAACTTCTGAAAAGCATAAGAAGAACTCTCTACAAAAATGAGGCAAAAATGCCATATATACAAAAACTAAAAAGTGTTGGCCTCTGCCCTAGGGTTTACAAAAAATGAGTCAGTTCCTGAACACGTCGGCCCTTAGATCTTTTGGAATAAAGTTAATGTTGCATTCAATGTGCATCCCTCGTGTCCATGTCGGTGAAGGATCACTCCAGGGATGGCCTTTTAGATCTTTTGCAACCATCGCATTAACTTCTGGCCTCCGTGTCCACCCTCGAGAGCTTCATCAGAGCCGCTTTGAATGGTCTGAAGTATGGTCATTAATGTCGATCCACTTTTTCCAGCCGACATCCCAACTGTCATTGTGACTCACGGCCTCTTCCCCTTCAGCTTTCCTCTTGCTCTAGATCTTTCTGCAAGTTGACCCCCTTCGAGAAGCAACATCAAATTTACCTGCTTAGATCTTTATAGATGAACACCACTATCCACCGAACCGATTCATCATCTCATTCACAGAGCAGATCCATATCGCTCACATTCCGTTGATCTTCCTCACAAGAATAGTCAATCAGTCAAACTGCCAATGGTTCACCTTCAGCCTCCTCTGATTGGTTGAACAAACACCACGTAATATTTCCAGGTGGTCAAAAGTCGTTCAAACATAATCGCATGTCGGTGAGACACTAACTGTGTCTCCCCGATGTGATTATACTCCACAACAGCAATTGACATAACACACAACTGTCGGCAAGACTTCATATCGAGCTGTAAAAGTTACATCGATATCCCAAAATACATCAATGAGACTATCACTTTTCGCAAGAGGTCATAGCGGGTGAGACTTCCTTTCCTCGAGCTCAAAGCATTTCAGCAAGAGTCCACCCTATCGGCGAGACATCATACCGATGGCACCTCCTTTCAGAAAGAGCACCAGCGGTCGACAAGACATCTCCCCGAGAGCAAATAATTCCCCCTGACACTAACCTTGTGAACAACCATTGGCGAGAGGTCTTTGGTCGGAGAGAGGTAGAAAAACTCACAGTGACTGAAAATGCCTTGGCAACCCGAGCATTTCAAAAAGAAAAGGCGGAGTCAGAGTTGGGATGGAAACCGAAACTGAGACTAACCAATATTTCCAAGTCCATCCCCCGTTCTAATTCCACCCCCGCAAAAGAAAAGAACCCTCAAACAAAAGAAAGCAAAGCGGGATCGGAACCAAAATCGATATCAAGCAAAACGCAATGGGGGGAACGGAAGCAGAACAAAAAGAGACCATGGAACTTTTTCCAAGTTCAGGTTTGGTTACAGTTCTAGATCCGCCCCCAACAACGCACAAAGCAAAAGGGAAGAAAGAAAAGCACAAAGAAGATCAAAGCGAAAGAAAAATCCCTTGATCACTGGCAACAAAAAAAGCCAAGAAAAGAAGAACGGGCGGAACTGGGACCAGGACTAGAATAGAGACGGAAACTAGAATTTGGAAAAGTTTTCAATGTTTAGTTTTGGTCTGCATCCCGGGTCCGCCAAAATAAAGAAAATGCCCAAAAAAAAGAAAGCAAGGCGGGATTGGAACCAAAACCGATCCCAAGCGAAACACAGCAGGGGCAGGGGCAGAAACAAAATAGAAAGGGGGGAAAGAAAGGCAAAGACATAAGATGAAGACCCTCAATAAAAATCGAACACCTGCACGCTGGGCTCAACCCTTATGGGAGCCTCATTAAATCCACGTGCCGAATTAAAAACATAATTTTCCCCTGCAGCTGCAAGAAGCAAACAAGTTAGAAAATATGTAACCTTGATGCAAATTTTCCTCCATTTGTCCTTCATGAACACTTGAAAACATAGCCTCCCGTGCCTGATTGAGCCCGCAGGTGAAAATCGGGTAACATTTCTGGCAACCTCAGCTGGATGTTTGCCTGCTAAACATGCAGACCAGTAGCCTAGGCCTATCTATTGGGCATGGAGTCATTGGGAAAACTTAGAAACAAACCTAGAGTAGATTGTACATGGCTGTAACTCATTTATAACTAATCAGACCACCTTGAAACTTATTGCAAATAGGAAAAATATAGAAGGGAAAACTATCTAACTGTGTTGGAACAACACTTAGGGAATTGAAATATTGCAACTAAACCTATCCTACACTAACTAGTAGGAAACTAGTCAAACAAAACCATTTACAGGATGACTAAAGTAGCTGCCCATTCTTCTCAAAATATAGTGACTGGCATGCTTAAGGACAACCGAGTAAAAATGGGACACAGGAAGATATGTAACAAGATGATGTATTGTTTCTTGAAAGAGGTGAAAAATTTTACTTACCTCACTAAACAATTCATATGTATTGTCAATCAAAGGAGGATAAGTAAACTGAACATACTCTTGTTTGGCTGTTAGTGCATCCTTGATAACATCTTCTATTGTGTCTTCATGTATGGGTGCAAGATTGATCATTGGTGTTATATTGAATTCCATCTGGGCAAAATATCTGATAGGGCAGCCTCTGGTAAGGGTAAAGCTTGAACATTCCTTGCTGATCTCTTGCTCATGGGCTGCCACTTTATCACCTTGTTGGCTAGAAAAGCTTAATCCATGTGGCTGACTTGGTGAAAAAATGGAAACCTCCTTAGTATGCTCATGTTTTCCAAAATGAACACTGATTTCTTCAATGGAAAACAATGAAATGGCTTCCTCCAAGACACTTTCAATCAACACATCAGCCTCAGGCTCTTTTATGCACCAGAATGGAAGCTGCTCATAGTTCTCATTATGCAGTGACTTGCATTCCAAATCAAGCTTGTCCTCCTCAATAAAGGAAGGAAAATTTTCAAATAACAATGTAGCCTCAACGAAAGAAGGAAAAGGTTTAACTGGTTTAGCAGTCTCAAGCTCCTCTGCACAACAAAAAGGAAGCTCCTTCAACCAATCATGATCTTGTAAAACATGATTATGAGGCCCCTCCTGTTGTTTTGACAAATCTGCAAGCTATTGCTCCAGATCATCATGACTATCAACTTCTTCTAGTTCTTTGCTATCCAATGTTGAACAAAAATGTTCAATAATAACTGTGCATGCTTCTTCATAAAGCTCGACATTGGATCTCTCATTCATAACATGCTCAAAGAAATCAAAATCCACACCTTGAAGAAAAGTATCCAAGTCAGCTTCAGGCTTTTCTTCCAAGTCTAATGCTCCATTGTCTTGCTGACTGTCATTGGTCAGCAACTCACCACATTGTATGATGTCCTCTTGTTGCTCAATCCTTTGCTGCTACAATTGATAACACCTTATAGCTAGATGTAAAGGATTTTCCTCTTTAATATTCTCCCAAAGGAGTAAGCTGTCTGGATCAATGGGCTGCTCTTCATCCGCTTTCTTTTCGACAGAAGTTTCATTATGTTCAAAGCTTGGAACATTGAATCTCGGGTAGTGAAGTCCTTCAAAGAAAGGATTTGAAAAGGTAGCAGTTGATTGGGGCATTTGAGAAAGTTGTTCTTCAGGAGAGTTAGACTGACTTTGTTCAAATTCTTGTACTAAATAGGATCCTCTTTGTGTCTCAACCTCCTGCTGATGAATATGAGCTTGATAAGCAAGCTCCTCCTGCTGCCTATTGACCTCCTGCTGATTTTCAATTTCTTCAAACTGCTTTTGGAAATATAAAGACATATTCTCCAAACTCATATTATCAGAATTTTGAGATTCATAAGAAAAATTGCTTTGTTGGTAATATTCTGTGAAATCAGTAGCATAACTACTTTGATATGGTAGATTAGAAGGTATATAGATAGCATTTTCGAGAAATGATGAATGGTAAGACATATTACCATAAAATCAACACTTAGCCTACTGAAACTAGTTACTTTGGGCATGGAGTCGCCAGATATGCAGATTTCAACCTCTTAAGGTTTGAAAATTGTTGATTGCATATCAAAATCAGTTATAAGATGTATCTTCTTTCAGCTGTCTGATTCGACAGTCCCACCGGGTGTGCCAAAAACTGTTATCTACTGAAATTGCACCCTTATCAAGTTGCAAAAACTTGATACTTCAGAGAAACATGGGAACTTTTCCAGGTTGTGGGTCACCTAAAAATGGAAAAGAACCTCCGGAGAAGGCTGGCTTCCTTTGTGCTATCACCTAACTACTGATCCTTGCAAGGAAAAGGGAGGAGTGCATGAAAATGAAAATTAAATCCTATGGTGATACACCAAATTGACAAGAGAAATGAGACACTCAGGTACAATTGAATACTGATGATGGATATGGGACTACACAACAAGTTTATGTAGATTATGCATAAGTATTTCACAAACAGGTTTGACATGCGCACACTTTTAAGAAGGAAAAACAATTTTTCACGAATTAAAAGTTCATGTGCCATTCAGTAAAACACAATTTGTAACCCACATAATACTACTTTTGCGAAGAAAGGCATGCTACATGAGACAAAGCTATAAAGAAATAGAAAAATTTCTTGAAGTAGCTTGATCAATCACCTGAAAATGCACAAAAATTTGCAAGAACCAGAAGGAAAATTGAACCGTCAATGGTAACCAAGGTAAATTCTATATATCATGCTCCAAATGAGTTACAAAATTTTGCTACTCTGAGAAAGGACTGCAAAAGTCACAAACTTCTAAAAAGCATAAGAACTCTCTACAAAAATGAGGCAAAAATGCCATATATACAAAAACTAAAAAGTGTCGGCCTTTGCCCTAGGGTTTACAAAAAATGAGTCGGTTCCTGAACACGTCGGCCCTCAAGATCTTTTGGAATAAAGTTAATGCTACATTCAATGTGCATCCCCTGTGTCCATGTCGGTGAAGGATCGCGCCAGGGATGGCCTTTTAGATCTTTTGCAACCATCGCATTAACTTCTGGCCTCCGTGTCTACCCTCGAGAGCTTCATCAGAACCGCTTTGAATGGTCTGAAGTATGGTCATTAATGTCGATCCACTTTTTCCAGCCGACATCCCAGCTGTCATTGTGACTTGTAGCCTCTACCCCTTTGGATTTCTTCTTGCTCTAGATCTTTCTGCAAGTTGACCCCCTTCGAGAAGCAGCATCAGATTTACCTGCTTAGATCTTTACAGACGAACACCACTGTCCACTAAACTGATTCATCATCTCATTCACAGAGCAGATCCATACCGCTCACATTCCGTTGATCTTCCTCACAAGAATAGTCAATCAATCAAACTTCCAATGGTTCACCTTCAACCTCCTCTAATTGGTTGAACATACACCACGTAATATTTCTAGGTAGTCAAAATTCGTTCAAACAGAATCGCATGTCGGTGAGACACTAACCATGTCTCCCCGATGCGATTATACTCCACAGCAGCAATCGGCATAACACACAACTGTCGGCAAGACTTCATATCGAGCTGTAAAAGTTACATTGATATCCCAAAATACATCGGCGAGACTATCGCTTTTGGCAAGAGGTCATAGCGGGCGACACTTCTTTTCCTCGAGCTCAAACCATTTCGGCAAGAGTCCACCCTATCGGCGAGACATCATACTGATGGCAACTCCTTTCGGTGAGACCACCAGCGGTTGGAAATACATCTCCCTGAGAGAAAATAATTCCCCTCGACGCTAACCCTATGAACAATCGTCGACAAGAGGTCTTCGGTCGGAGAGAGATAGAAAAACTCATGGTGACCGAAAATGCCTTGGCGACCCAAGCATTTCAAAAAGAAAAGGCAGAGTCGAAGTTGGGATGGAAACCGAAACCGAGACTAACCAATATTTCCAAGTCCATCCTCCGTTTCAATTCTGCCCCCGCAAAAGAAAATAACCCTCAAACAAAAGAAAGAAAAGCGGGATTAGAACCAAAAATGATCTCGAGCAAAATGCAGCGGGGGGAACGAAAGCGAAACAAAAAGATACCATGAAACTTTTTCCAAGTTCAAGTTCGGTTACAGTTTTGGATCCACCCCCGACAACGCACAAAGCAAAAGGGAAGAAAGAAAAACACAAAGAAGATCAAAGGGAAAGAAAACTCCCTCGATCACCGGCAATGAAAAAAAGCCAAGAAAAGAAGAATAGGCGGAACCAGGACTGGGATCGGAACAGAGACAAAAATTGGAATTTGGAAAAGTTTTCGATGTTTGGTTTTGGTCTGCGTCCCAGGTCTGCCAAAAAAAAAAGAAAACACCCAAACAAAAAAAATTAAGGGGGGATCAGAACCAAAATTGATCTTGGGTGAAACACAGCGGGGGCGGGGGCGGGGGCGGAAACAAATCCGACACTGAAACTTTCTTCAAGTTTCAAGTTCGGATTTCGTCCCAACCCCACCTCTGACGCCATGCAAGGACGACGAAAAAGGAAGAAAAATAAGGGGAGAAAACACCCCACGACTAAAGAACAAAGAACAAAAGCAAAAAAAACAAACAAGCCCGACAGAACCGGGACCGGAGCGGGACCGAAACCTGCAACTTCAAAAAAGTTCCAGAGTTCAGTTTTGTTCCGCTTCCCGCATACGCCAAAACAAAAAGAACAAATGCAAAGGGGTGGAACCAGAACCGGGAACTGAACAAAAACCAGAATTGGAACTTTGGAAAAGTTTCAGGTTCTGGTTTCGATTCTGATCCCGCCTCCGACAACAAACAAGGAAAAAATGGGAAAAGGAAAAGAAGAAACAAAGGGAAAAACAAACCCAGTCAAATGAAAGGTGAAAAGAAAATAAACAGACAAAGGCATGGAACCGGAACTGGAACCAGAGCAAACATGGAAACTGGAACTTGGAAAAGTTTTAATGTTCAGTTTCGGTTTCAGTTCTGCCTCCGATAGAACAAAAAGAAAAGGGGTACAAAGAAAATAAAATAGAAAGGGGGGGAAGCAAGGCAAAGACATAAGATGAAGACCCTCAATAAAAATTGAACACATGCACGCTGGGCTCAACCCTTATGGGAGCCTCATTAATCCACGTGTCGAATTAAAAACATAATTTTCCCTTGCAACTGCACAAGAAGCAAACAAGTTAGAAAATATGTAACCTTGATGCAAATGTTCCTCCATTTGGCCTTCATGAACACTTGAAGACATAGCCTCCCCTGCCTGATTGAGCCCGCAGGTGAAAATCGGGTAACAACTACTTTATGATTTGGACTGAGATTGTGTTTTATCAGTATCATGTTCACTAGTATGGGTGTGATCATGAGAATTATCTCCTTCTTCTTCATTTTTAGGAACTTTCTCATCATCATTTGGTATTTCTTGTCCCTCTCTTTATTTTCCCCTTACTTCTTGTTCAAGGTTTCCTATTTGTTCCCTGGTTTCATCGATCATTACCAGAATGCACAATCTAACTTGGCTTCGATATACTCAGCCCCCTGACCTACTTCTTGACCTTCCATAAGGTCAGTGTGTGTTCTAGCCATTTTCCAATGTTAAAATACACCTGGAGGATTTCATGGAATTAGATCTACGAAAGTTTACTTATTGTTTCAAAAACATTATAAAAGAGCATAATTTCACACATAAGAAATTCATTGAAAAACTTATACACAAGTTTTGATAAGAATATGATTTTCATTTATTTAAAAGGATTTCAATATCCTTGTTTTTACATTGAGTGACTATTCAGACAGTCAAGAGAAGAGTATCCTTTAGATTCACTCTTAGACACATAACTGTGTGGGGTGTACCCCTCAAATTTTTGTTCAAGTTTATCATCAAAAGGATAATATCCCCCTGATTTACCCTCAGACATAGTTTCAAGGTACATAACCCTCTAACTTGCCACTTGTGGCTATTACAATAACTTTCGCTAAGGTAAGAACTCGAGAATCCCTAAATATCATGACTGGACTAGCACTACATTCTGAGGGCATATCCTTAGAAAGTGATAAAGAGTAGGAATTTACCAGAGAGACAAGAGGTAAGTAGTTGAAGTTAGTATCATCTCTCATCCTTCTCTTCTCTTGAATAATTCATGAAATGGAATGACTGAATGTCTTAGTATCACTTAGCCAAATGGTGTTGCCATAGTTAGTTCCCTCAATGGTACAAACAAGGGCTTCTCTTTCCTTCTTGGCTTGTAGGTAGCACTCATTTATGATCACTAAAATTATTATAGTCATCCTAAGATGAACCATCCTAGAACAAGAATTTCCAAACATTAGACTTGTTTAATTTTGGAGGGAAAACATATCAAACACATAGGTTCCAGAGTTAAAACTGGCTCAGATACCACGTGTAACATGCCCATTGTTCTACTAAAATATTTTCAAGTATGTTTTTAACCACAAGTGAATAAACCATGATGCCATCACATAGCAATACAAATTTTCTTTTCTAAAACAAAGATAACATGCACATTTGAAATAAACACTATCCCAAACTTCCATTGCATTACATTGTAATATCACAATCTTTCCAAAGTATTGATTCTGTATTGAATAATCTCAAGTTTAACTTTCATGTTTACAATCTTCCATATAAATGGATACAAGAATACACACATAGCTCTTTTGAGCATCTGGCAATAGAAATACATATGGTCCAGGTGGTCTCCTACAAATCTTGGCCGCCAATTGATGAGGAGAAGCATCACTCAACTTTTTTTCCAACCTCAGACTTACTGCAGTCCCTGCACATCTACCTAACGGTAAGATGGCCCTACCCTTCGAAAAAGAGATTGGTTTGGTAACCCCATAATACTAGCCTCTTTTGAGGTTGGTGTTGTGTCCTACAAACTAGAACTTTCCCATATAGTGGGTACAACCTACATGTATGACAATCCCAAACTAGCATGCATAACTAGATCATAATGAATTGATAGTGTAAATAGTGGCAACTTACACTACTTTGGCCAAAGAATTCAACTCTCAGTTACTTCGAGCGAGAGTCATCCTATTCACACACCTTCCTAGATTGATTTGTAATGACCACACATATTCTATGCATAGGTGTATAGTTGTAAAATTGTACCCCTTGCAATTTCACATACATTCTTGTGCCTGCTTTGGTGTCCACTCCCCTAGCACTTGTGTAGGCTCATTTTAGCTCCTACATCAACCTTTTTTCCCTTCTCAGGATGCTCTAGCACTCCTTTTTAGTAGCTACCCTTTGCACATCAGCCTTGCATCAAACTTTTTGCTTTCCCTATTTGCATAGTTTTGTAGTGTGATATGTCTGGACAATAGCTCGTTGTGTGGACATCCGCGCACTGCGATAGTGTCCCACATTGTTTCAGTGGTCAAACAACCATTTTTGTGCATTTTTGCCACATGTCATCTCCCTTGGTCGGTGGTAATGGCCTGGGATGCCTTGTAACGGCTGGAGAAGCTTCTTTTCCCTCATTAAAACCTATCCTTTCAATTCATTTTTCTCTCTAACTTATTCTAGCTCAACTCTCTTCTACTTCTAGCTCCATTCTTCTACTTCTAACTTCTTCCTCTCCTTATCTTCTCTTTCAAGCATTCTACCATCTTTCTCTTCCTTGCACAACTCCATATAGCTTGCTACAACAGCTTCAAGCACTCTCAAGCTCTCTTAGCCACACTCTTTGTAACCCTCTTGGCTCTCACACCTATCTCCCTTGTCTTATGCTTGTGAGCACCTTGGGAATTTTCACATCCTCTATCTATTGCACCTACATCTTGTGATATGGGTTCTCCTCCTGGAGCGTGGATTGTTTTTATCACCTCTTTTGTGACACGGGTTCTCCTCCTCAAGCGGTGTTTGCTTTTATCACTCATACTTGGTGGTGTGGATTCTACTCCTGAAGTGGGTTTTGCTTTCACCACACGCTTTGATCATTTTGGTTACTCTCTCTCTCTCTTTCTATCTGGTTGTCCATGGAGGTGGGAACACCAATATGGGGGTTTGACTGAGGCAAACCCCTATACAGCCCCAACATTTTCTCCAAATATTTCGCATGCAGGTATTGATGATATCTACTAGCTGGAGGCTTCATTACTTGGATTTTTGTGAGAATCTTCTTTCCTTTCTTCTCCTCATCTCTATCATTTTGTTTCACTTTATTTTAGTTATATTACATTTTGTTACTTTTCTACATTCTAAAATTTCCTAGCAATCAGAGTAGTAGTCATTTAGCTATTTTTCGTGATAAGTTCACTTTCTAGTTTGTACGAGACGCCTGCATGCCTCTGGGGTGCTAGCGTGTCGTGCTATTGTGTGTATCCCACACTATCGTCCTTTGTTTGAGAGCTTGTCCATTTGTCCAGAGAATCTTTGTGATCTGCTCATTCTGATTCTGGAACTCTTGTGCTGTTCCTGAAGTAGTTTAGGGAAGTTCATCCCGTGAGGCTCTTTGAATGAAGAGAACTCGTGAGTAGCGAATCCCCCTTCTCTACATTTTGGTGAACCCGACATGAAGAAAGATATTTTTCAAAAAACTAGGAATTTATTTACCCCTACTTGGCTGGGTCATAACTTTTGACTCAGTGCTCGAAATTCAGAACCGTTTGCACCGTTGGAAAGGTCTCCTAGAGAAATAGTTTGGCATAAAATATTATGCCTTTGGCAACTAAATTTGAGGGAACAACACAAGTTTTGACTTGAAATTCTGCTCCAAAGACCTTCAAAAACACAAATTACTAGAGCATAGAAATTACCAAAAAAATTGTAATGAATTTAATAACTTCTTTTATTAGTTTAGTATCTAATTTTGTTCAAAATGTTAATGATATTCCATTTCATGCATGTGATGGTGACTTTTTCTTGCCTATGTCACTTGATATCTTTGATCCTTCTCACTAAAGTCTGCTGGCTTCAGAGGATATTTTGTCGTAAGAAGATGAAATCATTGATACCTTTCTCAATATTACTCTACCTTCCCTTCATTCCAATGCACTCTCTTCTAAAGATGTTGCATTTGTGAACGATGAATCTCATCTTTGTTATAATGCACTCTCTTCTAGAGATGATGCATTAGTGAATGATGAACCTCCTTCCACATCTGATCCTCCTTGGATCGATGTTGAGAATATTTATTTGAATAATAATTCTACTAGTTGTGATGATTCTGTAAATGTAATCTATGTCTCTGCTGCCCCTCAAAGGCCTAAGAGACCCTTCACTTACGTGACTCCAGCTAGTCTTTCTTCGAAAATGGTTTGTTCTATTAATGGTGTTCCATTTGATAGTAACTCTCCTGATCTTTCCAAGGATCCCTCTTAAAGAGTGGTAGCCCATACTTATGAGAATGGAATGAATAAACAATCAAGCCTCCTTCAAGCTCCTAAACCTACAACTAAATCACCTAGCGATTGTGATCTTGTCAAGCAACTCCAAGTTACTTCGGCTAAGATTTCACTATGGGACTTGCTTCAGTTTGTTCTAGTTTATCAAGGTATGCTTTAGAAAGCCTTGGAAGAAATCCTCTTTCCTTCTTCCGTTAGGCTGACAGATGCTAATGCATTGACAACCCATATTCGTGCGGATTCGTTGAATATTACGTTCTATCCGCAGGAACTCCTGCCCTTGGAAGTACAAAAGCAAGCAGATCCTCTAATGATTATAGTTAACATTAATAAAATTGGCATTAGATGTACTCTCGTTGACATGGGGTCAATGCTCAATGTATGTAGCATTGATCTATTGTCTAAAATTAACATCAATTCTTCTTCCCTTAATACCTCTTCTATTATTGTTCGAGGGTTCGATAATGTCAGTCGACAAGCCCTAGGCACAATAGTCTTGCCTTTGAGGTTGGGACCCATTAGTGTACCCACCCTTGTAAATGTTATGGCAGAAAAGTTACCTTATAACCTTCTTCTTGGTAGGTCGTGGATTCATGCTATGGGTGCAGTACCGTCTACCTTGCATAAATATATTAAGTTCATTTGTAATAATAAAGTAGTCACAGTTAAGGCTGACCCTGAGGCTGTGCACTTATGTGAGATGGTAGCTATCGGTCGGGTTTTAGTTATGCCTACTCTTATTCCTTTAGGGTCTTCCAATGTGTCAATGTTTACTCCAGTAGTACCTACTACAAAGGATACTCTTGAGACAAATGTCCCTGAAGAAAATTCTTCTGAAGCAAGAAATCTTAAGTCTACTCCCTCTACCTCTTCCCAAGAGAATGCATGTCTTGGTGATGATTGGGGTTCCTTAGAATTTACAGACTCCTTCATTGGGGATTATAAAGTCGACCCGATCCACTTAGACCTTCCAATAATGTCATCCAAACCCGCTATCGAAGATGGTCATTCTTCTATATCGAGGGATAATTGTAATGTTCTTAGTGTTGATCCTCCTTCTGAGGAAGATGATCACACTTATGTTAAGGATGTTAGTGTTGGTATTTTTTTCAAGGACGATGGTGATCTCATAGAGGAGTATGATCCCCTTTGCTGGAATAATACTCTCCATGTAGATCCTCCATTATCTGCTACCTTCGTATCTTCTTCTTGTGAGCAGTCAAAATTTTCTCCACAGGAGAAAGGTTTGCTTCCTGCTCCTCATTCCTTATCTGAGCAAGAGTGCATTATGTTGTGGCTTCTCAAAGCCCGCTTGATTACTCTTCCTTCTCCTACACGCAAGAAATTTCATAAGCATGATAAAGAAAAACATTCTTTTTGTGCATACCATCGAGTGCCTGACCATTCCACTAGTGAATGTAAGGCCTTGAAAGATAAAATACAAAAAAATTGATGCACCTACCTTTTCTTTGCATGACAATGATATCGAGATTTACCTTTATCCTGTATGTTCTAAGTATCTTGCATGGTTCCCCTCCCCTGTATGCTAGGGGCAGTGATAACTTGTTATGGATATGTATGTCCTTCTAAGGACCCCCTCTCTTCTCTATGTCTTTCAAATGAAGCATCCCTTGAGTGGACCCCTTTTCCCTTGAAGGGTTCCTGAGGGACCCCCTTTGAATGTTTTTCTCTCAAATAAACTCATTAGCGTCTAGCTTGGGGGAAGCCTAACTAGACCTCGCTTTTCAAACAGTGTGTCCCTTGAGTGGACCCCTTTTATTTTGAAGGGTTCTCGAGGGACCCCTTTGAAAGCATTCCAACTTTTTGACGGTTTGTGTGACTGTCCGCTTACTTTCCTGTGTGGCCACTTTCAGACATGTTCTATCTGCGGGTAAATATGTTGCTTTGTAGGTGCGCCTGTGAATCTGCTTTCTGACTCTGTGGAGTCCCCTTCCTTGGGTTTCCTCCATGTGAGAGATCTGGGGGATACCTCCCTACAGGTTTGCAAGCATATAGGGTGCTTCTTCTAAGCTTCCTCCATGCGAGAGATCTTGGGGGTCGCTCCCCTGTAGGTCTGCAGGTTTGTAGGGCACTTTCTTTGGGTTTCCTCCATGTGAGAGATCTTGGGGGACACCTCCCTATAGGTCTGTGGGTCTGTAGGGAACTTTCTTGTGTTTCCTTCATGTGAGAGATCTTGAAGGACACCTTCCCTGTAGGTCTGTGGATCTATAGGGCGCTTTCTTAGTTTCCTTCATGTGAGAGATCTTGGAGGATACCTTCCTTGCAGGTCTACGGGTCTGTAAGGCACTTTCTCGGCTTCCTTCATGTGAGAGATCTTAGGGGATGCCTCCTTGCAGGTCTGTGGGTCTATAAGGTGCTTTTTTGGGTTTCTTTCATGTGAGAGATCTTGGAGGACACCTTCCTTGCAGGTTTGCGGGTTTGTGAGGTGCTTACATTCTTAAATTCTCTCTTCTCTTCTCTTTTGTATATATTGGATCAAAGATATACATCTTCATCCTGAGTATATGCCCTTCCTCTCTTAGTTTTATAATTCTTCTAAGTATGTTATTTCTTAATTTGGGGATGATGTATAGTACCGATACAACCTTCTACATCGAGGTCTCTTTCACTTTGTTGACTCAAATCCTTTATTTTTTGTGTGCTAACATTGTTGTCTGGTGCAGGTTTTTCTTGTCTAATGTATTGGTTTTGCAGGTCTTCAGCTTGGGGGCATGATTCTGTGGTTCAAAGAGTTGTATGCTTCCTCTACAGTATCCTTTTGGCATTATGATGTTATTTATGTTTAGTAAATTTCCTTTAGCGTGCATATTAGCATAGATTCATATGCCTTTTAAAGTGGGGGCAAAATGTATAGTCGTAAAATTGCACCCTTTGCAATTTCACATACATTCTTGTGCCCGCTTTAGTGTCCACTCCCCTAGCACTTATGTAGGCTCATTTTAGCCCCTACATTAGCCATTTTCCCCTTCTCAGGATGCTCCAACACCCCTTTTCAGTAGCTACCCTTCATGCGTTAGCCTTGCATCGAACTTTGTGCTTTCCCCGTTCACATAGTTTTGTAGCGTGATGTGTCCTAACACTAGCACGTCGCGTGGACATCTGCACACCGCACTAGCATCCCACAACATTTCAATGCTCAAACGACCATTTTCGTGCATTTTTTCCACTTGTCATCTCCCTTGGTTAGTGGTAACGACCCAAGACGCCTTGTAACAGCTGGAGAAGCTTCTTTTACCTCATTAAAACCTATCCTTTTAGTTCATTTTTCTCTCTAACTTCTTCTAGCTCAACTCTCTTCTACTTCTAGCTCCATTCTTCTACTTATAACTTCTTCCTCTCCTTCTTAGCTTCTCTTTCAAGCATTCTACCATCTTGCTCTTCCTTGCACAACTCCATATAGCTTGCTACAATAGCTTCAAGCACTCTCAAGCTCTCTTAGCCACACTCTTTCTGGCCCTCTTGGATCTCACACATATCTCCCTTGTCTTATGCTTGTGAGAACCTTGGGAATTTTCACATCCTCTATCTATTGCATCTACATATTGTGATATGGGTTCTCCTCTTGGAGCAAGGATTGCTTTTATCACCTTTTTGTGATACTGGTTCTCTTCCTTGAGCAGGGTTTGCTTTTATCACTCATACTTGGTGGTGCGAGTTCTACTCCTAAAGCGGGTTTTGCTTTCACCACACACTTTGATCATTCTAGTTACTCTCTCTCTCTTTCTATCTGGTTTTTTATGGAGGTGAGAACACCAAAATGGGGGTTTGATTGAGGAAAACCCCCATACAACCCCAACACTTTCTCCAGATATATCGCATGTAGGTATTGAAGATATCTACTAGCTAGAGGCTTCATTACTTGGATTGTTGTGAGCATCTTCTTTCCTTTCTTCTCCTTATCTCTATCATTTTTGTTTCACTTTATTTCAGTTCTATTACATTTTGTTACTTTTCTGCATTCTAAAAGTTCCTAGCAATCATAGTAGAAGTAGTCATTTAGCTATTTTATGTGATAAGTTTTCTTTCTGGTTTGTACGAGATGCTAGTGCACCTTTGGGACGCCAACGCACCGTGTTGTCGTCTGTATCCCAGGCTACCGTCCTTTGGTCGAGAGCTTGTCTGTTTGTCCATAGAATTTTTGTGATATGCTCTTTCTGATTCTAGAACTCTTGCGTTGTTCCTGAGGTAGTTTAGGGCAATTCGTCCTGTGAGGCTCTCTAAATGAAGAGAACTCATGAATAGTGAATCCCCCTTCTCTACAATAGACTATTCCCTTCATTGGATTATCCTAACCCTAGGAATAACCTATAATCTCTTACTAAGATATTTCTACTATAGTAACTCAAACTAATTCATAATCCAAACTTTCACAAACTCTTTCATAAATCAAAATTTAACTATATAAGCTTTTACTTAACATAGTTTGTAGTAAACACTCAATCACTCATACTTACATATATAATATGTTAATATAACCCAATTATGGGATTTACAAACATTTAAGCTTATCAAGCATCTTTCATACTTAAGAAGAATATAAACACATTCATATAAAAGCATCTAAATTTCCTCTTTCCATTCAATTCAAACAAATAATATAAATTCATGCAATCTTTTCAACATAAAATATAAAACATAGTAGAAAGCTAGCATGCATGTAATCAGATAGCTCCAATAGATAAATTTGGTTTCCTAGCACAACCTTCACCAAAAATAGTTTTTAATTCCTTCCCTTGACCAATTCTCACAATGCAACTCACTCTATCTTCACTAAAATCACTCTTAAAATCCTCACAAACTCTCAACTCATAAATGTAGCAAAGTAACTCTCAGAAAAATAAGAAAATAAGAATGCAATTATGCATCCCACAAGATGAAGAATTCTCTCCTATTTATACAAAAAACTGAGCACTCCAAGGCTACAAACAAGCTCTCAATCTTGCCACTTCTCACACTCAAAGGTTCGACTCATCTAGCAGGGTTCAAGGTGGCAGATTAAAAATGGTGACTAAATGCATATGCTCAGCCAATTGTTCTATCCTTATGACAGCAAAGTGATTTACTCAAAAATGCAAGATTAATGTTTCTATAGGTCGACCTTTCTCAACCAGCTTCATACTTGACTATTTCTCTTATTTGACTTGCCTCATATGCTTGAAATGAAATACAAAACAATATTCTAAAAGGTATGCACAATTCATACTTTGGTGCCACACATTATATCATGCGCCCTAGTGATTTGTTTGCTATTTGGAAAAGACCATGTCAAATCTCTTTATATGTTGATATTCACTCTTCTTTCATATTATTTAACTAGGTCTTTCCATGTTATTCTCATACTATGGTTTGCTTTATTTCCCATGTGCCATATTCTAGTGCTTCCCATGGTTTACACTACTCAACATTTAAACAGTTCATGCAATGTTATTGTTTATGCGTTGTCATCAAATGATGAGCAATTCCCTTTATTTCTACGCTTTGTACTATATGTATAAGTTGCGCTTTATACTATATGTATAAGTTGCGCTTTATACTATATGTATAAGTTGCGCTTTATACATAGTATATGTTGTGCTTTATATGTTATGCACTTAATAAACATTTCAGCACTATTTGAAATCATTAACATATATATATATATTTTGCATTATTCGATACTCGAATACACATATACATAGTCACATATTTCAAATAATAACACATGCATATCAATATACTCATATGGACGTTCCCTTATTGTCAATACATGTGCGTATATTAATATATATATTTATATACTATATATATCATGCTTTGATATTTAAACACATATTCACAATTCCCATCTATCAAAATATATACACGAAGTGTATATATATGTGTGTGTCCCTTTTCTCCGATTGATATTCCCATGCATATGGGTAATCCTTCCATGAGCATGTGTAGATATGTCTATCTATGTATACTCATGCACATATTTACTCATGTGTATGAGTTTATTGTAGACATGTACATATATACATATATACATTTTATGTATATATCTCATTGGTTTAAACAAAAAAACTTCAAGAAAAACTCAGTCAAGATAAGTGACTCAATCACATAATAAAAAACATTCATAGACAAGATCATAATGTCTTCTAAACTATACTCAAACAAGGCTAAGGATAACTTACCATTTCCCAAACTATTGACTCGAATTCACTAAACTAGAGGTGAGTGTGTGAAAGCTTGGTTAGGTTCATTAAGGGTTACTAGACAAGTTCTCCTAAGTGATACTTCCCCTCTCTCCTAGAGGATTGAATCTGTTCTTGCATCCGATGAGGTAAAAATAACCTCATTATAGTAACATAATAAAGTCCTATTGGTGTAATTGGTGTTCCAAGGCTTGCTTGCACAATCTACTAGAAGACCTTTTCATAGTCTTCTTCCTGGAACCTGATACCAATAGGTTCTTGTTAGGCTTGGATGATTAACCAAGTCCTACTCCAACTCTTCTCCAAGAGTTTTCCCTCTTGTGCTTCACCCTAGAAGACCAACACCTCTTTGCAACTGGTAAACTGTCTCTTCCACTTAGAAGATTCTAAGTGCCAACATCACACAATACATTGAACTTCTTGTAGGGGTGTCTGAGATACCGAAATATTGCCAAACACAACCAATTGAATACATCTTGGAGGGTCTTCAGTCTTCACTCTTACCGATCTCAAGATTTTGCTTTGAAGAGGCCTAATTCTTGTAGCCCTTACCAGTCACCTTTTTACTTTTCTTGCCCAAACTTTCCAAACAACCTAGCAAATGAACTTCACTTCCAGATACCCTTTTTTGGTCCTTTAAAATATTCACGGGGTTTCAGACCCCTGTCTCCTCCGTACAGTGGGCTCCTACAATCTAGGGTAAATAGGGCTAATAGGCCTAATTCCTAGGGTTACAATGAACTCTTTCCAATTTCTCACACAAATGGATTGATCAAGCCTCAATCCTTCTAGCATTCTTAGGTAAGGTATTTCCCCACCTGGAACTGTACTTTTTCTATACAGTACCTCCTTCCCCTGCCTATTCTCTTCAATCTTTGACTCTCAAACCTCTAACCGGACTTCCCAAGCTCACCTAGGGTTTGAGTTTAGAAATACTTGCTCGACTCCCCATGACTCTTACTACTAGATATATATAGATACATGGATCCCCTAACAAATCCATCCACTCTTAGGAAAACCCCGTGGCTAGATTTCATGGGGGAGCCATTAAAGGACTGATTGTTCAAAACAGAGATAACAAACCCTCTAGAACCTAATCTATGAATTCAAAGTACCAAATCAACTCTAAATAACTTTATTACAAAATGGAAAATGCTCAAGACTACTGTATGAACACAAATCTACTAGAAAATCAACACATCTAATTCATCTAATAACACTATCACACAAGAACATTCGGTATACACAGGAAATGCAAAATTTCTCTATTCACACAACAAAAATTTGATTACAATTAACTAACTGCTTGCCAACGAGCCACCGCCCTTACATAGATGCCTTTGCCATGTTTCAAGGGATGTTGATCGATCCCACACTCCTAACTTTTAGGGGATCCAAGACAACTAAGTTGCATGCAACCTGAAAAATGTTGTCATGCAACTTTACAACAACTTTTGCAACTTCCCATCATTGTATCCTCTTCCTAACTTCTAGGACCTCTAACTCCTTGATTTCGAGCTAGCAACTCCCTTAACTGCCTCTTGGCATCTTCTAACAACGACCATGTGTTTAGAACACATTTAAGGCTCAACACTCAAATTAACCTACTAAGCTAATTAAAGCAAAAGTTAACAACAATGATTAAACTAAGGTGACTTTAGTCCTAGTGACTAACTCACCACACACAAGCAAGACCTTCTAAGGTCCAAAATAAACACACTATCACCCTGACTTGGCTAAGGTCAGGTACAAGCCAAAATTGATAACAAACAAAATGGAGGTTAGCCTAGGTGCTCCTGCACCATCCTCCCCAAAACAAAAGATTTCAATCCATCCTTGGATTGAGTAAGTTGAGATCAATGTCCAACTTCTTGAACTCTGATTCCTTGATCCACACTGCATCAGCATCAGGTTGACCATGCCTTTTAATCATATGTTCTTCGTATTCTTTGGTCCTAGTTCTCTTATAGACCCTGGTATCCAATACACTGTCAGCTTGTTTGACTGTAGCAGAGGGCAGTTTGAGCTCCTACACATCTTGGATGAATTCATTGAGAATTTTATCCATGTCTGGTGGTGGTCCTTTGTAATGAACCAGATCTGCAATGTTAAAAACAGGGGACAGTCCACTGTCATCCGGTAGCTGCACCTTGAAAGCATTGTTTCCATATTTTGCTAGGATTGGATAGGGACCTATCCTCTTCATCTACAACTTGTGAGGGACTCCTTTCTACAGTCTAGACTTGTTTAAATGCACCATCACCAAGTCTCCAACATTGAACTACACTTCTCTTCTATGCTCATCCACCTTGGTCTTATGTTTCATGGTGTTTTCTACCAATGTTTTTCTGACTGTATCATGAATCTCCTGCATTGCATAGGAAAAATCATCAGCATATCCACTTCCCTTGAATCCATCCTTTAAGTCTCCCAGCTCATAGATTCCTCTAGGATGTAGTCCATAGACAATTTCAAAGGGACTCTTCCCTGTTGATCTATTGACAGTATCTTTATAGGCATATTCAGCTTGCCCAATCAACTGATCCCATTGTTGACCATACTCCTTGGTCAAGCATCTTAATAGATTTCCAAGTGTTCTATTTACAACTTCGGTCTGACCATCAGTTTGGGTATGGTATGCAGATCCAAAGGATAAATTAGTGCCCAATCTTTGCCAAAGTGTCTTCCAAAAATGGCTCATGAACTTAGTGTCTCTATCTGATACAATGCTGTTTGGTAATCCATGTATCCTTACTATCTCTTTGAAGAAGAGAGAAGCTATTTGAATGGCATCATTGGTTGTTTTACATGGCACAAAGTGAGCCATCTTGTTGAATATGTCCACAACCACATAAACACTGTCCATGCCTTGCCTTGTCTTGGGTAACCCAACTACAAAATCCATACTCAAACATTCCCATGGCCTAGTAGGAATAGGCAGTGGTTGGTATAAGCCTGCATTTGAAGAAGTACCTTTGGCCTTTTGACACACTATACAACTCTCCACATACCTCCTAACATCTAGCTTCATCCTTGGCCAATAGTAAAACCTTTGAACAAGTTCTTGAGTCTTGGTGATCCCAAAGTGACCACTCAATGAACCATTATGCTTTTCTTGTATCAAGTTCTCCCTAATGGAGCCTCTAGGAACACATAGCTGATTTCCTTTAAACAAAAGATCACTTTGCAAAGTATATTCAACATATTTACTATGAAAGTGATTCTTGTATTCAACACATACCTTATAAATGTCTGCAAAATCTTCATCATCTGCATATAGATCCTTGAAATGATCTATTCCCATGCTCTTCAATTGAATCTCTTGAATGGTGAGGACTCTTCTACTCAAGGCATCTGCCACCTTGTTGAGAGCTCCTTGCTTGTGCTTGATATTGAAGGTGTAAGCTTGCAGGTACTCCACCCATTTCATGTGTCTGTGACTCAACGTCTCTTGTGAATTCAATAAACTGAGTGCATGGTTGTCTGAATACACTATGAATTCCTTGGGAAGCAAGTAGTGCCTCCACTTCCTTAGACCCTGGACCAATGCATACATCTCAAGGTCATAAGAAGAATACTTCTTCTTGGCTTCACTTAACTTCTCTGAATGAAAAGCCACCGATCTTCCCTCTTGACTGAGAACAACTCCAATAGGCACATTGCTTGCATCACACTCTATAGTGAATAGCTTCTCAAAGCTTGGTAACACCAAAACGGGTTGGGTAGCTATCTTTTCCTTTAACAGCTCAAAACTTTTGTTAGCTTGCTCATTCCATACAAACTTAGTCTTCATTCCTCCTTTTATGGTATCCAACATAGGAGCACAAATAGCACTAAACTGTCTTATGAACTTCCTATAGTACTGAGCAAGACCATGAAAGCTTCTTACCTCTGTTGCTGTCTTTGGAGTAGGCCAATTGAGGATGGCTTCCACTTTGTTGCTGTCCATTTTCAAGTTGCCATGTGATAGCACAAATCCAAGGTACACCAGCTCTGTTTTGATGAATTCACACTTTTCTAGATTGATCATCAATTTCTCCTCCTACAGCTTCTTGAAAATCAATTCTATCTGTTGGAGGTGCTCTTCTCTTGTTTTGCTATAAATTAGTATATTATCAAGATACACCACTACAAATTTTCCAATGTAGTCTTTGAGGATCTCATTCATGAGTCTCATGAATGTGGAGGGGGCATTAGACAATCCAAATGGAATAAATAGCCACTCATAAAGTCCCTCATTGGTTTTGAAGGTTGTTTTCCACTCATCTCCCTCATGTATCCTAATTTGGTGATAGCCACTCTTTAATTCTATCTTGGTATAGTACCTAGCTTCACCTAGACAATCCATGAGATCTTCAATCCTAGGGATAGGGAACCTATACCTAATGGTTATCTTATTTATGGCCCTAGAATCAGTAAAAATCCTCCATTCTCCTCCCTTTTTAGGTGCTAAGATAGTGGGTACTGCACATGGACTAATGCTCTTTCTAATAAGACCTTGGTTTAGGAGTTCTTGTATTTGCCTAGCTATTTCCTCATTTTGTTGAGGAGTCATCTTATAGGCTGCTTTATTTGGTAGGGTAGCCCATGGTATCAAGTCTATCTTATGACTTATGGCTCTCTTAGGGGGTAATGCTGCTGGTTGCCCACTACTCACAATGCCTTCATAGGTCTGCAACATCTTCTGTATCTCCTTAGGTAACTCTGGTTTTTCAGCTTCTTTCTCATTGCTTACCTCTCTTGGCCTTAACATCACTGCATAGCCAACTCCTTCTCCTTCTTCCAAGGCTTCTAGGAACTCTTTTTCACCAACCATGAGCAGTTTAGGACTTGCTTTCTGCACCTCTGCATCTTCTAGCAAAGACTGAATTCTAAAAGTTACCTTATCTTTCTTGAAAGTATAGGAGTTCTTTGCTCCATCATGCACAGCTTGGCGATCAAATTGTCATGGTCTACCTAGGAGCAAGTGACATGCATCCATAGGTAATACATCACACAAGACTTTGTCCTTGTACCTACCAATTGAGAACTCCACCCATGCTTGTTCATTCACCAAGACATGTTGACCTTTATTGAGCCATGTGACCTTATAAGGATTGGTGTGGGGTATCCTTGTCAACTTCAACTTGCTGACTGTCTCCTCTAACACAATATTTTCAGTAGATTCCGAGTCAATGATGACTCTACACACTTTCCCCATCATCTTACACTTTATTCTAAACAGGGACCTCCTTTGGCTTGGTTCTTCTTTCACTGGCTCCTTGATCAAAGTTCTCCTCATCATGAGGTTCTCACCTTCCTCTGAGTTCAATGGTACTTCAGGATGTTTATCTACTGCAGTTGTCTCATCATGAACTAGGTTAGTTCTCTTGTCACTTCCATGAGAGGTACCACCTTTCTTTGGACATCTATAGGCCGAGTGTCCCATTTGATTGCAGTGGTAACACTTCATGTTGGTAAAGTAACTGCCCCTTCCTTGTCCACCACTTCTTCCTCTGGAGCTGGAGCCTCTTCCTCTACCACCTCTACTAGAACTTCCTTCTTGCTGATCAGAGTATCTAACTTCTCCTTGAGCCCTTGATTCTGAACTCCTTCCACCATAGCCACCTCTTTGTCCTCTGCTATCTTTTCCTTTACCTCTACTTTTGGAGGTTTTCTCTTGCTTCTTTTTGCATTTCTCCTCGATCTTTAAGGCCATTTGATAACATTGGCGGATGGTTTTGAAGTTCACTAGGCTCATGTCTTCTTGGATAGACCATTTAAGCCCATTCAGATACCTTGCTAGCTTGATGCTTTCATCTTCAACCACCTTTGATCTGAGGCACAATTTTTGAAACTCCTCGGTGTATGTTTGGACATCCATATCTTTTTGCCTAAGGTTATGTCTCCTCCTATGCAACTGGACTTCATAGTCATCAGGTAGATAGGTTTGCCTTATTTTGGTTACCATGCCTCTCCATGCAACTATAGGACCCTTGCCTTCTTTCTCTCTTTCAACTTGTACAAATTTCCACCATGTGAGAGTTGCACCTCTCAACCTTGACTTGGCCACCTTTACTTTTTGGGCCTCTATTATACCATCACATTCAAAGTGATTCTCTATGCTCTCAATCCAGTCCACAACTGAATCAGGGTCCATTTGTCCGCTGAATAGTGGCACACCTTCCAAAGCTTTGCCACTTAAGGCCTGTAGTGCCTTCAAGAAGGGTTCTTCAGCAAGGACATGGTTAGGCTTTGGAGCTTCCTCCTCTAAGTCCACTTCCTTTTCCTTTGCTTCCTGCTCTTCCTTCAGTTCTATCTTATCCTTTACTTTGTCTGCTATTTCTTGGACTTCATCCAAGAGCTTCTCCATTCAAGACAACCTTTCTCTTAGCATGTGGTTGTCCTCTTCTTGCTCTTCTAGCTTCTTAGCTAACTCAACATTAGTCACCATGGTTCTTTCCTCTGGTGTGTTCTCTCCTACTGACTTAGTGGGTTGCAACATCAATCACAAGCCTTGATCAAACAAAGGCTCTGATACCAATATGGTGTAATTGGTGTTCCAAGGCTTGCTTGCACAATCTACTAGAAGACCTTTTCACAGTCTTCTTCCTGGAACCTGATACCAATAGGTTCTTGTTAGGCTTGGATGATTAACCAAGTCCTGCTCCAACTCTTCTCCTAGAGTTTTCCCTCTTGTGCTTCACCCTAGAAGACCAACACCTCTTTGCAACTGGTAAACTGTCTCTTCCACTTAGAAGATTCTAAGTGCCAACATCACACAATACATTGAACTACTTGCAGGGGTGTTTGAGATACCAAAATATTTCCAAACACAACCAATTGAATACATCTTGGAGGGTCTTTAGTCTTCACTCTTATCGATCTCAAGATTTTGCTTTGAAGAGGCCTAATTCTTGTAGCCCTTACCAGTCACCTTTTTTACTTTTCTTGCCCAAAATTTCCAAACAACCTAGCAAATGAACTTCACTTCCAGATACCCTTTTTTGGTCCTTTAAAATATTCACGGGGTTTTAGACCCCTGTCTCCTCTGTACAGTGGGCTCCTACAATCTAGGGTAAATAGGGCTAATAGGCCTAATTCCTAGGGTTACAATGAACTCTTTCCAATTTCTCACACAAATGGATTGATCAAGCCTCAATCCTTCTAGCATTCTTAGGTAAGGTATTTCCCCACTTGGAACTGTACTTTTTCTGTACAGTACCTCCTTCCCCTGCCTGTTCTCTTCAATCTTTGACTCTCAAACCTCTAACCGGACTTCCCAAGCTCGCCTAGGGTTTAAGTTTAGAAATACTTGCTCGAATCCCCATGACTCTTACTACTAGATATATACAGATACATGGCTCCCCTAACAAATCCATCCACTCTTAGGAAAACCCCGTGGCTAGATTTCATGGGGGAGCCATTAAAGGACTGACTGTTCAAAACAAAGATAACAAACCCTCTAGAACCTAATCTATGAATTCAAAGTACCAAATCAACTCTAAATAACTTGATTACAAAATGGAAAATTCTCAAGACTACTGTATGAACACAAATATACTAGAAAATCAACACATCTAATTCATCTAATACCACTGTCACACAAGAACATTCGGTATACACAGGAAATGCAAAATTTCTCTATTCACACAAAACAAAAACTTGATTACAATTAACTAACTGCTTGCCAACGAGCCACCACCCTTACATAGATGCCTTTTCCATGTTTCAAGGGATGTTGATCAATCCCACACTCCTAACTTTTAGGGGATCCAAGAAAACTAAGTTGCATGCAACTTGAAAAATGTTGTCATGCAACTTTACAACAACTTTTGCAACTTCCCATCATTGTGTCCTCTTCCTAAATTCTAGGACCTCTAACTCCTTGATTTCGAGCCATCAACTCCCTTAACTGCCCCTTGGCATCTTCTAACAACGACCATGTGTTTAGAACACATTTAAGGCTCAACACTCAAATTAACCTACTAAGCTAATTAAAGCAAAAGTTAACAACAATGATTAAACTAAGGTGACTTTAGTCCTAGTGACTAACTCACCACACACAAGCAAGACCTTCTAAGGTCCAAATAAACACACTATCACCCTGACTTGGCTAAGGTTAGGTTAGGTACAAGCCAAAATTGATAACAAACAAAATGGAGGTTAGCCTAGGTGCTCCTGCACCACCTATTCCATAGATGCAAAATTCCTATCCTCTGCCAATTAATTAAACTTTAGGAGAAATAATTGCTTGTCTTTTAAGGAGAAATTGTACAAACTTTATTTCTTATGATTTATTGAAGTATTTTGCCAATACATATTTAATGGGTTGTTTAAGTATTTTGTAGGATAATAATTGGTCATCGAGTTGCAGTTAGAAGCATTCAACTAGCACGTGCTCCAAAACAGGTTGAAGGCGTGCACTGGAAACACACTCTAGAACTTTAGGATGATGGACCGAGGATATAATTGCTTTTAAGTTTCAATTTCTGTTATGTTTTTTAAGTCAAAGACTTCATGGCTCAACTTTAGCCTCTTTAATATTTATGTAATGAGTTTTAAAGACATAAAAGTTGTTCGCAATCTATTATAAAAAAATTGAATGGTCATCTGTACCATCTGAAATATAGGATTTAGTTAGAAGTTTTCTATAAAAGATGTAATCTTTAGAAGCAAAAGATAACACGTGAAATAGTAATGTTATGCTGTCAACTTGTTTTTTGAATTTATGAATAAAGAGATTATTATGTAAAAACTTCTGAGTTGTTGAGTTATGGATGAAAATTATGTTTAATGGAAGAACTTTTGAATCAGTTGTGTATGTGACCTGAGAACGAACGTAGTAACCCATGAGTTGGCCACTCGAGGGAAGATAGCTTAAATAGATAAGTACTTTCCTTTATGTTGCTTTTACTGCATGAACAATCATTTTGTAAGGAATTGTTAGGTTTTTCATTGTTGTGTCTGAAGTTCCGAAGCACTCGTTGTCTTTCATTTTTCGTAGTTTCTTATTGTTAACTATTAGAATTGTTACTGTTTAAAGAGGATGTTTCATGGATTGTTTACAAGTTTTTTCCATTTCCGTAGTTTTCCAGCTGTTTAGTTTAATCGTTTATGTACTTTCTAGTTTATTTATCATGCTTTCTAAGTTAGTTCTCTTATGCTTTTTAGTTTAAATATTTCTAGTTTTCTTTAGGATAAACTGCTTTACAGTTAAATAGTTAGACGACCTTAGATTATAATTAACATTAGCTGCTCTAAAAAGTTAGAAAATCTAAGGGAGATAGTCAAGTCTTCTTCTATTGCAAAAGTCTTCTTCTATTGCAAACTGCCTTGGACACTACCTGGTCGACATACTAAATTTTATCTTCTAAAGTAATGGGACCTAACGACAACCTATCAACATCCAACTTAGTACATTGCAATAGTAGTTGGCTAAATCAATTACAACCATTTGCATCAAATATTTCATAGACATAATCATTATATAACACAAAATTGAATCAAACATTCATTTATTATATCTCCAAGATACATAAAGCATAAACACATACATTTAAGAATTTTCACATAACTAGGTAAAAGCAAATAAGTAATAACACAACGGGTTGTAACATTGTGGCATATTACATGCCCCTGCAATATACACTGTTTCGAAAGGAAATAATGCAAAAGGGAATGAAAGTAAAAGTTTATTGGTCAAGATATGAATGGCAGCATAGAGGATCACCACATGTGCATGGATTTATATGGTTAGAGGTAGCACCAAATATAGATAACCTGAATTGGGGAAATGACCATGAAAGAAAAAATGAACAAAAATATTTTGATTCTATTATTCATGCATGAAATCCATGTGGAGATCCACATCAATGAAACATACATGTATGATTTTAATTCTCAATTATATATATTTTTCAAAATATATTATACTTAAAAGTATTGTATGTTAACTAATAAAATATGTTTCATCATCAATGATAGGTCCTACAAAACTTCACACAACATCCATGCCTTCAAAATACACAACAATTGAGCCAGATAGACTTGGAACATGACTATGAAGAGTTAATTGTTTTGAACTTCATACAATATGTAAAGAAGGTACTTTCCTTCGTAAAAAAAGAGGAAGGATGATTTGTAGGTAAGTTGTTCATATATTTGAATATTTTGTATCAAGTAAAATTAAAATATTTATATAAACTAATAAATGACCTTTTGTTTTTAGGTACAATGTGCCATGGTCATTGCATCTAGATGGATCAAAATTATTTGAAGAACCAACACCATGAGATAAAATATATGAACCTACAATAAATGATGATTAAGTGAATACACATAATCGTAACATTCTTCATTTATGGAGAGAAAATGTAGATTGACAACCAGTTCTTTCAAAATATGTTGTAATCAATTATATTGCAAAGTATGCAACAAAAGCTGAAAAGAGTTCAAAAATGTATCATCAAATGTTAATATGATTTGTAAATATTAAAAACCTAGATGAAGTAGCATCAAGAGCATACATATTTCCATTTCCGTAGTTTTCCAGCTCTTTAGTTTAATCGTTTATGTACTTTCTAGTTTAGTTATCGTGCTTTCTAAGTTAGTTCTCTTATGCTTTTTATGCTTATGTTTTCGGCTTTTAAAGAAGAAAAGAAAAGACAAAAACAAGAACCAAATGCTTCTCTTAGTAGGATTGTGGAATTAGAACAAGATTTACAAGAAAGCACAAATAAACCAATGATGGAATCAAAAGAAGTTCAGACCGAACCAACGGTAACTGAGTGGTTCCAAGTTCAGATTCCTCCATTGTTAATGAAGTGGATGGAACGGTGCTATTTCCTAAGAAATGAAAAGATTGAGAATTACAAGTTGAAAATGGAAATGGTATTGTTAAAAGAATCATTTCATAAAGCTTATAGGGGGAAGCAGGATGCATGTCAAATAGCAGAATTTCTTTTATCTTGTAGAAGACCATCGAGATTGTATTCAATGTTTTTAAACGAACAATGGTTAAGATGGAAACTACTAAGAATTTATAATGATCAACCTTATGAACCTGATGATAAAGAATTTGTTAAAGTATTTGCAGAATCAACTCTTGAAGATCAGGATATGCTTTGTGAATTATTTGTTCATGATCTTTTATTAGAAAATCATATTGATTTCTTTATTAACCTTTTTGTTGGAGAAGTGCAACTGAGGTCTTTGCTATCCGGCTATCCACCATGCAGAATCAGATTCATTGGCAGGAGCGCAGTAGGGAATATGCCCAAATAGAGAAAAATGTGGGTCTTCAAATGAGATCCCCCAATGGTAGACCTGCAACTTTCAAATCTACCTTTTTAGCTCTTGTATTGGATGAGAAAATGAAAGAAAGATATGATGGAAGCCTTCAAATTTGTTATAATCATTTCATGGATCAAGGGAAAAAATTGATTGGTAAACCCTAGCACACATGTGAAGAGAGATACACTCCATTACCTACCATATCTAAAGAAAAGAGAGGTGATCTCCCCTCTTAACATCAGATGGTCCTTCAGAAGAGCGGATGCCTTGGCTAAAATCTTGAAAGATCTCTGAACAAAGTGGATAAGGATGAGGTATAGACCTCCCTTATTACTCTATCCAACCCCTACTTGCCATGTTAATTCAGATCAAGATGATAAAATCTTCAGTGAATGGCAAAAGGGAGTTGCTTTTCATAGAGGCTTCCACCATGCACCTATAGATTTTGATAAAACAACAAAGGATCTATATGATATTAGTGCCAAATATGAAGAATGGAACAAATGAAAAGGCCATAGTGAAGGGGTAGGAGGACCTGCCAGGAATTAGGGAGGGGAGGAAATGATGAGGTAAAAATAACCTCATCATAATAACATAATAAAGGCCTATTCCATATATGCAGAATTCCTATCCTTTGCCAATTAATTAAACTTTAGGAGAAATAATTGCTTGTCTTTTAAGGAGAAATTCTACAAACTTTATTTCTTATGATTTATTGAAGCATTTTTCCAATACAGATTTAATGGGTTGTTTTAAGTATTTTGTAGGATAATAATTGGTCATCAAGTTGTAGTTAGAAGCATTCAACTAGCACGTGCTCCTGAACAAGTTGAAGGTGTGCGCTAGAAACATACTCCAAAACTTTAGGATGATGGACCGAGGATATAGTTGCTTTTAAGTTTCAATTTCTATTATGTTTTTAAGTCAAAGACTTCATGGCTCGACTTGAGCCTCTTTAATATTTATGTAATGGGTTTTAAAGACATAAAAGTTGTTCGCAATCTGTTATAGACTTTTTCAATGGTCATCTGTACCATCTGAAATATAGGATTTAGTTAGAAGTTTTCTATAAAAGATGTAATCTTTAGAAGCAAAAGATAACACGCGAAATAGTAATGTTATGATTTCAACTTGTTTTCTGAATTTATGAATAAATAAATTATTATGTAAAAACTTCTGAGCTGTTGAGTTATGGATGAAAATTATGTTTAATGGAAGAAATTTTGAATCAGTTGTGTATGTGACCTGAGAACGAACGTAGTAACCCACGAGCTGGCCACTCAAGGGGAGATAGCTTAAATAGATAAGTACTTTCCTTTATGTTGCTTTTACTACATGAACAATCATTCTATAAGGAATTGTTAGGTTTGTCATTGTTGTGTCTAAAGTTCTAAAGAACTCGTTGTCTTTCATTTTTCGTAGTTTCTTATTGTTAACTGTTAGAATTGTTATTGTTTAAAGAGGATGTTTCATGGATTGTTTACAAGTTTTTTCTATTTTCGTAGTTTTCCAGCTCTTTAGTTTAATTGTTTATGTACTTTCTAGTTTAGTTATCATGCTTTCTAAGTTAGTTCTCTTATGCTTTTTAGTTTAAATATTTCAAGTTTTCTTTAGGATAAATTGCTTTACAGTTAAATAGTTAGATGACCTTAGATTATAATTAACATTAGCTGCTCTAAAAAGTTAGAAAATCTAAGGGAGATAGTCAAGTCTTCTTCTATTGCAAACTGCCTTGGACACTACTCGGTCGACATATTGAATTTTATCTTCTAAAGTAATGGGACCTATCCAACTTAGTACATTGCAATAATAGTTGGCTAAATCAATTACAACCATTTGCATTATATATTTCATAGACATAATCATTATATAACACAAAATTGAATCAAACATTCATTTATTATATTTCCATGATACATAAAGCATAAACACATACATTTAAGAATTTTCACATAACTAGGTAAAAGCAAATAAGTAATAATACAACGGGTTGCAACATTGTGGCATATTACATGCACCTACAATATACATTGTTTCGAAAGGAAATAATGCAAAAGGGAATGAAAGTAAAATTTTATTGGTCAAGATATGAATGGAAGCATAGAGGATCACCACATGTGCATGGATTTATATGGTTAGATGGAGCACCAAATATAGACAACCTAAATTGGGGAAATGATCATGAAAGAAAAAATGAACAAAAATATTTTGATTCTATTATTCATGCATGAAATCCATGTAGAGATCCACATCAATGAAACATACATGTATGATTTTAATTCTTAATTATATATATTTTTCAAAATATATTATACTTAAAAGTATTGTATGTTAACTAATAAAATATGTTTCATCATCAATGATAGGTCCTACAAAACTTCACACAACATCCATGCCTTCAAAATACACAACAATTGAGCCAGATAGACTTGGAACATGATTATGAAGAGTTACTCAATTGTTTTGAACTTCATACAATATGTAAAGAAGGTACTTGCCTTCGTAAAAAAAAGATGAAGGATGATTTGTAGGTAAGTTATTCATATATTTGAATATTTTGTATCAAGTAAAATTAAAATATTTATATAAACTAATAAATGACCTTTTGTTTTTAGGTACAATGTGCCATGGTCATTGCATCTAGATGGATCAAAATTATTTGAAGAACCAACACCATGAGATAAAATATATGAACTTGCAAGAAATGATGATTGAGTGAATACACATAATCGTAACATTCTTCAGTTATGAAGAGAAAATGTAGATTGGCAACCAATTCTTTCAAAATATGTTGTAATCAATTATATTGCAAAGTATGCAACAAAAGCTGAAAAGAGTTCAAAAATGTATCATCAAATGTTAATATGATTTGAAAATATTAAAAACCTGGATGAAGTAGCATCAAGAGCATATAGAAGACTTCTAACGAACACCCTCATTGAAAGAGACATTGGAGCACAAGAAACATGCCACATGTTATTGGAGTTGTCATTGGTATAAAGTGGTAGAGTATTTTTCACATTAAATGTTTCAAGAGAGGTGTTCAAGCTAGTGACAAAAATGAAGAAAATGATGATGAAAGTCACCTAAAACATTTTGTTGAAGGATATTTGGATAGACCATATGCAATGGAAAGTGTTACACTTATAGATGCGGCTAGATCTTGGATTTATAATCCCAAGCAGATAAGAGATAACAAACGGGAAGCAAGGACTATGGCAGCTATTGTGAAAGTATTTCCAAGATTTACCACCATACCTACATGCCAATTGGAAAAATGGGTTGAATTTTGTTGGTTGGATTTTTTTTTTGTACAAGCCATTTCAAAATATACAAAGAGATATCAGAATTGATAAGGCTACAATTATATTAAATTAGGATTCACTCAATTATAATCCATGGCATTTGGAATGATTGAATATTAGAGATGAGATTGAAAATTAAATAATGATTTTGAAGATGAGGATGTTATACCTAATGATCATAATACAATTGAACATGAGTGGGAGATCGTGTCAAGACTACATCGTGGACAAATAATGGATGCAACAAAGATAGATATGTTGGGTAGAAGAGATGTTGATAGACAAACTCTATGGAGTACTAAATATCAAGGAGAAGATTACACAAATAAAGCAATAAAGTTTATCAACACATGAAAGATAATGGATTATTGTTACCAAATGACATGATGTCATAGGGAACCTTAGGTACTAAGCAAAAAAAAACACTTGATATTATTATGTCACAGTATTATCAAGATGAAAACATCATGCCACTGTGCATGATAATCCAAGGAACAGTTGGAATAGGTAAATAATATCTAATTCATGCAATTTTTCAAGCTCTTCAGGATGCATCAACACCACAATGTCCTCCCCTATTATTACTAGCACCAACTGGAGTTGTAGATTTTAACATTGGCGCATCGACAACTCATTTGAACACTAAGAGTAACACTTACAAATTTTGTTGAATTAGAAAGCATAAGGCTCACAACTTTCCAAGAAGAACTACGACATGTAAAAAACATATTGATTGATGAAATGAGTTTTATCAAGGATAAAAATTGCTTACAAATATTGATTCAAGACTACACCAAGCTTTTCCAAAAAAATCAAACTTGAGTTTTGGAGGAAGATCAATCATTTTGGTAGGAGATTTGGGACAACTACCTCCTATTACTGACAAACCACCTTATGATAGTTTTGTACATGCAAAATTTTTATGGGACGAGTTTAAGATAGTTGTTACTTTGGATAAGGTATTTAGACAAGAAGGTGAAGGTGAGGACTAATAAAGGTTTCAACAACTACTCACAAATATTAGAGATGCACATCCAACAATCAATGGCTGGAAATTATTGATGACAAGAATAGATGTTTCATTACATCAAATAGTTCAGGAAGAGTTTGATAACAATATGTATCTATTTGCAACAAATGATAATGTACATAATCATAATAGGAAAAAAATGCATTCATTAAGAAGACTAGTAGCTCATAGAATTGCAACTAAAGAAGGTAGTACCAATCCAAGAGGAGGTCAAAATGATGAATTAGATGTTGAATTATTAATCATGAAGGATGCAAGAGTCATGTGTTGACTTCTAATCTATGGATAGAAGAAGGCATTGTAAATGGAGCTTTAGGATACATTTGAAGTATCATATACAAACCTGGAAGTGCCCCACTAGATCCACCAACATATGTTATGGTTCAATTTGATAATTACTCAAGAATTCCATTTGAAGATGCATCTCCAAATATAGTTCCAATTGTGCCAATGCGTAGGGGGTGCACACGTCAATTGCCATTATGATTAGCTTGGGCACTAACAATCCACAAATCACAAGGATTGACTCTTTCAAAGGCAACAATTGATATAGGACTGAGAGAAAGAGCAAGATTAACTTTTGTTGCTATTTCACACATTAAATCCTTGGAAAAACTCATAATCTCACCACTATTTTCATAAGATCACTATGAAAAATTGAAAACAGGGAAGCAACTCACCAAAAGGAGAGTTGAGGAAGAATGGCTCAAGTCTTCAGAAGCACAATAATTTTATGTAATGTATACATTATTAGATATCATTCTTCTATTAAACTCTAATTACATAGCATGGAGATTATATTTTTGGTTTAATATGAAATGTCTCATTCAATATTACGAAGTATAAAAATAGTTTATTCAAACAAAAAAAAATACTATAATGATATTTTACATACCGCACTACGGATGCTACTGGCATAGATATCTTAATTACATCTATCTAAAAGACACTAAGAGATATCAGTCTCGAGACACCTATCTATTCTCAAAAATAATTTAAATATAGGTGCTTCGTGACTGATATCTCTTGGCATCTTTTAGATAGATGTAATTAAGATATCTATGCTAGTTTAATTATAGAGGAAAATATTTAATTTAAATAAATTGTTTTTAATTTATTATTAAAAGAGGAGTGATAGTTAATTAAATAATTTTTTAAAATTATTTAATTATAGAGGACCAAAGATAAATTCTAATTCTAATTTTCACTAATGTTGGAGGGAAAATGATACGAGATGAATTAACAAAACAATTACAAATGATTCAATTAATATAGATATGATAAAAAAATTAAGATAATTAAAAAATTATTTAATTATTATGGATGAAAAGAGAAAAATGTTAGCTTAATCAAATAATTAATAATTATTTAATTAATATATATAGGAGAAACGATAAGGATAATGTTGAAATGATAAGATGAAAATGCATTAACCATTTTTAAGTGTCTAAATTTTTCCCATCTTTGAGACAATGCATTTTAAAGCATTGTTTCAAAGAAAAAGATTGACGATGTGTCCCAATGTGCCCTAGTGGTGTCAAACATAGGTTGTCATTGATGTCAAAGGTTGTTGAAAATTGTTATCAAAGGGTGTCCAAAAGCATGTTGTTATTAGTGTGTAGACTGTCTAATCAATCATATCCTATATCAAGTTACATACATTAAGTTTTATTAAATCATGAATGCCTTCAAATTGTTGGTGTGTTTATTATTTCATACTGAGTATGCAGTCGATATGAGTGTGCTGGTCTGAAAGTCTATGCAAGGATATCTCTTGGGCAGAGAGATTTCTAAATATGGTAGGAAATTTGTGCAAAAATGCAGTATTTCTCTGTAGTTTCGAAGGAGGGTATGTCTACAATTATTTTATCAGTTTCCTGAGTTTCCAGAGAATGTGTTCAATATGCAAGAAGCTTGAAGTGTCAGAAGGTTTGTCAGGCTATTTGAATTTCAAAGTGTGTGCAGTAACGTCTAGTAGTGTGTAGAATTTAAATCTTGCATGTGGAGCGAGGATAGGACATGCTTAAGATTCCTAAGGTGGTGCACGAAATCAAGTTCTTTTGGAAGCAAGAAATTTGTGTTTGGATTGTTGTATTACACGTTTCATGTAAGTTGAATTTAGGTCCACCTTATGCCGTCCTGGCTATTTGCGGATCACTAGCTGACATGGAAGAGTGTTAATGTAATGTAATGCATATATTTCAAATGTTTAGATGTATTATAAGTGTATGGGTTGTATGATTTGTCAACTACATTAGTCGTGATCAAGTAAGGTGATTTTGAATATAGAATTGTGAAGAAAAGAGGGAGCATTAGTATTAGAAGATCATTCTTAGTGTGGAAGAGTGTCATATGTGACTCTAAGTACATATCTGAGTTATATTTTAGATCTATCAACTTTATCTTTGTATTTCAGTAGGACTAGTGTTCTACCTGTTATATTGTTCCGGTAGCGATTGGTCTCTTTTCAGTGGGGATTGTTGTCTCTAGTAGGTTGGTGCCTACAAATTCAATAGGGGATTGGCGACTTTGGTAGTTTGGTGCCTACTTCATATTATAATCTCACTTATTATATTACTACATTGAGAAGCTAGATTTGGGTAGTAGATCCAAGCAGCTATTGTCACTGTGGTTTTTCCCATCTTAGGTTTCCACGTATATCTAGTATTATCTTGTGTTGTGTTATGATTAATTTCTATGTGATTATGTGCTCTTCATGTTGAAAAACTATATAACTGTAGCATAAGTGAAGGAATCTAGAATTGTTTCAATATACTGATTCACCCCCCCTCTCAGTAGATTGTGTGCTCTTTAAGTGGACCATGGAATGGAGGTTATGATTCTCCCTTGAGAGACTTACTAGAAAACAAGTCTCGGGTCAATCTCATGATAAAAAGAATTATTTATGATGTTATTTATGTTATTATGATACTATGATGCACACTAACACTTATGAATGCAACAAAATCAACGTTCACCAAGGATAAAATATCAAAATGAAACTTATAAAGAGGAGATGCAATTAAAATATGACATGCAAAGATGCAAAGCAAAAAATAAAGAAAAACAAGATACGTTGCTACTTTGAAGAGGAACCCTAGCAAATGGATATTGCTTGTCATTTACTCAACTTGCACACACACAACACACATGTAAACATGAAAAGAAAGAAAGTCATGTCTAAACCCAAGCTTCTCTTAACACATTAAGATATAAGCCTTATCAAGAAAATGAGAGACAAAAGAAAGTCAAATAAAGTCAAGAAAGAAAAATAAAATCAATTGAGAAAGAAAAATCAACAACCAACATATCTCTTGCCAAAAGGATAAGCTCAGTTTTGATAGGTAAGGTCCATTGTAGGAAGGGTACATCCATTGAGGCCTAAAATTTATTTTGATAATGCCCATCATAGGAAAGATAATTCTGTTAGGACATGAAAATGTTTTAATAGTTATACCAAAATATAGGCAATAAGTTATGCAAGTCAAATATTTAGGTTAATAATCGATATTTGTTTTGCTCATGATTTTAGTTAAAGCTTAATGTTTTTAATATTTGCATATGATCTCAAGATATAAGAATCAAGCTCAAAACCAAGGTCAAGGCAAAAGGTGCCCCTAGTTAGGTATAGGATCACTTATTATGGGATAGATGGACTGATTATGTTGTGATAGGTGGATAGGTGGATGATAGGAGAAGAGACCTCCAAGGATTATACTACAAAGAAACGAGACAACCTTTACTAGAGGTTTTTTTTTTGATCGGTAAACTGCAGGGAGAACCTACAAAGTATTTTATTAAAATGTAAAAGCATTACAATACTACAACTCCTTCAAATTTTAAAATACAGTTGCTTCATACACAACATTAGCTTGGGATTTCTTCCTATCTACTATTGATGCCTCACAAAAATGATTGCTGACTTGTTAGGAGTAAAACGAGGAAAACATTTGCCCAGCCAATTGAACCAACTCGATTCCAAGTTGATAGTTAAGACTAAAATGCCACATTTAGCCCGTCACATACTTCCTTCTAAGCTGCGATTTAATATTTATCTACTGCAAACTCCTTCCTGCTCTCCTAAAATGAGCTTACTCTATCATCCAGCCAGCACTAATGCCCAACTACATACCTCCAACCGGTGGCTCCATAGTAAGAAATTGAAAATCCTCATACACAAGCAAATCTTGGGAAGACAATACTGAAACTACCCAATTAGCTAAAGAATCTGCCTCCCCATTCCCACTTTGATAGATATGCATTAATTTAAAATCTTCCATTGCTTCCAGCTTCTGCCTAATTGTTGAAATGTACTTATTAATCTTGCAAATCTGTGAGCTACCAATAGTAATGGAATTAACAATTATCTTTGAGTCCCCTTCCAACTGTAATTTTTGAGCCCCCATTTTATAGCAAAATTAACTACTAATAGTGCCGCTTGTGCTTCTGCCTCATTATTTGTACCATCATGTAGTTTTTGAGCTCCCAATCCCAAAACATTGCCCTGATCATCTCTTAAGATACATCCAACACCAGAAGGTCCAAGATTACCTTTTGCTCTACCATCGAAATTTACTTTCATCCACCCCTCTTCCAATTTAGACCACTCAACCTTCCTATTCAATGTAGGAGACGTGCTGACCTGAGATCCATAAGTAGCCGGTAGCTTTAGCATTGGCCATGATCTTTGTAGCAGTCCATCCAACAAACAGAATGGATACTTCTTAGGATTGCATCTCACAGCTGTCGTGTTTACTACTTTTGTAATTGCAACCTCTATTTTAGACATCAGCAATGCAATACTTAATTCTTTTCCTTGGAAGAGCCTTCTGTTTCGCTCCTTCCATAACTCCCATATAATTATTGATGGACTGATTAGCCATATGCTGGAGAAATCAAATTTCTTATGGCGAACATTCCAGCCTTTGAACATTGCTAGTAGTGAGGAAGGAAAAGGGCCATGCCAATTAAGCTTCTTTTGAAAGTGTCTCCAACATTGATTTGAAAATTCACATTGCAATACCAAGTGGTCCATTGTCTCTTCATGTTGTTTGCATAGAATACATTGGAAGGGACCTTTAAACCCTTTAAACCCAATCCTCATAAGATGTTCTCCTATAAGAATTCGGCCACAAATATCTAGCCAAGTGAAGGTTCCAGCCTTGGGGAGGCAAAATTTGTCCCAGCATAAATGGTTTGGCCAATCCTCTAGCACCCACGAATTTTCCAACAGCTTGTATCCCATTTTAACATTATAATTACCACTTTTTGAGCCACACCAAATCACCTTATCTCTTCTCCCAGCAATAAGGATTTGTCTTTGTTGAAGAATTGATTGAAACAATTCTTTTTGTTCCTCGCTTAAATCTAACTTACCAACATCTTTCCAGCCATACACTTCTTGGCCATCAACCAACTTTTTTCCCAAAAAATCACTTACCGTGATACCCCATTTTTCCTCAGTAATACATTGGATTTCTCCCAAATGATCATCATCCTCCAACACTTCAAAGCCCTCCCACGAGTCTTTCCATAAGAGGGCTTGATCCCTAGCCGCAATCTGCCATGTTAGACGCTCGTTAATTACCTTTCGACAAGAGATCATAAAATTCCAAATAGCTGAACCTTCAGGAGGATTTTGAATTGTAAAAATTCTTTCTTTTTTCGGAGAATCAAGGTATTTTTGTTGTAGAATATGAGCCCACTTCTTATCTGATTTACAGTACATATACCAAACTAACTTCACTCCCATTGCTTCATTCATCAAATACCATTTTATTAAACCAGCACCTCCAGTATCTTTTGGCATACACACTTTTTCCCACGCAAGGAGTGGGATTTTATCATGATCTCGATTCCCATTCCAAAGAAATTTCCTCATTTGCTGTTCTATTGAAGATATAATTTTTATGGGCAGTTTCAAACACATCATTGAGAAAATTGGGATCGTTGAAATCATAGATTTAAGCATTAAAATTCTTCTAGCTGACGATAGCCAGCACCCTTTCCACCCTTCCATTTTACCCAAACAACATTCCATTAAGTGATTCTAGAGATGAGACCTATAGGCCCCTTCAAAAAGAGGAATGCCCAGGAATCTACTAGACAGCTTACCAACCTTAACTCCCAAAACTCTACTTATTTCTCTTTGCAGATTCAGACTTGTTTTAAAGAAGAATAATTCTAATTTGTGCCAACTTATTTGCTGACCTGAGGCTGCACAATATTTGTCCAAAGTTTCCCTCATCACACGAGCCTCCCTCATGGTAGATTCTCCCATCAACAAGGTATCATCAGCAAATTGTTGATGTGTAACAACTTCAACAACTTCAACACCTTGCGCCACCTTAACACCCTTCCATTTCCCTTCTGCCCGCACTTTACATATGGATCTTCCTAATAGTTCCGCTAATATAATAAAAAGAAAAGGGGACAGCGGGTCTCCCTGTCTCAAGCCTCGTTTAGTAGAAAAGAAGCCTTGAGGGCTCCCATTTACTAGTACTGAATAATGAGGGGTCTCTATACAACTCTTAACCCATGATATCCAAGTAGAACTAAAACAATTTTCCAAGCACACGCTGAAGAAAGGCCCTGTCCATTTGGGCATATCCCTTCCTGATATCCAACTTCACAAAAGACTTTTCAGTTTTAGCCTTTCGGATAGAGTGAATTGCCTTCTGCGCTATGATGACTCCTTCCACAATAGACCTTTCTAGAACAAACTCACTTTGTTCTTCTAAGATGATTAACTTGAGAAACTGTTTGAGCCTATTTTCCATCACTTTAGAAACTACTTTATCAACCGTATTGCATAATGAGATTGGGCGAAAATCATCAAAAGATTTGAAATCTTTCTTCTTTGTCACTAAAGAAAGGAAGGTATTATTTAAATCCTTCAACATATAAGATTGAGCACGCGACTCCTCCACTAATTCCCACAGATCAGTTTTTATAATGTCCCAATAAGATTGAAAAAAGCTTGCAGGAAACTCATCTGGTCTCGGAGTTTTGTCCCTTCCTAACTAAAAGGAAACTTGACGAACTTCTTCCAACGAAACCGGTCTCATAAGAATTTTATTATGCTGGTCCGTGATGATACTTGGAATCATATTCAACAATTCCTCATTTTGGGGGTTCCTAGATGAGTTTTCAGCATTAAGGAAATCTTGAAAAAAAAATTACAGCTTCCCTATTCATGTTAGCTTGATCTGCGCATAGTTCTCCATCCCTTCCTTTGATTTCCAAAATTCTATTTATACTTCGTTTAGCTTTCACTGAACTACGAAAAAACTTCGTGTTCCGATCTCCCTCCTTCAACCAACATTCCCAAGATTTTTGCTAATAAACATACTCTAAAACCTTCGTCAAGACCTTATTTTCAATCGTAGCCTGCCATAATTAATAATAAAATATTACAAATAAAATTACTAATAAATATTTTGTTTTGTGGTGTCATCATATGAACACCAAAGTTTCTTCTAAATTGACGAAAACTAGGTCAAGTTATAAAAATTAATGAAAACCATAAGAGAACCTAAAAAACTAAAACCCAAAAACCTTGAAAAACAAAAAAATAAGCAAAAGGAAGAGAAAAAACAAAAGATAAGAATAAGCAACCAAATAATCTAAGAGGAAAAAAACCAAATTTTTTTATAAGCATAATTTTCATTTTAATAAACATACTCTAAAACCTTCGTGAAGACCTTATTTTCAATCGTAGCCCGCCAAAATGGAGTAGTGAGTCAAAACCTTATTTTCAAGGTAGCCCGCCAAAATGGAGAAGTAAAGTGCGACGCTTGATTTTGGATTGCAAACTCTACCCATTTTTCCGCATCGGACACGATTTGTGCAAAATATTGTGGTAAGTCACTTTCCATAGTTTTAGTTAATCTTACTTTTCAAATCTATACGCGGTCAGGCCATATGATCCATTCTTTTTAATAATTTTACTAGCTGCTTGTTGACTAACAGTGATTATGTTCTTTTTTAGGCTAATTATGGAAAAGTAGATCCATCTTGTTTTGCAGAAGTTAAGGATTTATATAGAGAACTTGGAATCGAGGTCTGTTTATTCTTTTCTTTTCCGTTATGAGATGTTAAAAGTTATCTTTTCTTTTTGAAGTTTCCATTATCAAATTGCATAGTTCACAAGAGAATTTACTTTTATCTATAAAAATGATATTAAGGGACATGTAGATTGAGTTGTCTATACAAATTTTAGAATTTGAACTCTTAAAATTAGCTTCCACTTTTTGAGGGGGCATGCAAATCACTTTTGAAGTTGAGTGTAAAAAATAGAGTAGCATGTAAAGAAAAAGGATGAACAATAATAAGATGAAAAGTGGCTCTTCTATCAACCATGTAGAGTACAATGAAAGGAGTGCAAGGATGGTAGGGGTTTAACGTTTACAGTGCAATGGAATAATAGTTCAGTTGTACAGTAGATGTCATCCTACTTTGTTTGAGAACTCTTATTGAATTCTCAAAAATAGGAGTTCCCAAATGATGCCAATAGATATTATAAATAGAAAACAAACAACAATATTTTCATATAAAAACAACAAGAGTTGATTCATAGGCCCTATGAAAATCTCTAACTTTTTGGCTCCCCTTTGATAGTTTTCTGCATACTTACCGATTACATCTCCATGATTAATATGGATTGGAAGGGTTGAAAGGGCACATGTTAGTCTTTTCCATTTATTGGGAAATAAAGAGTGTGAAGTGACTGAAAGAATCAAATGTAGCTCTTTACTCTAGATGCTTTATTCTCATTTGGTTATTAATATATCCTGATATAAACCATGATGACTTAAATAAGAACTAGAAGAAATCTCATGAAAACTGCAAGAAGAGATCAGTTATTAGATGAATCATAGAAATGAAACCAACTCCATAAGCCACAAAAAACAAAATATGCAATGCAAATGAGAATACATGCCTTCAAAGGAGTTGTCATGGATAAAGAATCATCCCCCCTTAGATCTCTTGTGAGAATTCTTGAATGTTCTTCAATTATCCACAATATCCACATGCTATGAGCTCTGATACAAAGATTGTGCATAGTTCTCAATTTATTCAATTTGGTGCTATTATTTTTATCCTATGATTCAGGCTTCAAACCAACCCCTCTCATTAGTATGTGTCTTCCAAAACTGTCTAGAAGACGGTAATCAAAATTAGTACTAGAATATCTAAAAGTCGAAGATCCTTTCCCTCAAATTGAAGCCTTTTTCTTAACAAACCAGAGCTGAGACGAGCCAAGAACTAGTGGAAGGGATGTTGAATGAAAACTGAGAGCAACTAAAAGCCTTCCTAAGAAAAGTGCCCTTTCCACTATAACTGTCAGTTCTAGTGTCTCCTTGTTCATTTTTTCTGGCATCTCCTCATTTTTCATTTCTTGATAGAGAGCTTATGAAAGATGTGCAAGATGTTCTTCAATCTCAACAATCAATGCTGAGATAAAATGGAAGCATTGCTCTTGCAAATAAGGTGCTAAATCATTTATCCTTGAAGGAGATTTATGTGCATGAAGAAAACTTAGGGGGTCTTCCAGAATATTCTTGGACCCCTCATCTATGGTATCTTTTATTTGAATAACCTCAGTTCCAAAATAAGCGTTAAGGTGACCAAACCAGTCTTCATCATTTGTCATCATAAATTCAAAACTTAACCCAAGTAAATTGACACTTTTTAGGTCCCCTCTCTTTACAAGCCAACCCTCACTAGTAGTTAATTTGTGCAAATGGGTTTCAACATCTTTGTAACTTGCCAGAGATGTAACTATGGCTTCAAGGCATTTACCAACCTTAACTCTCTCACGCAGATCTACAAATCCATTAGCTATTATTTTTTTTCATCCTACTAACAAACAGGCTTTCAAAAAGTTTATCCCACAAACTCTTTGAGTGCTTCAAAACAATCTCACACATGCATTGCCATGGAAACTCAACATTTGAACCAAAAACCATTTTTAGCCACTCTAAGATCCTTTCAAATGCATCCAAACTATCCAATGTTTCTCTGATCAATGTCTCATTCTCTACAAGTTCCTTGCCACTTTTCACAAGATCAAGCAAATACTTTCCCTCGAGCCTATCTGTAGAGAGAATATTATCTGCACATGTCTTAAGCCACTCTAAGCAAGACTCTAATATAAATTCGCTCAGAAAAATCATCATGGGAGCTTGTATCTTCTCTCTATGATATTTCCGCAACTACACCTCATTGTCTGGGTTTGGAATCCCACCAAACAACTGTGATTCAGGTGGCACTGCCAACATAGTCTTATAAAAAAGAGGCAAATCATTTAGAACCTCCAAGAAGAGTTCCCCAGCATGACATAGCGTTACTTGTATGACTCTGACCACATTACAGAAAATGGAACTGATTTCCCCCACCTTATCGGTCTATCGACTGGACGTGTCTTCTAGTTCCAACCAGTTCTATTTTTTCATCGGCGTGAGGATTTTCTATCAGCAGGACGCGGTCTCTTGTTCCCACGATGGTCTGATGGGGATGTTGTCGATGGAGTTTGTGCTCGTTTTTGGTTCCAATGACGGGCACAAACTCCACTGACGATATCCCCATTAGACCATCGCAGGAACAGAAGACCTCGTCTCGCCGATAGAAGATCTCACGCTGATGAAAAAATAGAACTGTTGATGCATCACTGGAACCAGAAGACATGTTCGGTTGATAGACCGATAAGGTAATCCTTTTCAAATAAGTTTGTTCTACTATCACAAACCTAACAAGCATTAGAATTAGAGACTAAGAAGAACCACCAAGAAACTCTTCATTGACACATCATCTAATGGAAGGAATTTTTTGGCCCAATGGATCATGACCAAATCAGTTTAAATCCAGCAAAGCAGATCTCAATTGGGTCGGATAATCCCTACTAAGAGTTCACTTTGCAAAACCAATCCTTGGCGAAAGAGAGCACTGGATAAATGCATCTAGAAGATCTCCCCAACAATAGACAACCTCCATGGCACCGAATCATGTATCATACCAGACAATAATTTCTAAACCACAACTGATTTGTTGACAGAATTCTGAATCAACGAATATGTTCTTTTATACTCAATAGTTAGGAAGAATGTTATACTAACCATGGATTTCACCTATTATAATTGTTCTTAGTTGTTGCACTACTATTTCCAGTTGCTATGCAACTGTTCTTAGTTGCATTATTTCTTTGTACTGTTTGATGAACCCTTGGTGTGTGAAGTCTTCTAGCCATTTCTGTCAGAATGAGGCAGATGGAGTTTAGGGGTTTTGTTTCAGATGATATGGAAAATTTTGTTTGGAACCAAATAGAGTTGAATGGGTATTTCAAACTCAATCAAATCTTGTTTAAAATAGCCCAACATTAAGACAAGTGTACTTAGAAGATTTGGATTGATTTTCTTATCATCATGATTTGGTTTAGAGCTAAGAAATTGAAGAAAAATGGTGATAAAGAACAACAGGGCATGGGAAAAAAATGTGTCAGGCTGTTTTGGGAAAAACGTGCCTTAAACATTAGAGATCTTCAAATTTGGGAAAATATTTTGAGAGGTTCCTTGCAAAATCCATTTTGTGCACATTCTACAATCAATCATTTCATTCCATGAGATGACATCTCTTTGAGGCATTCTGTCAAACAATTTAGGTGTTTTGTCTATGATTCCACATCTTGCATATATGTCTACCAAAGCATATGCAACTACAACATCTAGGAATCTTTTTAATTCCTCTATCTTTCATCAATCTCTTTACTATTTGAACCTCATACAAATGTTTTAGAGAAGAACATAGGTTGCAACATTTTTAGGATCCAACTAAAAATATGAATGGTTTATCAACCATGCACACCTAATGATCAACAATATATGTAAATTGTAATGCAATAAGGGTTATTGACATGTGAAGTATGTGCAGCCCTCATCCACTAAACCTGCATGACTACATTCACCTAGAACCCAAGCAAAGCTTACAATGTTAGGATGTGTTCCAGAGTGCTTCACTAATTCAAATATTTTGAGAGGTTCCTTGCAAAATCCATCTTGCACATATTCTGCAATCAATCATTTCATTCCATGAGATGACATCTCTTTGAGGCATTCTGTTAAAAAATTCAAGTGTTTGTCTACGATTCCACATCTTTCATATATTGTCTACTTAAGCTAGTTATTCCTATATCTGTTGTTATTTGGTGTTTTCAATGTTGTAGAGTCATATTTTCTTGTATGCCTGAATGCCTTTTTACATAAAATCAAGTTTATACTATGCTCCCCCAAGTTTTGGGGACGGGGACGACAGGGGATGGTGGGATGTGTTTTTGGTACCAAGGTACTTTTGGGTAATTTTTTAGGGGACGGTAGGGGACAACTATAAAAAATAGGGAAATTTTTAAAAATATAGAGAAATTTCAAATATTCATATCAGAACATTGATAAAGCATTCATCATAGGCATTGTAGAAGATTAATACATAACATTAGACTTGAATTGAGATTTCACATAAGAATTGACAAACAAAGTAACAAAATTAAAATTCTTTTATTGTCAATGTGCATACATATTAAATAAGAATTATAAAAAAATGCCCAAAGGCTTCAAGTTTCAACTATAAAATGACAAAAACATAGAAAATATATGGTTGTCCCTAATCAGCAGATGCAACTAGTAGGTCTGTATCAAAATTGGAGCTCAAGTTTGTGTCACTATCAGATGCAAAGGCAGGGGGAAGTTTCTGAGTCCCCCAAGTCCTTGAAATGTTTTTGGGACGGGGACGGGGGTACCAAGGTAAGGGACAGGTCCCCGTGGAGCACTAAGCTTATATGGTTTGGGGTTTCAAGGTGGGGTTTTACCTGACCACAAAAAACCTCTGTGGTTGGGACAAAGGTATACACCCCTCTTGTTGATTACACCTTATCATCTGCTAGAGACCTCTAGGTGACTCTTGGAAATGGTATTGTGATGGATTGAGGGGGGAAATAGTAACAAAGGTGGTTGTGACAGTAAATGGAGGTTGGTATGTACACTATTTAAGTCTTGTAAGATTCTAACCTAGAATCTAGAGGCACCAATTAGGAAAACCCTAGTCCGAGACTTCATAAAAGAGTTTGCAATACCAATACATAAATGTAAAAAATTATTTTATTTTGACTTGTATATATGAATAACTCTATTTCTTCTTGAATTAAACATTTAAAAACTAGTGCAGGAGCACCAAGGTATTTGTGAAATGTTGATTCATGGAGGTCTTAGGTCAGTTTGAGTTTTGAGTCTAGAAGTCATTAATAAGGTCATGATTGACCAATTCATATTGTAAGCATGTGAAAGCATAATGAAGAGTGTTGGACGTGGTGGCAGAGCTGTGAGAGGTTGGTAATGTCATTTTTCAATAAACCCTACCCCAAGCTAGTGTAAAGTGAGGGTTTTTAGTTACAAAGGTTAGATGAGAGTTTTCCCATCTAAAAATTGTTGATTAGGGCCCTATGTTGATTGGTAAGAAGATTTGAGTGGTTGTTTGGAGTTGGAGGAAAGAATTTGAGGTACCTCCTTTGAAACAGAGGCCTAATTGGTTTATTAGGACAACGTTGTTTCTAGGTTTTGCGTGAGATGGTCCAAAGTGACCCATGATGGTTTTGAAGGTAAGTTATGGTTTTCCTTAAAGGGTGTCTAAAAGAGTAGATAGATTGATTTTTGAGTGGTTCATTGCGAGATAAAGTCAAAAATCTGGGTCTGCAGACCTACTAGATGAGTTGAAGAGTTTTTGCAAAGGAGTGATTTGGAAGAGTTTTGTGAATCAATTGGTTGTTTGAATCAGCTTGTTTTGTGATGATTTGTTCAAAGCCAAATTGATTTGCATAAAAAAAATTCATCATATTGAAGCTTGATGGGAAGGAGGGTCCATTGAGAGAACTCAAGGGGTGTTACTTGCTAGGAGGAGAGAGGTTGTGGAGTACTTGTTGGCTTGAACAAGTGATTGAGCTCACATTCCTTGTATTGAAGAGGATGTACCAGGGTATGTATTTCCTCAGTCAGGATTAAATTATAACTGATGGTTTTGTGATGAGATGGTGTTGATGAAAAATCATATAACTATGATAGTTGAAATTATTTTGGTGGTCATATGACATTATTTTTTAGAACATTTATAAAGAAAGTATAGATTAAAGTTTGTTGTGCAGAAGCAGTGAGTAGGCTACATTCCTTTGCTTGCCTCAAATCTTGATTTGGGTGATGAGGACAAGGTATAATGCCTTTTGTTACCTCACACTTGTTCCTTTTGTTACCTCACACTTGTTCTAGTCATGTAATCACCTTGATGACTCTTACCTCACCCATGTTCTAGTCATGTATTTACCTTGATGACTGACTGACTTGTTTTTAGGGCTTACAACTTACAAGAAAAAGGAAGGCCCTTTGACCTTTTAGATCATCTATGATAATTTAATTACATCAACAAAAATCATGGAAGGATTTAAGTACTTAGGGTTATGTTGAAGATATCACTGTACTATTTGAATATTTTGGTCTGTACCTGTTTTAAGCTAGATGTTATGCTTTTGGCCTTGAGATTGAGTGGGACTCTCAAAACTTACATTTTTTGGTCCTGAAAATAGACAGTTTATATGGTTTGATTGAGAATTTGAGAACAACAAAGGATAAGCCTCAATATGTCATTTAAAGATTGGAATAAAGATTATTGGGCAGGGCAACTTAAGACCTTAGATTTGCACCAATTATATAACAGTTAGAGACCTAACCTATACCTCGTGTAACTCTCCATGACTATAAATATGATCTTCAAATTAGTAATATATACATTCTACGCAAGATTTATTTATTTAGTAGATACTTAGGGAATGTTTAAACATGATAATGAATACCTTGAACTAGTTAGCTTTATCTACTAGTTACTTCTGATCAACTAAGGACATTTATATTTCAACTTTAAATAAAATTTCAATATTGAACTTCAAAATTTAGAGAATTTCCACTTGCACTGCACGTAAATGGAGGCGCCCTTTTAACACATTTCTTTGATTATGCTTTCATCTCCTTTCACATTTGAGTATACTAACTTATTTTGAAAAACAAATTGATTTCAATGTTTTATCCCATGGCTCAGTTCTTGTTTTTGTGTTGAACAAAAATCAAACATCGAGCTTTAGTGTCATGTTGGATTGTCAGAAAGCTACAATGTGAAAATAGCTTCTTTAGAGTCTTCATTCTATTTATCTTTGCAACTCTGTTCTTTCCAAATTTATTTTTACATACTAACAATGACCATGAAAACATTATTGCAGGAGTGGGAGGTTATTCTTACCTATATGAGCCACTTTGGTGGGCAGGCATGATTACTAGTAAGTGCTTATTACTTATTAAATCAGGTTTAGGTGACAAGTGGAGAATATTAATGTTTGAAAATTGACATAGATTACTTGCATTCAAACTATTAATTTCCTTATTTACAATATTTTTTGAGATTATAGTTGTATGGCTAGAGAGTTTATATATTCATTGTTTTCAAAATTTACAGTTTATCTGCAGTGACTTCACTGCCAGTCCTTAACAACTATTTCAGAATCAAAATTTTCACTCAAAATTACATTCATCATCTTTTATGAATAACTACTAACTACCCTACAAACCAAAAACTCCTTTTCGTTGCCCACAGTTTTGTAAAACCCCCAAAAACTAACTACAGACAGCCAAAAAACTCAAATTCATGGTAGAGGATTATGTTAACTGTAGAGTTGTAGACGAGCTACTCGCCATAGTTTCCATAGAGGTCATGTTCTTCTTCTTCCTTCAAGGTCGCTGCTCCAACTTCTTCAGCCGCTCCGCTTCAGCCTTTTCCTTCACTATCACCGTCTCAACCTCTATTAATTCCACAATCAATTTTAGAGCCTCCCACCCGCATGTTGCTTCCTCTCTCCATCTGGCTTTACTTTTTCCTTTTGGCCATTTCACAAAGGGTACGCATTTCTTTGTTTCTTCATCCTCTTCACTTTCAATTTCCTCACTAATATCCATCCCAACTCCCAGAATCACCCATTCCAATAGTGAGTCCATGTCCTCCAGATAATTCTTATGCACCAGTAGTTCCTTCATCACCCTTTTCACAACTTCAATTGACTCTCCCAAATCTAAGCCCCAAGCCATTATCAGCAAAAAATGTCCAAATTAGTTTTGTACTTGTGCTTGAGTTCACTGAATCCTCTTCCTAGAATTAGTTGCACTGACTACACTAATCATTCATCGTTGTACAAGAAACACCCCATTAGTCTCTTTTCCGATGGTTCTCCATAAAGTGTGAGAGTTGTTTCTTCATTTTAAGCGTGAAACCAACCTCCATCACCTCTATAGTGACATAACCACCACCTCCTATACACCATTTTCATACCTATTGTTTGCCATAGTAGAGGAGCATCGAGAAAGTAATGCCTCAAGAATTTAATAATTTCATTCACATTCCTTTCCATAAATGCTCAGCATACGTCGATCATCGCCGCCACCTGACTCCACATACTTCTCTCATTCACTTCAAGAATTAAAACCTGCAATTACTCCATTTTGGAGCTCCCTAAATGCACCACCCATTTCAATCTTGTCATCGGGGGAGAACATTTATTTTAAATATCTCGACGATGCCTCGAGATGTCACATCAGTTAGTAATAATCATTATCATTGTATTGGTGAGACTGATTCTTCTTCCACTGATAGCCACCTTCTCCACCGATGAACAACTTTCCTTCGTCTATCAGTGGGATGCCAGATAACATCACCCTGATGCACCCCAACTCCACCGATATACATTATGCACTTGATAATCCATGGTTATATCAGGCCATCGGGGAATGCAAACATTTGTTCCATTGATGCTCATGTGTCACAACAATGTGCTTACTTTTTTTGACTCTGTCGGTCTATCGGGGAGAGTGCCTTAGGAGTCAACCCGATAGGGTATTGTTACACTGATACTAGGTTATGAGCTACTTTCCTCGGGCCATCAGCGAGGCTATAATGGGGGTTCCGCCGATGAGGCATTGTTAGGCCGATAGTGCTAATTTTTATTTAGGGCGGGGGAAAGATTTACAAAGTCTCAAACTATTATGGTCTCATGCTTACTATTATGCTTTTGATAGATTTTTCCCAAGCATCCATAGCTTGTTCGAAAGCACTTGTTTTAGGTTTTTAGCCATAGCAACAAGGCAATGAATTGTTTGAAAAAATGCTTTGGTAGACATGTATGGAAAATATGGTAGCATAGACAAGGAAAAGAACTGTTTGAAAAAATGCCTCAAAGAAATGTGGTCTCATAGAATGCCATGACAAGCAAATGCAATTGGCAGCTGCTCCTAGTTATTAGTTATGAAATGTGAAGTAATTCCATAACTACTTAGGTTGACTTTGTAAAAACTATATTGTAATTGAAATTTTGTCATCTATCAACATCTAGTTATTAGTTATGCAATGTGAATTAATGCTTTGAGTTTGAAAGATGTGAAATGCAATGTAATCAAAGATATGAATATAAACTACAAAAATCTATTTTTTACAATTCATTAGTTAAACTCTTTATTTTATTTGCTCTCTATATCTCTAGGCTATGGCAATGCCTTTTAATTTTAAAAAAATAGTTTTTATCTCTTGTTCTACAATTTTTTACCTTTTTTTTAAATCCAAAATTTTCCCAATTTTGGACTGCACGGGGTTATGTTTCAGAGCTTTAATGCCACTATTTTTGTATATCCCAATGTATTTCACCTTCACCTTGCAACAATAGTAGTAGTGCTCTCATATTACATTCTTTATTTTTGTGCATTAGCTACCTTTTTTATGTGTAACAGTGCTGTCATAACCTTATGTGTCTGGTGTACGTGCATGGTAATGTACTGTTTATATTTGTGGCCTTTGTATCTGATTAGCATGAAGCTAATAGTGACATTGTAAGCACTGCTATGAGTGTTGATTTTATAGTAAATTAGATTGATCATTGCAATTATTTTAACACACACATGCAAGTACTATTTAAGTAATGGTTGTTTTATTATGCAAACAAGGGTAATCATTACCTATGTAATATAATGTGTTATTTTTTTTCTTTTTGTAGACATGTATTGATAAAATCAAAGAAGGGGATAAAGTTAGGGTGTTGGATCCATTTGATGGTGATGCTGTGGGCATTAGGCGGATTCACTCCCTATCTATTATACATGGAGTCAACTTGAAAGGAACAGGAGATGCAAATGTAAACATTTTAAAGGTCACAAGTAACACACCCCTTGTTTATGAAGACAAAATAGATGGAGTTGTTCGTCTGAAAGAGAAAGAGGGAACCTTCACATGGTGGCCACTAAAATATTTGCAAAAAATGACATAGTTGAACATATTTATCATGTACTAGTTGTTAGACATCTTGGCTTACTGCTTTATGCAGTATTTTGAATGTGTTGTTTAGGGATCTTAATTATCATGGTGTATTTGAAAGAGTTAGAAACTCTTAGACAACTTTGAAAATTTTCATTATATTCACATATATACTCTTAGACAACTTTGACATCTTGTAACTTGATATATATATATATATATGCATTAAATTTTTTTTATTGCAGATTACCTTTATTTATCATGATGTTGAATCAATCTTTTAATTCTAGCATGTTGTACCTTGTTCGTATATGTAATATTTTTATTTTCTTTTATGTTTTAGTTCAAGTTTAATATTATGTTAGTTTTGCATTATAAAATTTATGGTATTTAATAAATTATTCATTTCATGACTATATTTACTACCAATTAATGGAAACCAGTAAATCAAAATGACTAAATATATGACTAAAGTAATGACTAAATTAATGACTAAAGTAATGACTAAATTAATTACTAAATATATGACTAAATATATGATTAAAGTAATGACTAAATATATGACTAAAGTAATGACTAAATTAATGAATAAATATATGACTAAATTAATGACTATATATATGACTAAAGTAATGACTAAATTAATGACTAAATATATGACTAAATTAATGACTAAATATATGACTAAAGTAATGACTACCATGACTAGCTAAGAAGCGTCTGAGAAGACGCTTGTTAGGGGTGTTTATGCCCCTAAAATTCCAACTTATGAGCCTCATTTTCCCCCAGGAAGGGTAACGCTCTTCCCTAACCTAAGGGGCATTGTGATTTTTTACTACCCTGTAGCCTCCCCATCAATAGATCTCTTATCTTCATTTGTCTTATTGCCCACTTTCCTCTTATCCCCACAATTTGGATTTCTTTTCCTAGCCATGGTTTGTTTCACCCATAGCTTCCTTTTGGAGTTTCCAAGCACTCCTTTACTTCCATTTCCACAGCCTCTTTTGGGGCTTCAATTATCCCCTTCGGGCACTCTGGTTCTTCCAAACTACCTTTGTTTCTAGACTATGACCCCTCCACCTCAGGCTCCAATATGTTCCATTTCATATCTATGACTGGCATGATCTGCAAATTGTTTGCCTCACATCCCAATTCCTCTATTTCCATGCAGTCTATAGCCGAAAAGCGGTCCTCAAATGATTTTGCAACCTCCTTCTCCATGGCTCAAAGTTCATTCCCCACTTCCAGAATTTTCTCTCAATCCCTAATTTGGGTGTCCTTCCACCCAGAAGTTACCAGCCCCAACACATCCTTATCATCCAAATCATCGTTATTCCCCATATCTATTTGAGAATTTGCTTGGGAAATGTTTGGGTTTTATGACCTTGAAGCACTTGTTGGTATGAATCTTTACTTTAATTATGGTTTCTCATGCCTTGAGCCCCTTGGACCCACTCCAAAGGTTCCTTCTCCCTGATCCAAAGTCCCCTTGCTTTTGGGGTCTGGTTGTTGCTTTCCCAAAAAGAGCCATTCTTCCAACTCCTTCTGAGGCTCTGTTGTTCTTCCGTAAACTCCCAAATTAGCTTCTAAAGCTGACGACCCTCTACATGGATTAATTCCAACTCTTCTTCAATATGATTCCATGGGGAAACTTTGACACAGACTTGCATTCTTCCCTCATTACCAAATTGCACAACCAACTCATCCACCCTTATGAATTTCCCAATGGACTCCCCTATGCAATTCAAGACTTCTTCACTCCATAGTTCTGACGATAGATCCAATAAGCTCACCCATACCACAATTCGATTTGGAGTGTATTTCTTTGAAGAAAATTTTTGACGCCAAGGCACAAAATGGAAGCCCATCCCTTCAAACATCAAGTCTTTCTTTCCCAATATTGCATCCTTAACTTGTGTTGAAGAACATTAATTGAGAATGTAATCTTCTTCATGAATTTAATACTTACCTCATCGTTCTAGGAGCTTTCCCACCATTGCATCATTTTCTCCTTTAGGCATTTGTCACCCCACCATTTCCCAAAGATCGCACAATCTTCCAGCTTGGATCTCCTTGACTCTATCAACTTTGAAGGTATAATGATTGTAGTACTAGAGTGTGCCCTACTTTTCGTAGTTCGACCCTTGTTCAAGTCCTTCCTTCCTTCCCACAACTGATTTTTCCCTCCTCTACCCACCTCCTTTGACTATTGGGGTGCTTCTCTTTCTTGCCGTTGTAATGTCCCCTTTTTGGGATAACCTTAAATATGCCCTAATTTATCAATTCCAAGTGATTACCTTGGTTTTGGGGATGTTTATAGAATGGTTAGGTTCCTTTAAAATAGAGAGAATATTTACAAGAAAGTATTAATTAGGATGCATATATATAAGAGAATCAAGAGAGCATGGTTAGGGATACAACTACCTATTTAGACATGCAAATATGTTAGTAGTCATTTATGAATAGAGTTAATATTGTAATAAAATATATTGAATTTATTAGATGCTCTAGTTCATTCTTCCTTGGTCATAATGGCCTGATAGGGCACCCTAGAAACCCTCAATCCTAGGCCCAAGGGAAATACACCCCCCTTGGCCCGTGTGGCCCTTGCCATCCTTATGGGTGGGGTACCTAGTGAGGCGTCCTATCACCGTTCCCCTGATCAAAACCGTTATGACTTAATTATGAAGAGGGTTTGAGGGTGCAACTATAGAAGGGTGTCCTGGGAAATCATTTCCTCTAAGCCCAAGGGCAGTACAACCCCTCTTGGCCCATGTGGCTCTTTCCATCCAGATGGGTGGGGTACTTAGAGGGTGACCCACACTCTATTTCCCCTCCCTGTAGATCCTCAACTCCTTTATTATATTTACAATCAAATATTATGAATATCAATCTCTAATTAATAAACATTATTCCACCATATAAATGCATAGATTATGATAATATCTATTGAATCAATAATATACATATCCTATTTATAGTAGTCAAAATATAGGTGCAGATATATGCCATGTACAGTCCAGTATTGTTAAAATGTTTTTGATAATGTAAGCAGCATTTACAGGGTGTTGTACCCTACACAGAGAGCCACAAGGGCCAATAAGTCCAGATCAAAAAAACATTATCTAAAACACCAAACCAAAAACACCTAACTAAACCCAGATAGAGTCTGACATCACTCATGGACCAACAACAAACCAACAGCATACTAGTTGGCCTTCTCCCAATTCTTAGACAACAACTGAACCATATCATCACAGACCCACTCCTGGCAGTCCTCAGTCTTCTTTATCCCCATTTCATCCTTCATGGCAGCTGACAAGTTATTGGTGACACAGTGAATCATCTTGACAGTGAAGCGGGTCAACCTAAGGAGCTTTTTGTCTAGGATGTCCAGTCTATTTCTCATCATAATGTTATTATTTATCTATTATCTATTTTCTGCAATAAATGATAATGCACAAATTTATATATATATTATTTATCTTCTGCAAATAAATGACAATGCACAGATCTATTATTTGTTTCCACCTTAAATGATTATGCAGGTGTGCAACCTATTGTTCTAATCAATTTATACAAGTTTCTTGCACTTTTCAGTATGTAGTATTATATATATATAGATACGGTGAACAGATTGGAAATATATATACTTAAACATGGTGAGCAGACTATATATATATACACATGGTGAGTAGACTTACCTTGTTTGTGTTGAAGATTCCCTTTGATGCTGCTCCCTATATTTCTTCTACTATTCAATCTGAGTATTTTATATATATGATCTTTCTCCCATATTATCCTATATATATTTCTGCTTATATTCCATGCTGCTGGTTTTATCCAGATTTCTAATTGGTCCTCCAAATTGATGCCTTCCTCCAATAAAATGTATTCTCTTTAATATTTTCCCCTCAAGGAGAAAAGTCACATCCTTTCATAAGTTATACCCCTTGCAAAGAGTCATGTCTTTCCTCAATGGAGCGCTGCCTTTCTAGATTTATTATTATTATTTTTGCTATTTATTTTACTAGCTTCTTTCCAAGGTGGAGCGCTTCCTTTTAGGCTTTTCATTTTATTGTATTCACACCTCTTGAGGCCAAATAACCTTCTTTTGCCTTGATCAATCATTCATAAGAGGTTGTGATTTATTATAGCTGCGATTCATTTTTATAATTTAATAAAGGTTTGTATTTAATTTAAAGAGGGAATCACTTCTATTATTACAGGCTGCAAGGGGTTTGGGAATATATTTAAAGTTACTAAAATTTCTTGTATTATTTATATTTATTATTTTATGTTTATTGTTTTATATGTATTATATTTATTATTTATATTATTTTATTTGGTATTTTGCATTTGTTTCTTTTAAATATTTCTATTGATATATCTTATTAATATTATTTTATATTATTCTTCTTGTGAATATCATCTTTAATATTATATTTATAAGTACTAATATTAATTATTATTTAAATTTGTTTCCTTTTCAATTATCAATAATAAGTTGTAATATTTTTTTAATTGTAATATGTTTATATATTACATTATTTAATGATGTTTAGGTTTCAGTATTTACAAATATTATTTAGGATGGCAATTATTTGTATTTATAATAATATTATCTTGGTAATTATAATGATGTTTAAATAAAAATTACTTATTTTATATTTTGATATCTATTTGGTTTGGTTCTTTGCATTCTGATACCTCAGATTTGGTACTACAATTTTGGGGACATGACAGTCCTCCCCGCCCAAGATTGTTTGTCCTCAAGCAATCATAATTCAAAACATCTTTCCATATTAGGAGTCACATCCTTTCACACCTCCTCCCTTTTCTCGAGGGCCTAATTTAAGTTCTTGCGAGGTTCTATTCTTAATTGGATTCTCTTGTTTAAATGCTCTTCTTTTGCACCATAATCTGAGGGAGTTACACTGTTTTAATAGTCACAACCCCTATTGAATACTAATAATAGTTTAGTTAATTTATTAGCACCTCCAAACTCAAGAAGTATTTTGATAGACACAATTCTTATACTATGTAGTAATCATGAACACCCATGGAGCAATCTTTGTTGAAGGCACATCAGGAATGAAGCCAATACATGGATATACTCAATGAAGCATGCACATAAATACATGTGGTATATTCCAAAATACATGTGGGTTACAAAATATACCCATAAACACACATAAGTCGTAAAGTGAATGCACACAAGTCACAAGATATACACATGAGTACAAGATACAAGGTATGTACATGAATACCAGTCGCAAAGTATACACATGATCACACATAAATCATGATGTAAGCCACAAAGTATTCAATTGAAGGCACTTGAATACACATAAGTCATAGTATGCACTTGGATACACTTGAATACACATAAGTCACATGGTATATACTTGAATGCATTTGAATACATAAGTCACACCTAAATACATGACAAGGTATACACTTGAATGCACTTGAATACACTTGAATTCATAAGTCACAAGGTATACACTTGGATACACGCGAATACATATAATCCACACTTGAATATACTTGAATACATATAAGTCACAAAGTATACACTTGAATACACATAATACATAAAGTGTACATAAGAAGCATGAAGCATATAGGCGAATACACATGATACATGAAGTATACATATAAATACACGTATGGATACACATATACATATGAGTACACATAAGTCATAATATATACTTTATAACTTAACCACATAAATCAAAAATTAAATCAGACAACCAAGTAGCTCAACCAAGCAAATAAGTAGCTCAAGTAAGCAAGCACCCAGCTCAAGCACACAAGCGAGTAGCTCAAACACAAAGGCAAGTAGCTCAACCAGGAAAACAAGTAGCTCAAGCGAGAAAGAAAATAGCTTAAGCACACAAGTAGCTCAACCACATAGGCAAGTAGCTCAAGCAAGCAAACAAGTAGCTCAAGCAAGCAACCAACCAACTCAAGCACACAGGCAAGTGGCTCAAGCACACATACAAGTAGGTCAAGTAGGAAAACAAGTAGCTCAAGCAACCAACCAACCAACTCAAGCACACGGGCAAGTAGCTCAAGCACATAGACAAGTAGCTCAAGCAACCAACCAACCGACTCAAGCACACAAACAAGTAGCTCAAACAAGTAGGCAAGTAGCTCAAGCACAAAAGTAAGTAGCTCAAGCACACAAACAAGTAGCTCAAGCAAATAGGCAAGTAGCTCAAACAAGGTAAAAAAGTAGCTCAAAAAAGCAACCAAGTAGCTTAAGTACACATGTAAGCATCTCAAGCAAACAAGCAAGTAGCTCAACCACACAGGCAAGTAGCTCAAGCAAGCAAAAAAATAGCTCAAGCAAGCAAGCAACTGGCTCCAACTAGTAGGAAACTAGCTCAAGCAACTTGATAGACAATATTTTTAACATTTTCATAGTTTTAAGCATAAAGTAATCATAAACATAATGATGAGTTCCACCATACATTACAAGCTCTAACATTCATCACATACACAATGGCTAACTAGCACATCTCAATGGATGACATACCCATGTCCATAATGCATCTCAGATAGAAAGAATATCGGTGCATTTGCACACTACACCGTGGGTCCTACCCTTTCCTCTAGTCTTCTGCACCATTGGGCAAATGGGAAGAGGATTCGGTGTATCCCATACTACACCGCAGGTTCGTCCTCAACCCCACAAGGCCAAGTATACAATTTGACAATTGGGAAGGGGATTCGGTGCATCCCATACTACACCATGGGTTCGTCCACCATCCCAAGGTCACCAAGTATACACATGGGTACATGCATATGGAGATGCATTAGTGGCCTACTCAAGAAGGCTTAAATAGTTAATTCTAATTTAGAGTTGGTTTATACACAGGTTGGAAGGAACATGCTCTGATACCACTTGTAATGTCCCCTTTTTGGGATAAACCTAAATCTGCCCTAATTTATCAATTCCAAGTGATTACCTTGGTTTTGGGGATGTTTATAGAATGGTTAGGTTCCTTCAAAACAGAGTTAGAGAATATTTACAAGATAGTATTAATTAGGATACATACGTATAAGCGAATCAAGAGAACATGGTTAGGGATACAACTACCTGTTTAGACCTACAAATATGTTAGTAGTCATTTATGAATAGAGATAATATCGTATTAAAATATATTGAATTTCTTATATGCTCTAGTTCATTCTTCCTTGGTCATAATGGCCTGATAGGGCACCCTAGAAACCCTCAATCCTAGGCCCAAGGGAAGTACACCCCCCTTGGCCCATGTGGCCCATGCCATTCATATGGGTGGGGTACCTAGTGAGGCGTCCTATCATCGTTCCCCTGATCATAACCGTTATGAATTAATTATGAAGAGGGTTTGAGGGTGCAACTACAATAGGGTGTCCTGGGAAATCATTTCCTCTAAGCCCAAGGGCAATACACCCCCCTTGGCCCATGTGGATCTTTCCATCAGATGGGTGGGGTACTTAGAGGGCGACCCATATGTCGTTTCTCCTCCCTGTAGATCTTCAACTCCTTTATTATATTTACAATCATATATTATGAATATCAATCTCTAATTAATAAACATTATTCCACCATATAAATGCATAGATTATGATCATATCTATTGAATCAATAATATACATATCCTATTTACAGTAGTCAAAATATAGGTGCCTTCCTCCAATAAAATGTCTTCTTTTTAATATTTTCCCCTCAAGGGGAAAAGTCACATCCTTTCATAAGTTATACCCCTTGCAAAGAGTCATGTCTTTCCTCAATGGAGCGCTACCTTTCTGGATTAATTATTATTATTTTTGTTATTTATTTTACTCACTTCTTTCCAAGGTGGAGTGCTTCCTTTTTGCATTTATTTCTTTTAAATATTTCTGTTGATATATCTTATTAATATTATTTTATATTATTCTTCTTGTGAATATAATCTTTAATATTATATTTATAAGTACTAATATTAATTATTATTTAAATTTATTTCCTTTTCAATTATCAATAATAAGTTGTAATATTTTTTTAATTGTAATTATATATATATATATAATTGTAATATGTTTATATATTACATTATTTAATGATGTTTAGGTTTCGGTATTTACAAATAGTATTTAGGATGGTAATTATTTGTATTTATAATAATATTATCTTGGTAATTATAATGATGTTTAAATGACAATTACTTATTTTATATTTTGATATTTATTCAGTTTGGTTCTTTGTATTCCAATACCTCAGATTTGGTACTACAATTTTGGGTACATGACAGCCGTGGTGATCCAACCACCTTTTCGACTGCGTCTTGATTCCAAATCTCCCCAATCTAGGGTATGGAGAGCCCTAATCTATGGGTGGCCTTTCCCGACTCAAATTTTTGTCATCCCTCCACACATACCCTTGAACCTTATGCCTTTTATGTCCATGCCTTTTTCTATTTGCTGCTTTGTTTGGACCTCCACCCATCCTGCCATTGCACCTGTTGATCCATGGAGGACCTAGGGTTCTTCCTCTAGATGGTCCCCAAGTTGTATGCACTTGATTTCCTTCTACCTTCCTTATTCGATCATAATGCCCAACCCTTGTAGTCTAGGTGTCCCCATTTCTCTCCCCTTCACTAGATGACCATTGTCTTCTTCGATCCTGTAGTACTGACGACTATTCCTTTTCTGCATCCGCAACCCACGCCCCAATATGCCCCTCTCAAAAATTTCCTTTCGCTCCCTTCATCACGCCTCTGTCCCCTATTTTTTAAAATAAAAGTGGCAAGCCACAAACATTTTATTGAAATAAAGTAGATAATTTCAGTGTAGAGAATTGTAACATGATTATAAAGGATAAGAAAAAGTTGAGCCAAAAATCATCCAAGAACAAAATGAGGTGAGTCAAGAGTAGAGCCTATCCAGAAGAGAAACAAGAAGCCTTTAGGCTAAAACGACCATTAACAGAAAGAAACCTAATCGATCCAACATGGGGATTACAAAATACAAAAACCTCCATATGAAAATTCACTGAATTCCTGGAAGTAACATGTTCTAGAAGTTAAACACTGAAATAAACATTTGTAAAACATGCTTCGACCAATCAAAATGAAACCCAAAGAGTTTCCCTTAAAAGAGAAGAAGTCACGTAGAAAAAGCAAGGAAGAGAAGTCGAGAACAAGAAAATCTAAAATTGTACCAGGGAGGAACAAAATCAAAGCCACCAAAGGAACTCACAAATAGATACTTCTCTCCTTCGAGGATTCCAGGTCAGCAGGAGGAGAAAAATATGGTGTGGAGTGAGGCTCCACCAGAGCATGCCAAATTAAGAATTGTACAACATCAAAGAGATCCAACAACATATTAGAAATTGTATGACCCAGTCTTGGTTTGAGCCCGTGCAAATTTCTAATGAAATCATATGAGTAATCATCCAGCAATCCATGATCCATTGAACTCAACAGAGTTGAAATTGATCTATCAGAGAGAATAAATTGGTGGCATAGGACACCACCCACAAGGTTAGATCCATTCAATACATCATAATCCTCTAAAGCATTACACAATGTAGAAAGTAGACAAACATGGGGGAGAAGATAAGAACTTGCTAAGAATTTAACCATTTCGCCACACCATAGTACATCCATCAAATTGGAGACAAATCAGGATGCTACCTCATGAGGAAGAAACATAGCATGAAACTCCAACCAATCATGCCCCAGGATAGTTCTTATTGCTTCTTCCATTGGCTTACACTCTAAAGTACAAGTCTGACCCAATTTTTCTGATGAGAAGGGCCTCGAGTCCCTTAATTCTTGATATCTTAGTAGGACAAGAACTCTAAAAGAGTTTTGCATGATTTCTTCCACAAGAAGTAAACAAGATACAGAGAAATAAAACCAGAAGATGTCCATTAATAGGACTTTCGCACATCAGAAGTCATACGATTGAAGCATGATAATTAATGCCAATATTATCTCACTGCACCAAAAGGTGGTGCACAAAAAAATTAAAATTCCAAGAATTCTATGTTGTAAGGAAAAAGAGTAGAACGAAGCCATTTTTCACTAAACTAAAATTTGATGAACATGAAGTACCAAGTAGATTGCAATTTTGAATCACTGACAAGATATGGAGATCACCCGATTTGATTAGCACATGCCAATATTTAATCTAATAAGGAACCCAAGATGAAGTAGTGGCCTGTGTACACTAGGGAATTCCTAGAATTCATGGGAAAAGAGCATGCATAATTGACATTCACATGATTCACAAGTACCAAAGAAAAGGAAATAAATGAAAGCCATTAAATAGATATGCCTTATCAAATTTTTCCATTTTTGCCATTTTAGTAGTAATGCTAAAATAGGATATGTATGCCAATAACAAACGGGAAATGTTCCCCAAAATTGAAGATGATAATTAGAACCATTATCCACAACAATATCAATTCTTGGTAAAGAGAACTGACAAGAATCTGAAACCACAACAATCCCCGTGCATAATGATTTTGAAATGCGTCGCCAAAGCTTCCAAACACTAACCAATAGAGGGAGTAAATCCCCATGAGAAATTTGCATGGAGAAGGGGCCCACAAGGAAGTAAGGAAATCCCAAGCAAAATAAATGTGTCATTTATACCTTATTCCAGACCACGACTATCTTAAAAGAGCTGAAACAAAAACTTTTTTCCAACTCATCACAACCTCATGATAATAAATGAATCAAAAACCATACCTGACAGAGCAAAAAAAATAGCTCAGGCCAAATGTGCCAAGTCGAATGTAGTAAACCTGTAGAATATTCAAACTGCATGGATCCATTAATAAAATGAATTTAAATTAGGAATTCAACAAATTCAAGTACTCTTTATGCGATAGAATTTTTAAATGAAGATTTCCATCAATAGTTTATTTGCTAATCGATCTACTTGATCATTGGATTCCCTATAACAATGCTTTACTTGATAAGAAAAAAAACTATTCAGGAGGTATCGAATATGAGATGCAAGATAATTCAAATGCCAAGAATTTGATTGACCATTTATCACTGCAGACACCACCACCATAGAGTACCCTTCAATTTGGATATGAGGGATAGAAATTTCAATTGATAGCTCCATTCCAATCTTTAAAGCATTGAATTCCGTAATGTTATTAGTTCCTTCTAGAAGACTGGAGCATACTGCTCCAACAAAATTACCTTGACAATCTCGTAGAACTGAGGAAACCCCAGATTTCCCAAGGTTCCCGCTAGAAGCCCCATCAAAATTAAGTTTAATATAACCCCTGGGTGAGGATAACCACTTAATGATAGATCTATTCACAAGAGGATTCTGATATTGGATGGAACCCACATTAGGAATTTTGAGTAGAGACTAGTTCTTTAGAATGAAAAAAATCCATGAAGAAAAACCATTATTGAAAATTACATTCTTATAAAGGCTTGACATTGCAGTTTCTGATATAGAAATTTCAATTTTTTGGATGACTTGTCCCATAGATAATTGCTCTTTTTTGAATATCTGCATGTTTCTTTCAAGCCAAATGTTCCAAATGAGAATTGAGGGAGAGATTACCCAAAGAAAAGGAAACTTAGAACTTGAATGTAACTTTGGCCAACTCAGCAAATGCTGGAGGATCATATTTTGTAAGGGAGAATTCCAACCCAATCTTCTCATTAGCTGGCTCCAACATTCATATGTGAAGGGAAAGTTAATGAGAAGGTAATCTGTAGATTCTAAAGCATTACCACACATTACACAAGAGAAAAGAGGTACAATTCCCAATCTATCAAGTCTCGAGCCCGAAAGAATTATTTTCTTCTTTGCTCAGGATTGAAGTACTGATATATGATACAAAAATTGATGATCTTTAATGGCCAACCAACTAAAGGCACCAGCCTTTGGAAGGACATTGGGGCCCCAACAGATATTAGAGGGCAACGAAGAGGGGACATCAACACTTACCAAAAAATTTTACCCATCTTTAACTGTATACTTTCCCGATCAAATATTGTCCAGATTATTTCATCAGGTTTCTCTGAGAAGACAATTTTCCTTTTTAGGAGTTCTGACTTAAGAGATTCCTTGTTGTGAAATGGGATTGGAAGAAAGCTGAAATATTTCCATTTGATTTTATGGAAAAGATCCTTTTGATCAATAACAAAATAATCTTTCACCTTATCCCCCCAAATATTTTTCAATGCAACCTATAATTGAGACCAATCACCTAAAAGTTTGAGGGGTTGATGACCATTCCAGGCATCATCCCAAAATAAAGCTTTCTCACCATTGTTAACTAACCAAGAAAGGTGAGGAAGGATGAAAAATATACATGCAGCTATAAAGTTCTAGATTTTAGAGCCAGGCAGGAGGTTCCTTTGTGTGAAAATCCTTTCACTTTCTATGGAGTCCAAGTATTTGTGATGCATAATTTGGCACCATTTCTTGTCTGGATTAGAGTAGAATTTCCAAACCAATTTGGCACCAAGAGTTTTATTTTGTAAGAAAAGGTATCTCAGACCCACACCACCTGAAGCTTTCGACTTGTGTACATTATCCCATGCAACTAGCGAAAGTTTCTTTTTTTGTGTAACATTTTCAGCCCAAAGGAATTTTCTGAAGATTTTTTGAAGAGCAAGCCCTTTCTCATAAGGAATTTTTAGAATGGACATTAAATAGATAGGTAAAGAATGAAGGACTACCTTTGGAAGAACCAGTTTTCTGCAAATGATAACCATTTGGATTTCCAAAGGAGGATTTTATTGGAAGTGGAAGAAATTAGATTATCCCAAAAAAAATGCTTCTCTTTGCCTGAAAAGAAGGGAATTCCTAGATATTTGTAGGGTAGCATTCCACATTGGAAACCCCAAAATTTTAGGAGTTGAGTCTTGACCAAGGGGTTCACATTTATGCAGAAAATATTTGATTTCTCTGTATTGAAGGATTGGCCTGATGCCAAGCATTAGTCAGAAAGGACTGATTTGATTTCCTTTTCTTCCTCCATAGAGGTCTGGCCGAAGAGGAGGGTATCATCTGCAAAGAGGGAGTGAGATATTGGACTAGGAAAAGGTCTAATAGAAATTCCTTTCCATCTCTGATTGTTTCTTGAAGCAATAATTGATCTACTTAAGCCTTCAAGCATTAGAATGAATAAAGATGGGGAGAGGGGGTATCCTTGCCTTATCCTTCTTGTAGGGGAAAATTTTTCGAACTAGAGAACCATTTATCAAAATAGAAAAACTTGCACCTGCAAGGAAAGAAGATATCCATTTGCACCAACTATTAGCAAAACCAAATTTTTTCAGAACCATTAAGAGGAAGATCTAGTCAACTTTGTCATAAGATTTTTCCATATCTAGTTTTAGAACCATCGTAAGGGACTTATCCTTCATTATTGAGTGAAGTAATTCATGGGCTAAAATTTCCCCTTCAAGTGTGTCTTTTCTCGGTGCAAAACCCCCTTGTTCACTAGAAATGATGGAGGGAAGAATTCTTGCTAATCTAAGGTCTATTGCTTTGGTGAATATTTTGTATACTATGTTACACAATGCAATAGGCCTAAAGTCTTTGAAGGACATGGGAGTAGATTTCTTAGGGATGAGTTCAAGCATAGTTGCATTAAAATCTTTTAGTATTTTCCTATTCCTTCTTGATTCCTCCAAAGCGAGAAAGATGTCTCTACCAACAAAGTCCCAACATTTTTGTAAGAATAATGTTGTGTATCCATCAGGACTAGAAGCCTTTTCAACACCCATGGAAAAGACCACGTTTTTAACTTAATCCATGGTGAATTCAGACATTAACATTTTATTATGTTCCTTCTCCACCAGAGTGGGAATGTTATTTAGAATGACATTATTTTCCAAAGATCTAGTAGGATTTCAAAAGAATTTGCCTCGGTTTCAATCTCATCATCTAGAATTAAAGTGCTTTCAGAGAGGGAGAGAATTGATTCAATTTTGTTTACTTGTCTTCTCATTTTTGTGGAAGCATGGAAAAATTTGGTGTTTTTATCTCATCTTTTAACCAAATGTTCTTATATTTCTGCCTCCAATAACATTCTTCCCTTGCCAACATTTCATCAAGCTCTACCTTAAGAGATTTTTCCTTATCATAAATAGTTGAATCCATTCCATTTTATATCACTACATCATACAGATTAGACAATTCAAGCTCCACCCTGGTTTTTTCTTCAAAAATATTCTTGAAACATGTTTTATTCCACTCCTTTATTCTAACTTTGACAAAATTTAGCTTTTTGTAGAGTTGGAACATACGGGTACCATCAACAAAAGGACATTCTGACCACCATATTTTAAGGAGGGGGACAAATTATGGATCTCTGGACCACATAGTTTCAAATTTAAAGTAACCCTTCTTAATTGGTTTATCATCAAAGATTGATAATGTGATAGGGAAGTGGTCAGATCTAGGAAGTGTCAAAATTGAGGAAGAAAAATCCCAAGAAGAGTTAAATCAATTTTTTGATAAGAGAAAATGATCGAATCTCTCAACAATTTAAGAGAAGCGACTATGCTTATTAGTCCATGTGAAGTTGTCATTCTTAGGTGTATAGTCGTAGAGGCCATTATTAATAATAAAATGATTAAAATACTCCATGAACTTAGGTGGAGGGATGATACCTCCCGTTTTCTCAGAAGAGCATCTAATTGCATTAAAATCACTAATCATAACCTTCATTTCATTTTTTAGGGAAGCTGAAACTTGCAGAAAGTTGAGTCCACAATTGTTTTTAGGTAAAGGTTGCACAAGTGCCATAAATGTTAAAGATGGAAAATACATTGTTTATTTTCAAGCAATTTATAGAGGCTTGAATCCAATTATCCGAGATAGATAAAGCTTTAAGTTTAATAGAAAATTTATTCCATAGAATTGCAAGGCCTCCCAAGGCACCTTGAGTAAGAGAGAAAATGAAGTCCCAATTATACTAGGTAGCAAAGAAATCAGAGGCTGACTGAGTCAAAAAATTTATTTCCTGTAGAAGAACAATATTTGAATTGGTGCTTAAAATTTGACACTTTATAAGGTGTCATTTGTTAGGGGCATTTAAGCCCCTAACATTCCAAGATAAGATCCTCATTCTGCTCAAGGAGAGATAAAGTCTCCCATTGTTTTATTGTTCAATTCAGAGATCTTGTTCTCCATAGCAGAATAGGGTTGTCCCGATTGGGAAATAATGCAAGAATTTTCCAGGCCTTTAATTTTTTTTGCAGCGGATCTTAAATTTTTTTCCAGTGTCGTTTGTATACCTGTAGCCACCTCAATTTTCATTTTCTCACTGTTAGGCTTTCTACCCCTTTTTTTCTTCGGTGAGACTAAAATTTTAGCATATGTTTGTGATAAGGGTGTGGGAGAAGAGGAAATTTGACTAGTGGGGGAGGTCACATTGACATCCCCTATCAGAGGAGTTGACTTAATAGGAGAAGAGCAATCCCTTGCATCAGTTTGTGAAATTGGGAAAGCTAGAATTTCCTTTTCTAATTTGAATTATGCAAGAACTTCATCAATTATTTCTTCAATGAAATTTTCACCCACCTTAGTGCACACCTCATTAACATATCCATGAGATATTCCTCAGTTAGCAACCCTTTTAATAAATATTCAAAATGAGAGACACCCTTCAGAACATCTGCATTAGTCTGTAATGGGTTCGAAGTTGTCAGGATGTTAAAAAAAGGTTCCCGAGGGGTGGAGGAAAATTGAGGAGTGGATGAGGCATTGGGTTGGAACAGAGGGAAAATTGCACCAACACAGTTCGAGAAAGAGAATTCTAGAGGTTCTTCCCAAGAAAATAATTTAGAATCAATTTGAATCTTAGCCTCTTTCTAGGAAATGGTGTCCAAAATAAAATTTTGTCATCATTCCCCCTTGCTAATGAGGATCTTCAAAGAGTGAGGAACCTTATTCATATTGGTGATTAGGGTGCAAACCCTAAGTGTGGGTGACCCATTAACCAACTCAAATTCATTTTTCAAGAAAACTCCAAAATGTGAGACTATTTTTTTAACAAAGAAAGATTCCATGTATTCCACCGAAAGGTGAGGGAGTGTAAAATAGATTGGCCGCTAGGGTAGAGAAATAGAATTCATCAATGAATTCAGTTGCCAATCACAAATTCCCAAAATTTTTTTGCTGAACCAGAAGGGTCCTTTCCTAAAAACCCTATTCTTAATAGTAGAATTTTTAAAGCAAATGAAGAAAGAAGAAGATGATACAACTGTAAGATCAAAAAATGCATACCATTTTCTTTGATCCAGGAGCGAATCACTGAGAGGGGTTCATCCTCTCCCTAGATCTAAACAAATAGTCCATTTTTCTCAAATTTTGAGATCTGGGTATCCATATTGAGGGGTATTGATGAAATCGACTTCCAACAAAGATCATGGCTTGATGGAGGGTTAGTTGTTGGCGCTTTTCCATTTTTTTCAAGATTTTTGCATCTAATCGAGGATTTTATCCATTCGACTGAGAGGAAGAACCCGTGCTATGAAAATGTCAGGCATCTCTTATTTTACCAACTCTTGAGGCTTCCCCAAAATGAACAAACTGAGAATGCCAATTAAAAATTCCCCTATTCCTAAAGCACTCTTGGTGTTTCAAATCAAAAGATGTAGAGTGATGCGAGGTACGATTAACCCTAGGAAGATGGGAAGACCATTGATTAGCATGAGGTTGATGTGGGAGTGTATTAGGGTTACAATATGAGTGTCGAGAGGAGTTTTGGGGACAATGAGGAGGAGGGCCTGAGTCTTCAGAATGTCGCGGCCTTGAGACGAGGGTTGGTTGGGATTGAAATGTGGCAAAGGGGGCCACTTAGAATCTGTGTCATCATCCCAATGTACCTGCTTAGTCCGAGGATGGTATGATCTACTTGCACAAGAAAAAAATTAATTTAAATAAATTATTTTTAATTTATTTAAAAGAGTGTTAGCTAACTAAATAATTTTCAAAAATTATTTAATTATAAAGGACCAAAGATAAATTTTATTTTTATTTTTCATTAATGTTGGAGAGAAAATGATAAGGGATGAATTCACTAAATAATTAAAATCTATTCAATTAATATAGATATGATAAAATGATTAAGAGAATTAAAAAATAATTATTATTATTATGGATGAAAAGAGGAAAATGTTAGCTTAATTAAATGATTAACAATTATTTAATTAATATAGATAGAAGAAATGATAAGGATAATGATGAAATGATAAGATGAAAATGCATTAGCCATTTTTAGGCATCTACAATATTCAATAAGAAATCTACCACCACCTTTGATGTAGCACTATATGGTGAAATTGCCTCAACCTACTTGATGAAGTAGATAGTAGCCACAAGAATCCACCTATATTTATTACTATATGTTTCCTATATTTCCCTTATGAATTCAATTCCTCAATTCCAAAAAGGAGACTCTACCATCACCGAAGTAAGAGGTAGATCACCCTAAAACTTCCACTTACTTGAAAACCTCTAACAGGAATCACACCTCCTCATTTGTCCAACCACATCCATGAACAAGGTATGCCACTAGTATCCCACTCTAAGGATCTTATAGGCAATGGTCTTGGCCTTGAAGCATCCTCCATAAATTCCCTGATGACATTCATTTATCACCTTGTTGGTTTTTCTCTATTAAGGCACTTGAGTATTCATCCATTTAGATCTCTCCACATCAAGTTATCATGTATTAGCACATTCTTATGGGATTTTAATGTGAGAGTTTTATGTTGGTTCTCATTCATCCTAGAAGTACACTTCATATTTTTAATTTAGAAGATAATTTCCTTATTTGGATGATCATCCTTTAATTGGAAATAGGTAGATGCACAATCATCATTATCTTCATTGAATTTAGTTGCTTATAAATTTTAACTTATTTAAGTTTGGCCAAACCTTTCCTCTAACCATATTCATTGTTTTTACCATCATTTCATATTATTGGATCTTATTGATTCATTTGTATCTCTTCTCTAAGGATTATTACTAAGGGAAAATAACTTTTATTGTTGTGTGTGGCACACACATAATTGTCTTTGCTCCCATTAAGTATGACCTTTTATTCTTGATGTATTTGATGAGGGCATAAGATTTTTTTTTCTATTATTTAATATTTTAATCATGCCAATTACAAAGAATTACTGAAAAATACAATAGGTTGCTCACACACATCCCTATTATTTTGGAACAACTCAACAACAATGTAGAGTGAAGAAAATGAGAAGAGATGGAAGGGTTTAGAATAATTTAGACTTACCAAGATTGGTGCCTCTTTGATGTATTCTTTTATTTTCACAAATGCCTCAATTGGTTCATCACTCGAAGTAACTAATTGCTCCCTCTTTAAAATATTGGAGATTGCTTTGGTTTTTTCAACAAAATTTGGTATGAACCTCCTTAAGAATTTGATTATTCCAAAAAAGACTGCACTCCCTTGACCATCTTGGGCCTGGGAATAGGGTCATTTTCTCTTACTCTTTTTGTATCTATCCTTCATTTGTAGAAATAATGGGCCCCAAAATATTTTTTTTAGACTACAAGAATTAGAATCGGATAGCCACCCCGAATAAATTGTAGTGCGCTTGGTAAACTTTTTTCACGTGACTGGTGATGTTGGTGCGACACACCCTCTGGTACCACGGGGATGGTGGGGAGACTAGACCTCGTGACCTCTTTCTTGCAACATGATGTTTTAGCCAATCGAGCTAGGCCCACCGCCATGTGCCCCAAAACTTACCTTCATCTTCACCAAATATTTATTTTTTAGGATTTAAGGAAATCCCATATTCAAGGAATCTTTTAAATATTTTCTCCAAGTGCTTTCAATGATATTTTATATCCTTGTAATGGAATGTTATGTCATCTTGGAATAATACCATGATTTCATCTATGGGTGCTTGCAAATGCAACATCCATGGCACTTTAGAAATTCAACTCTACATTCTTGATCCTCACACATGCATAGGTTATGCAATGAGTTATGAGTGTAATTTGTGGTGTTATAACTCCTTAAACAACACCTAATTGTATCTTAAGAACCCACCCATTGTGTAAATTATTATGATCCGCCAACCTTTTGAAGTAGGTGATCCATATTGTGGAGAGGGTAATGATTTATAAGAGATTTAACATTTTTTTTTAAATTAATCCAAATTTGAGTGGGAGCTTGTGTAGAAGATACTTTGTGAGCTTATTGCAATTTTTTTTAGATGGTAAGTTCATCAAGGAGAATAAAGGTGGATCTATTTTTTTTGGAAATAATTTTGAGATGTGGAAGTTGAAGATGGAGGATCTGTTGATAGATCAAGATCTATGTGATGTTGTTGATGAGAATGTTTTAAGGCCCACAAATCCTACTTTGGATACTCAATATGATGTTATGGAAATTAATTCCAAGGGTATAATTAGATTGTGCTTGGAAAAATTTGTTTTAACCGATGTCCATGAAGAGACCTTTGCAAAAAAACTATGGAAAAAATTTGGGGAGATGTATCAAGCGAAGTCTTTAGTGAATAAGTTTTCTTGAGGAAGAAAATGTAGTCCTTGAGAATGGAAGAGGGTGGATGAATTACAGATCACCTAGAAAAATTCAATATGCTGGTGGCTCAATTGGCATTAGTTGGTGTGAAAATGGATGAGGAGGAGAAATTTCAGATCTTACTTCGTTCTTTTCTTGATTCATGGGATTCTTATGTTATAGATATTGGGAGTACTTATGTTATCTTGAAGACTAAATATGTGGTGGGTTCTTTGATTTTTGAAGAGAGGAGGAGGAATGTATCCATCAATGCTAAGGAGGCCCTAAATGTTCATGGAAGATCTAAGGAAAAAGGAAAGAATAATGATAAGCATGATAAATCCAAGTCCAAGGGGAGATCCAAATCTCCTAGAAAGTCCAAAGTTATTTGTTGGAACTGGGATAAGCCTAGACACTTTCGTAAGGACTGCAAAGAAGAAAAGAAGAAAAAGAAGTTTAATTATGATTTTGAGTCCAAGAAGAAAGATGGTAATGCATTCATTACAACTTTGGATACTCATGTAGGTAATGATACACGGTTAATTGACTCAGGTTCATCTTTCCATTTGACCTCTAATAGAGATTGGTATTTTGAATATGAAGAATTTGATGGAGGTAAGGTATACTTAGGTGATGATTCTCATTTAAATATTGTTGGCCATGGTAAAGTTAGAATCAAGTTTCCTGATGGTATAATAAAAAATATTAATGGTGTCTTACATATCCCTAGATTAGCATGAAATTTGTTATCTATGAGAAAACTAATAGATGCAGGCGTGCAAGTAGTCTTTTTTGATGTAAGATGCAATATGGTTAGAGGTAATATGGTGATTTCTAGAGGTGTTAGGCTTGGCACTTGTATAAGCTTGATGCATACACTATTGAATGTAATATCACTTCTATAAAAAGCAAGTATGTGGCATCTTCATTGGAAGAGGTGAGGGTTTCATCTTCAATAGATAGTCATGGATTTTGGGTACCCAAGGGTGCTCTTTCTTTTGAATCAAATTTACCTACAAGGAAGACTATGTTATGGCACCAAATACTTGGCCATATTGGATAAAAAGGTATAAGAACCTCAAAAAATAAAAATCTTGTTGAAGGGTTGACTAATTGTAATCTTGATTTTGATTTCTATGAGCATTGCATTATGGAAAACAAAACCACAATCAGTTTTACTCGAGTTGTCATAAATATTGTGGTGTATTGGACCTATTCATTATGATGTGTTTGGTCTTATAGATGTTCCTTCGATTGTAAAATCCACATATTATGTTTCATTTATTGATGATTATAGTAGAAGGACATGGGTATATTTTTTGAAGAGTAAATATGATGTTTTTAGTCAGTTTAAAGAATTTAAAGTAATAGTTGAGTTGCATACTCGAAAGAAAATAATTTTTTTGAGGACTGATAATAGTGGTGAATTTTTCTACAATGATTTTGATAGATTATGTAAAGATTATGAAATTTTGAGACAAAAGACAACTCCATATTCTCCACAACAGAATGGAGTTGTAGAATGAATGAACAAGACAATGACGAAGAAGGATAGGAGTATATTGAGTGGTGTTGGTCTAGAAAAAAGGTTTTGGTTGAAGTTATTGCCACTGCCTAATTAATAGGTCTCCTACATCAGCTCTTGTTGATAAGATGCCTATAGAGACATGATCGGGTCATAAGCCTTCATTGAGACATCTTAGAGTTTTTAGTTGCAAGGCATATGCACTTGTGCCAAAGGAGAAGCGAACAAAGTTGGAGAACAAGGTTGTGAAATGTATCTTCATTGAATATAATTATGATGTGAAAGGATATGAGATTTGGGATCATGTTGCACAAAAGATAATATATAGTAGAAGTGTTATTTTTAGAGAAACTAAGCTTTCTTCTATTACATTGTAACAAAAAAAATTGAATAGAAATATGTATTTCAACTTCCCCCTACATCTAAAAAAGTTGAATCAAGTCCTCTGGATAGACAAGAAGTTGAGGAGAGATCATCGAGATTTGAATCTTTAAAAGAGCATGAAGAACCTCCAACTTATCTTGTTTGAAGGTCTACAAAGCATAGTAAACCACCTTAAAGGTATTCACCTGATGATTGGAGATGTATTTTTTCTTTGAATACTAACATAGATGAACCCAAATTTGTAGAAGAGACATTAGGTATGAATGATGTAAAATCTTGGAATATTTTTATGGATGAAGAAATGTCAGCTTTGAAAAAGAATGATACATGGGATCTAGTACCATTGCCTAAAGGATGAAAACTTGTTGGTTGTAAATGGGTGTTCAAGAAAAATATTGGTTCAGATGGAGGTATTGAGAATTATAAATCAAGGTTGGTTGCTAAAGGTTACTCCCAAGTTGAAGGTGTTGATTACAATGAGATATTTTCTTCTATTACAAAAATGACATCCATTAGATTTTTGCTTTCTATTTTTTCCACTTATGATTTAGAGGTTGAGAAAATGGATTTGAAAATGACTTTCCTTCATGGTGACTTGGAGGAGGCTATTTATATGACACAATCAGAGCACTACGTGGTGAAAGGTAAAAGTAATTTGGTTTGGAAATTGAAGAAATATTTGTATGGCCTAAAACAAATTCCTAGGATGTGGTACCAAAAACTTGATACATATGTGTTGAGTCGGGGATTTGAGCATTCTAAATTAGATCATTGTGTTTATTATTAATCTAATGGTGATTGTTTCCTATTTATTGCATTATATGTTGATGATATGTTGTTTATTAGTAAATAGAAAGGAATGATTTTAGAATTAAAGTCTCAACTTGTAGACAAATTTGAAATGAAAGATCTTAGTGCAGCTAAACACATTCTTGGGATGAAATTTAGAAGAGATAGAGTGAAAAAAAGTTTTCTTGGCCAGAGTAAGTATTTCAATTCAATTTTACAGAGGTTTAACATGTAATATTGTAGTCCATTGTGTGTTTTATTTACAGTTGGAATAAAGTTATCTATTTTAAATTGTCCTACATCCCCATTAGATATGGAAGGCATGAGTAGAGTGTCTTGCTAGAGTGTAGTTGGAAGTTTGATGTATGCTATGGTTTACACTAGATTAGATATTGCCCAAGGAGTGGGAGTTCTTTCTAGATATATGTCTGATCTTGGTAGAGTTCTTTTGGATATAGTTAAAATAATCTTCAAATATTTGTGAGGTATCTTAGAGTATTCCTTGTGTTATCATGGTAATTTAGTAGGAGATAAAATCTCCCTTGATATTCATGGTTATGTGGATTTATACTAGGTAGGTGACATTGATAGCAAATGATCCACTAGTGCTTATGTGTTTACTTTATTTGGTGGTGCAATTAGTTGGATGAGTAAGCGATAAACTTTGGTCACTTTGTCCACTACTGAAGTTGAGTATATGGTAGCTACTAATTCTTGTAAAGAAGCCATTTGATTAAAGAAATTATGTTAAGATATTGAAATAAAATAAGGTGTAGTGGTAGTCAAAGTGCAATCTACCTAGTTAAGAAACTGACATTTCATGCTAGGACTAAGCACATTGATGTACAATATCATTTTGTTAGAGATATGGTCAAAGATGATAGGGTGAATCTATTTAAGGTAGAGACTGATAATTTTTTATTATTATTTAACTAATCCTATGAGCACAGATAATTTTAGACGGTGTTCAAATTCTATGGACCTTTCAATCCACGGTAATTAAGAGACAGTGTTTAGGCTCCCTCCCATTGCTCTGCAAGGTATTCAACAAGTGGGAGATTTTTTGGGAAAATGTATCTTAAACTTGCAATTACAAAGGTTTATTGTTGATAGGTCAACATGGGGGGAACAGGGGGGTACCCCCTGTAAAGTTTCAGGGTCTCATCTCCCAATGGAGGGTCTAAGGGTGGTGTTCCCTATGAGGGTTTGGGGGCAACTCCCTTGAAAGCCATATTTTATGTATCTTTTATTTGCTTCTCTTGCCCTAGAAGGAAACCTTATTTTATGAGGGTGTTGTATTATGGCTATAGATTATGATTTATTCTACAAATTTGAAAGTAGTTGTGTTGCCTCTAGATCTTTGGTTGGTGATACTCTTGTGAGAAGCTTTCTCTACAAGTATATTGTAATCTTCATGATTTTGAATAATATATTGGGTGAATTTTGGAGTGTGGGGTTTTTCTCTTGAAAGGGTTTACCCCACATAAATCACTTTATTGTGTTATGCATGATATTTATGTTTATTAATGTTTAGTTTCTATAACTATTGTAAAGATCTCAAAAGTTTTTGCATTACCCTTCTCTCAATATTAGTGTAAGAAGTTGTTTTACTGTCTTAACTTCCTTACAATTTCATGCAAGGCATTTGTCAAATTTATTTATGTAGGAATACTCAATATCACTGAGAGGGGGGGGGTGAATTAGTGATGTATAAAAACCAAAGCAGTTAACCAACTTTAACTTTTAAGAAGCACAAACTTCAATGGAAACACATAATAACACCATAACACAAGATTTATAAGTGGAAAACCCTAGAAAGGGAAAAACCATTGTGTGAGTTGGTTGGGTTTGAAGAATAGATCCAATCCTCAAATTTTGTTCACCATTAGGTCTCACTAACCAAATTCTCACTAAATACATTAGAGTACCAACTCCTTATGAAATATAGGAGCACCAACTCCAATGAAATATAGGAGCACCAACTCCAATGTGAAATATAGGAGCACCAACTCCAATGAGTAATGAAGAAGAAATGTACAAAGTACTGCTCTATTTACAATATGCTTCAGATCATTAATTTCCCCTATTTTTGGACCAAATAGTTTCATGGATGTTTGTATACTTGTACTAACATTCACAATGGTTCAATCATATGAACTTTATTTTATAGTTAAAATAAGGGCATTTTTTATGCTTTAATTTTATAATTAACATCAAGCCTAAATATATATGCCTCAAGTAACCATCTTTGTAATTCCATTTTCTAAAATTAGTAATCTTGGCATGTAATTTTGAAGGAGTTGAGACAGATGACCTCCATGACTAATTTTAGGTAAGAGCTTAAACCTTTTAATATTACAAAATGAAAGCACAAGAACACAATGCCAATGGTAGAATTTTGACAGCAAGGCAATAAGATAGAACAAATATTTTTAGAAATGGGAAAAAGATTGCATTAACTCAATTCATATTACATTTATGCATTGGCATTATCAGATTTTTGATTACCAAGATTGCTCGAAGTGCAAGGTAAGTGATAGGTTGTCGTTAGATCCCATTACTTTAGAAGATTAAATTCAATATGTCAACCGGGTAGTGTTCAAGGAAATTTGCAATAGAAGAAGTCTGGACTATCTCCCCTAGATTTTCTAACTTCTTATAGCAACTAATATTAATTCTACCTAAGGCCGTCTAACTAAGAAACTGTAAAACAATTTATCCTAAAGAAAGCAGGAAATATTCAAACTAAAAAGCATAGAAAAAAAACTAATTTAGAAAGCATGACAACTAAGTTAATGAGTATAGAAACAACTAAACTAAATAACTGGTAAACTACAGAAGCAGAAAAACTTATAAACAATTCATTAAACATCCTCCCTATTTGACAAAGATTCTAACAGTTAACAATGAAAAACTACGAAAGTGAAAGACAAGTACTTCAGAACTTAGATTTCACAACAACAAACTCAATAATTCTCTACAGAATAACAATGTAATAAATGAAAACACTTATCTACTTAAGTTATCTCCCCTCGAGTGGCCAACTCGTGGGTTGTCACGTTTGTTCTCAGCTCACATCCAAAATTAATTAAGAAATGCTTCTATCAACCATAATTATTATCCATAACTCATAACTCAGAAATTTTATATGACAATCTCTTTATTCATAAGCTTAGAAAATATATTGACAACATAACATTACTTTTGTCACTGTATATTTTGCTTATGGAGATTACGTCTTTTATAGAAAAACTCTAACTAAATCCAATATTTCAGATGGTATAGATAACCATTGAAAAAGTCTATAACAGATCTACGAATAACTTGTATGTCTTTAAAACCCATTACGACAGTATTAAAGAGGCTCAAGTCAAGCCATGAAGTTTTTGACTTAAATCATAACAAAAATTAAGACTTAAAGAGTAACTATATCTTCGGTCCATCACCCTAAAGTTTCAGAGCATGTTTCTAGTGCACACCTTCAACCTATTCTGGCGCACGTGCTGCTTGAATGCTTCTAATCTGCAACTTGATAACTGATTATTATCCTACAAAACACTTAAAATAACCCATTAAATTTGTATTGGAAAAATACTTCAATAAATCAAAAGAAATAAAGTTTGCGCAATTTCTCTTTAAAAGTTAAGCAATTATTTCTCCTAAAATTTAGTTAATTGGTAGAGGATAGGGATTTTGCATATATGAAATAGGTCTTTATGGTATTATTATGATGAGGTTATTTTTACCTCATCATTTCCTCCCCTTCCTAATTCCTGGCAGGTCCTCCTACCCCTTGATTATAACTTTGTCCTTTGTTCCATTCTTCATATTTTGCACTAATGTCATACAAATCCCTTGTTGTTACATCAAAGTTTACAGGTGCATGGTGGAAGCCTCTATGAAAAGCAACTCCCCCTTTCCATTCACTGAAAACTCTATCATCTTGATCTATATTAACATGAAAAGCAGGGGTTGGATATAGCAACAAGGGAGGTCTATACCTCATTCCCATCCACTTTGTTCTGAGATCTTCCAAGATTTTAGCTAAGGCATCTGCCCTTCTAAAAGACCATCTGATGCTAAGAGGGGAAATGACCTCTCTTTTCTTTAAATATATAGGTAATGGAGTATATCTTTCTTCACAAGCGTGCCAGGCTTTACCAATTAATTTCTGCCCCTAATCCATGAAATGATTGTAACAGATTTGAAGGCTTTCATCATATCTTCCCTTCATTTTCTCATCCAATAGAAGAGCTTCAAATGTTTTCTTGAAAGTTTCAGGTCTACTATTGGGAGATCTCATTTGAAGTCCCATGCTTTTCTCTGCTTGGGCATATTCCCTATTACATTCTTTCCAATGCATTTGATTCCACATAGTAGACAACAAAGATCTCAATTGCACTTCTCCCACAAAAAGATTAATAAAGATTTATTAGTATGCTTTTCTAATAGAAGATCATGAGTAAAGAATTCATAGAGCATGTCTTGATCTTCAAGCTTTGAGTCTGCAAATATCTTAACAAATTCTTTATCATCAGGTTCATGAGGTTGGTCATTATAAATTCTGAGCAATTTCCATCTAAAGCATTGTTCATTTAAAAACATTGAATACAATATTGATGGTCTTCTACAAGATAAAAGAAATTTTCTATCTGACATGCATCTTGTTTCCCCCTATAGGTTTTATGAAATGCTTCTTTTAACAACACCATTTCCATTTTTAATCTATTATTTTCAATTTGTGCATTCCTTAGGAAATAACACTATTCCATCCATTTCATTAATAATGGAGGAATTTAAATTTGGAACCATTCAGTTACCATTTGTTCGGTTTGAACTTCTTTAGATTCCACCATTGGTTTACTTTTGCTTTCCTGCAAATCTTGCTCTAATTCCATAATTCTACTAAGAGAAGCATTTAATTCTTCTTTATGTCTTTTCTTCTCTTCCCCAAAGGCTGAAAACATAAGCATAAATTTTCTTTTAAATCTTGAATTTATTTATTTAAACCAGCTCTGTGTACCCCGTTTTCCTGATTACAACTCTGAATTTGTATTTGCAATTCATTAATGAATGTATCTTTTCCCTGTACCTGCAATTTTAAATCCTAAATTTCCTAATCCCTTTTGCTTATTACAACCATGTATACCATTATTTCTTCTTGTTGCAATTCCATATGTTCCTTATTTTTGTGCAACTGACTTCTTAGCTCTTCAATTTCTAGTTTCAACTTTTCCAATTTTGCATTAATGTTTTCATTTTAACCATTTCAACAACTTTATTGATAACAAGAGACAAAATTCCTAACACACTATCATCAACCTCCGTAGGAGGTGGAGACTATTCCTTTTCTATTTTCTATTTTTCTTGGTCAAAGGCTTCTTCTTCAGACACTAAATGAGAATGTATTTCTTCAACACAAATTTCTTTCTCTGGGGATTGGTGAATCTGTTCATTAGTTTCCAAGGGTTTCTTTTGCTTTTTGGATTTTGATCTACTCCCTCTACTCTGCATTGGGGTTCCTGTAGATTCAGAGGATAATATTTTGCTTCTCCTTAAAGGAGGAGTATCTTGATAAGTTAAAATTGTTGGAACATTATAATAAGTAAGAACTGTCCTTTGTTTCCTCTTCTTAACAAGATTACTGTCTACATTTGGATTTATTATCTCAACATCTTCTGACTGGCCTAGGGTTTCAAACTCCTCATTTTTAAATTCTGGCACTTCCTCACCAGGAATGGTGGGAATTTTGGTTTCAAGAGCCTTAGGGTCCTCAGGGGAAGTTGCTCCAGAAGGTGAAGCAACTTGTTTTGAAGATTCTCCTAGTTCTAATTTCCTTCCTGGCATAGACTTGTCAAACTTCCCCAAAAAATTTTCCCATTTGCTTCTAGGTTTGTTACGAAAATGATATTTGCAAATTAGTTGAATTAATCCATGATGCTTTAATGGCCCTAAACCAGTTTTATATCTTTCTATCGAAGAATTAACAAAATCATTCAAATAGTGAGGCAAATTAACCCTAAGAGTAGAGTTTTCTTTCCCATGCCGCAAATGTATTAACATGCGAAATGTAGGTCCTACAATAGTAGTAAGTTGGCCTTCACAAATAAAATACTTAATAATCCATGCAATTGCAGTGCCCCAAGGTTCTAATATAGAAGTTCGTTGAAACCCCTTATTTTGTCCCCTAGTACCGATAACTATCATGGGCTGAGGGTCCCCTTGTCTAAGAAATAATTTTGATAATTTCTGATATGTTATTTATGTTGTTTCTGATATTCTAATGCCAAAATTTTCTAATCCTAAAAGAGAAGAGATAATTTTTGGTCTCACCTTAAAACACTTCCCATGCAGTGTCACCTGACCATTAGAGTAATTTTCAACAAATGTGTTCACCAGCTTTTCATTGCATCCTTCGAACTTTATGATAAAATCCAACCAACCGATTTCCTCAAACAACCCATAAATGTTACTTAACCCCAACATTTTTTTTGCAGAAGCCGGCTTGGATTTCTTATTTGTACTGCCCATTTTCTGTCTTGTCTCTACCACCCTGCTCAAAATTTCAATAATGTCAGAAACTTGTGCACAATTATTTTTGAAAATATGATCAAGCTGTGATCATTTATTTTACCTTTTCCCAAAGCTTACTATGTAATAATGCTAATTTGCATGAAGGGCCGCAAAAAGAGTACTGTACTTAGCAATTAATTACCAAGTGGCTCAATTTACTAAATTGGGAAGGGAAACTCATGCCAATTAATTATATTTTATTCAAAAATAACTACTTATTTCAAGCAAGATTTTGTACTTACTTATATTCTATGATCACTTGAAGATCTCGTACCTTTATCGACTTGATAGGGTGATGCAATGGCATTGGCAGAGATGACGACTTATTTATTATGACATGAGTGGGGAAGCTTTGTGAATGATGAAAGAATTAATGAAGACAAACTGTCATGGCGGGTTTCTTTATTTATCATGGCGAAAAACAAAAAGAAATAAGGCGTGTGAACCAATATATGATAATTAAAACATCGAAGAAAGTTGAAATTCTATGAAAAGGAGTGGTGGATTGAAATGATGAATAAGTTCCAGAGCATGCAAGAAAGTACATGCTCAGAACTAGCAAGAAAGTTTCGGAGCACGTGAAAGTACGTGCTCAAAACAAATAAGGTGAGTAAGTTCCAGAGCATAAGAGAAAAATGAAACTGGAATGGTGATTGAATGAAGGTTCCAGAGCATTGTCAAAAGATGCAGCTGGAGTAGCAACAAAATGAAGATTCTTGACCATCATCAAAAGATGCAACTGGAGCAGCAATCGAATGAAGATTATGGAGCATCGTCGAAAGATGCAGCCAGAGCAGCAACTGAATGAAGATTCTGGAGCATCATTGAAAGATGCAGCTAGAGCAACAACCAAATGAAGATTTCGTAGCATTGTCGAAAGATGCAACTGAAGCAACAACCGAATGAAGATTCTGGAGCATCGTCAAAAGATGCAGCTGAAGTAGCAACCGAATGAAGATTCTAGAGCATCGTCGAAAGATGCAGCCGGAGAGAAGAAAAATGGTGGAAATGAATGAACTATAACTTTGGGAGGATAAATCATTCTGCAAAACGACCCTTTTTTTAGCATGATAGGTTGAAGAGAAAGTTCTGGAGCATCGGGCACGTGAACCAACAAGTTCTGGAGCATTGTTGAAAGATGCTCCAAAAGTTGTCTTCTTCCTTATAATAAGTTCTAAAAAATGAAAACACACGTAGTTAAGTCCAAAAATAGATATTATGATAAAGGCTTTGAAAACAAATTGGTACACAAGTCTTTTTTATTACAATTTTCCATAATATATATATATATATATATTATGACACTTATTGGGTCAACTGGACTTAACCTTGGCAGAGTCAATACATTGGATCTCTCCCTACAGTTCTACTAATTTTGTAAATTCTTCTTTATTAAGAGGCTTATGGTAGATACGTAGGCGATGACCATTAACTAAGAGGGTTTGTAGATCACCATCAATAGGTTTCAATTGAACTGTGCCATTCGAGAAAACTTCAAAAAAATTGTATGGCCCTAGCCAATGAGTCTTGAGTTTCCCTTTATGATTTTTATATCTTGAATCAAATAACAATTCCCAATCACCACTATGTAACTCTCTCTCCTTAATGTGTTTTTCATGCCATACTTTCCTCTGATGTTGAACTAGTTCAGTTTGATGGACAATGTCCAAACGAAGCTCATCCAACTCACTTAACTGTAAAACTCGTTCTATTTGAGCTCGTTTCAGATCTAGACCCAGTTCCATAGCTGTTCGTAGAGTTTGCAATTCAAACTCAATGGGGAGTAGAGGTTTCTTCCCAAAAACAAGCTCATAGGGGTTGAATCTAGTTGTGGATTTCCATGTTGTATTATACGCCCAAACGGCTTTAGGCAATTTCCTAGCCCAATCTTTCCTTCTTGAAGAAACCATTTTGGTCAGTATGTTTTCTAACTCCCTATTAGTCACCTCTACTTGACCATTTGCTTGAGGGTGATATGGGGATGACTTCTTATGACTTACCTGAAAATGGTTTGTAAATGCTAGGAGAACTTTGGACATGAATTGGGGTCCCTGATCTGTAACGATGGTTTGAGGGGCTCCAAATCTAAGAAAAAAATTATTATAGAGAAAGTCAATGACCTGCTCTTCTCTGGAAACTTGTAAAGCTTGAACTTCTTCCCATTTCGTTAGATAATCAGTGAAAACTAATAAGTATTCTTTCCCTTGAGAGGAAGGATCTATGGACCCGATAAAATCTAATCCCCATTTTTCAAATGGTTCAAGGGCTACCTAAGGTTGCAAAGGAATTTCTGTAGAAGTAGTTGGTCTTCCTACCCTTTGACATTCATCACAATGACATACATAGTTTTTAACATCTTTATGCATTGAAGGCCAATATTATCCCACACCTAAAATTTTATGAGAAGTTCTTTTTGTAGAGTAATGACCCCCAGAAGGATCATCATGACAAGCCCTCAGGATACTATAAGTTTCATCGGCCTTGACACATCTACTCAAAACCATATCAGGTCCACAACATAATAAAATCCCATTAATCCATTTAAATGGAGCACTCTCCCAAATAAGTCACTTCTTTTGTTTTAGCATAAACCCTGGAGGTATTTCAAAGGCAACTAAGTAATTTGCAATATCAACAAACCAAGGGGTCTTTATAGAGATGGCAAAATGATTTTCATCCAGAAACTCATCTTGCACAAGTGCTCTATCACCCTCTTCTTGTTTGATTAGAGACAAAAAATCTGCTCCCTCATTAAATCTCCCTGGCTTGTCAAGTATTGTCACATTGAAATCCTGAAGAAGTAATAACCATCTCATTATTTGACCATTAACTACAGGTTTATTCATTAAATATTTTACAGCTGAGTGATCTGTATAAACTGTAACTTTATACCCCGTAATATAATGGTGAAACTTTTTAATGGCATGAACCATAGCCAAGAATTCTTTTTTTGTCGTTGTATAATTCCTCTCAGCAGATGTCAAGTTTTTACTAATAAAGTATATGGAATATTTACCCCCATCCTCATCTTCTTGCCCCAATACTGCTCCAATTGCATCATCAGAAGCATCAGCATAAATATGGAAGGGAAGACTCCAATTTGGTCCACGCAATACGGGAGCAGAGACAAGCTTCTCCTTTATCATTTCAAATGATTGTTGACACTCTAGTGTCCAATTAAACTCTACATCTTTTTGGAGAAGAGAAAACATAGGAGTTGCTATCTTACTAAAGCTTTCTATAAACCTTCTATAGTATCAAGCATGCCCTAGAAAACTTCAAACATTTATTTGTGTTTGAGGAACAATCAATTATTGAATTACTTCAATTTTCTTTGGATCAACCTTTATTCCTTTAGAAGAGATATGATGACCTAAGACTATTCCTTGTTCCACCATTATTAAACACTTTTTGTGGCTAAGGGACAATCGGTTATCCTCACAAACTTGTAAAATCCTATCCAGTTTTTGAATGGCTTCATCATAGGTTGACCCGTAGACTGTGAAATCATCCATATAGACCTCTACACAGTCATTGACAAGTGCTGCAAATATAGCCAAAATGGCCCTCTGAAAAGTTGTCGGAGCATTACAAAGCCCAAAGGAAGGACTCGGTATGCAAATGTGCCCCATGGACAAGTAAACGTTGTCTTATCTTGGTCTTCTTGTGCCACCTGAATTTGATTGTAACCACTAAATCCATCTAAAAAGGAGAAATATTTCCTTCTAGCCAAGTTGTCCAAAACCTGGTCAACAAATGGTAAGGGAAAATAATCTCTAAAAGTGGCTTTATTGAGTTCTCTATAATCCACACAAATTCTCCATTTTCCATTTTTCTTTGGTACAACCATAGGTGAAACCCACTTACTATCAGGATAGGATAAATAAATCCTGCACAATGGAGTTTCTCAATTTCAATTTTAACAAGATCCTTTAATGCAGGATTGAGTCTCCTCTGTGGCTAACATACAGGTCTTATATTATGATTAGTATAAATGTGATGTGTACAAACACTCGGGTGAATTCCCCTCATGTCTGTATAGTCCCAAGCAAAATCTTTAGACCTTGTTACCAACACATTAAATAATTTATCCTCTTGTATTTCTGTCAACCAACTATTAACATTCAAAGTTTTTCCCGGTAGAAGCATAATTGTTTTTGTTCCTGGATAGATCGAGGTGATAGTATGTATCGGTTGTAACAAATTTTTAAGAGGACAACTATGAGGTATAATTCGATGAAATCTTGTAATATCCTCAAAGAAATGGCTCATTCTAGGAATCATATTAGCCAAAGGATAAGGCATTCCCATGGTAGCATAATTTTGTTCCATCCCACTTACATCAATCGGTTGTCCAAAATTTTTTGGTACATCCACCATTTCCTCTTCACTCGATTCTATAGCAAGGTGTGCTACATCATTTACTAACTCATCCTCTAATTCATCTCCATGTTATTTAATCACTTCCATGGCCAAGGAGGCCAAACTATCCTAACCATTAGATTCTTCTAGTTCATCAACCCAAACTTTATTATGTTCAGTGGGTTTAGCAAAAGGATATAAGAATAAACGTTTACTATTTGGACCATGCAAAATGGTCATTCCTCCTTCTCTACAATCAATTTTAGCCACGAAAGTATCCAACCATGGTCTTCCAAGAATTATTGGATAGCTATCTTTGGGTGTTAGCAATTGTATTATCTGGAAATCAACTGGATATTCCCATCCATCAACTTTGACAAGAAATTTTTTGATAACACCCTTTGGAACAACTATAGCCTAGTTTTCCATCTGTAAGACTGTAGTTGTGGGACATAAATCACTAAGACTTAATTTTTCCATCACATCCACAGTCATTACATTAATAGTTGCTCCTAAGTCCACTAATGCATTAGGTATTGCTACCTCATTAATTGTAACGGTTATCAGTGGACTCCCAGGATCATCATATTTTGGAGCAACAATCTTTCCAGACAAAAAGTCAGCTAAATAGCCATTGATGTGAATAGTATTTATTTTCTTCGGTTTCCTTCCTGGGGTTTTAATACACAGTTGTTTGATCAACTGATTGAACTCAGGAATTTCCTTTATTGCTTGCAACAAAGGGGCCTCTATTTGCAATTGTTTGATTTCCTAAATCAATGCAGTTTCAAAGGTCAAAGTCATTTTCGGAGTACCTTTTAGAATTATCGGTTTCAGATGCTCCAGAAATGGTGCTTGAGTTTTCTCTTTTGGAAGGCTATCCTTACTAGATTCAGTCAGAGACTGGCCTTCCTCCTCCCGAGGTATGTCAGCAACTCCTGCTGCTGAAGGAGGTCTAGTATTATTTACAGGCCCAGTATAATTGGATAGAGTATCCTTCTCAAGATTTTGAGAAATAGGGTCATCCACTACTTCAATTGTGGGCAACTGAAGTGTTCGAACCAAACGTAACTGAACATTTCCACAATGAATTGCATTAAGTCCGGTGACATTATCTTGTTTAGTTGTATATACCAAAGTACTTTGTTGATTGTTCTTAGGATTGGGAAGTGGTTGTGCCAGAAGTTGAGGTTGATTTATCTGCTCATTCGGAGGAGGATTCTGAGGTGGCAGTAACAGATTCTGCTATTGGTTCCTCCTAGGACTAGTATAAAACTGATTCTATCCTTGGTTCCATTGGGGAGTAGTATGTTGGGGGTACCATTGTTTTTGTGACTGATTTGGCCATTTTTGAGTTCCCCATGATTGATTTGACCATTCAGGAGGTCCCCAATATAGAGTCCCCCAATTAGGTTGTGGAGGTAATGGTTTATTCCAAGATGGAGTCCATTGATTACCAACCCAATTGTTTTGTGGTCTCCATGCAGGATTGGAATTCTTCCCATATGAAAAATTACCTCCTTGTCGTTGGTTTAGCACGTTTATTTCTTCTTCAACCTAAGCAGTTTTTGTCTTAGTATTCTTAAGATCAGTAAGAAGCTCACACTGATTGGTAGGATGATTTTGCTCACAAAGTTGACAAACATTGACCTTATCTAAAGGACACTCACATAAAAGGTGTTTATTTTGACACCTAGGACAATAGATTGACAAAGTCTCAGAGTTATGTGTCTTTGCTTGTATACCATCCAACATAGTGTTCAATTGAAAAAGTATGTATGTTTTGAGATTTGTTATTTCTTCTCAAAGCTTTCCTATTTTGTTAGTCCCTCTAAAAAGATTAGTTTTATGGATTCCTCCACGAGTATGTGAGAAATTCTGACATAAATCACATATGTCCTCAAGGGCTAATTGAGACACGTCACCTTTTCCCATCAGATCAAGACTTCTTCTTGCATCATCATTGAGTCCCTTAAGAAATATAGTCTTGAGAATCTCAATACTAATAGTCGTTTCTCCATAGTGTTTAGACAAGAAAAGAAACCTATCAAGATAGTCCTCTAGGCTCTCATCCTCATTTTTCCCGAGTTTAAACAACTCTTCCTTACGATCACTTACCCTCCAGTAACTTTAATATTTATGCAAGAAAACCGTCTCCATTTCCTCCCAAGATGTTATACTTCCGGCTGGGAGTCCCATAAACCAATGCATGGCCGAATCCTTCAAAGTAGAAGGAAACAACTTCAATTTTTTATTATCATTTTTATAATCGTAGGTTTGACAAAGGACCTTGAATTCAAAAATAAATTGATTTGGGTATTCCGAGGACAAGCCACAAAAGGTTGGAAGGAAGGCTGGAGAGATGTTTTTCATCGTGGTATCATCATCTGCATCCAGAGTAATAGGATAAGTGAACGTTCGAGGTGGTGGAAGATCATTATTACGGTTTGCATCATTCTAGTTAGCTTCAGGCCTACGGTCTCCCATGATGTTCAGAGGAATACATTCCTCAAGAACAATTTCCTCAACAACTGGTTGTTCTACTGTATGATCTTCTAGAAAATAGTGAAAAGCCTCAAGTGGGTTTGGCTCAAGTTGGTCTTCAACAGAATGGTCGTTTGAGCCTTGGGCTTCCCTATGTATGATTGGAACATATTTTTGGGGGGTCTTTGGTATAAATCGTCCATGAGGGCCTCTTTTCCTGACCATGCAAAAAAGGAAGCCAAAGAAATATATATATATATATATATATATATAAATTTTTTAGCCTAAAAGAGGTATTCGAGGCGTCTTCTATTAACACTCTAGCAAAAAAAGCTAAAGGATCCCCGACAACAGCACTAAAAAGTGATAGGCTATCATTAGATCCCATTACTTTAGAAGATTAAATTCAATATATCAACCAGGTAGTGTTCAAGGCAATTTGCAATAGAAGAAGTATGGACTATCTTCCCTATATTTTCTAACTTCTTATAGCAACTAATATTAATTCTACCTAAGGCCGTCTAACTAAGAAACTGTAAAATAATTTATCCTAAAGAAAGTAGGAAATATTCAAACTAAAAAGCATAGAAAAAAAACTAATTTAGAAAGCATTACAACTAAGTTAATGAGTATAGAAACAACTAAATTAAAGAACTGGTAAACTACAGAAGCAGAAAAACTTATAAACAATTCATTAAACATCCTCCCTATTCGACAAAAATTCTAACAGTTAACAATGAAAAACTACGTAAGTGAAAGACAAGTACATTAGAACTTAGATTTCACAACAACAAACTCAATAATTCTCTACAGAATAACAATGTAATAAAGGAAAACACTTATCTACTTAAGTTATCTCCCCTCGAGTGGCCAACTCGTGGGTTATCACGTTTGTTCTCAACTCACATCCAAAATTAATTAAGAAATGCTTCTATCAACCATAATTATTATCCATAACTCATAACTCATAAATTTTATATGACAATCTCTTTATTCATAAGCTCAAAAAATATATTGACAGCATAACATTACTTTTGTCACTGTATATTTTGCTTATGGAGATTACGTCTTTTATAGAAAAACTCTAACTAAATCCTATATTTTAGATGGTATAGATAACCATTGAAAAATTCTATAACAGATCTACGAATAACTTGTATGTCTTTAAAACCCATTACAATAGTATTAAAGAGGCTCAACTCAAGCCATGAAGTTTTTGACTTAAAGCATAATAGAAATTAAGACTTAAAGAGTAACTATATCTTCGGTCCATCACCCTAAAGTCTGGAGCATGTTTCCAGCGCACACCTTCAACCTATTTTGGAGCACGTGTTGCCTGAATGCTTCCAATCTGCAACTTGATGACTGATTATTATCCTACAAAACACTTAAAATAACCCATTAAATTTGTATTGGCAAAATACTTCAATAAATCAAAAGAAATAAAGTTTGCACAATTTCTCTTTAAAAGTTAAGCAATTATTTCTCCTAAAATTTAATTAATTGGCAGAGGATAGGGATTTTACATATATGAAATAGGTCTTTATGGTATTATTATGATGAGGTTATTTTTACCTCATTAGTAAGAGCATACATTCGATATGCTAACAACCAGACTTCTAGACTTATGGACTCTAGACAATATAAAGACTCAACCTCTAAGACTCTATGCCCAAGCTCCAACACTTGACTCTAACTTTGAATGCTCAAGACTCAATTCCTCAATGCCTCAAATGAGCTCTTGAGGTCTTATTTATAGGCTTCAAATGACCTAGAGATCCGATCACTTTCACCTTTTACCTATTCTACTAGGTCATTTCTCTAGAAAATGCAAGGAGGATTATCTTGCCACATGGTAGACATTGTCAGTCCTTGATTTTTACAACAACCTTTATTTATTTGTCCATATTATGGAGTGGAGTAGAAATATCTACTAGAATATTTTCTGTACATATTGTCTATCTTTGCTTTTTGGGTAGTGGACAAAATAAATTTTACATCTGGGAATATTTTGTACAAGATAATCTTTTTGGTACAAGGGTCCCCCATGTGAATAGAATTTTTGGTACAAGATTTTTCTAGCTTCACATGGGAAAATATCCCCACCTTTTGGAATTTTTTCCATATTTCAATTTCACTTTCTCCATAATATTTTATTCTAGAATATAATACTTTATCCTAAACATATTATTTATTTACAATATCTATTTTCACTTTTATGAAACCGTAAAGTGAGAACGGTCCACTTAACACCCATAAGTGGCTACAAGGATCTTGTTTTTTAAAATAGGGTTGAATCTTGTTGTTAGATCTTAACATGGCTGACATCACGACACAAAAAATCCCATGTGCTAGCTAAATTATGTCACCTAATATTTATTTTATTTATTTACATAATTATTTACAATATTATACTCCATGCTAAATCATCATCCATTTTCCCATCCATAAATAATACGCCATCTTGCAAGGTCTGGTAGAAGATGAATGCTAGGTTGTCGGTATATATTCTTGAAATCAAATAGGTAGTGATATGAATAATAATGCTTTATCTTTTTTGTGGAAAATTGGCATGTAACTAGATCATAGCATTCTCCAATAATTTGTGTATAATCATGTCTCATTATCCATTCAAGTTGGCTATATGGGAAATGGACTACTAAATTTATTATGAATATATGAGTATTTTCCTCAGCATTGGCTTTGAAGGGAGTTAATTGGAATAACAAGATTTTATAAGATGGACTAAATATCGTAGTTAGGTCTTGCAACTAGTGGGATCCATATGGAAAATGCATCATAATATATCTACAGTTGAAAATAATATGGGCCTCCTTATATTGTCTAACCAAGTGCTTTAAGACAATTAATTGTCCTTTTGTAATTGTTGGATATAAGATATGAATCTGCTTTGTACCTAGAACAACTTGAATATCTCCCCATCCTTGGTTCTAAAATATATGCGCTAGATTGTAGAAGAAATAATCTTCTAAAATCTTTCTTTGGCATCCTTTAGGAAGATTTTTAATTTTCCTCCCATTCATATCTGTTGGTTTGTGGCGACTAATCATGCTATACTGTACACTCTTCATGTATCCTCGTTGGGGTTCGGGGGCAACAACCCTCGAGAATTTTTTTTTCTCATTTTTCGCTTCGTCACCGACAAAAGATAAAATTGACTTTGTAAAACCCTAATTTTGGATGCTTCTAAAAAGCTTGTTATAAGTGGTTTGGATGAGAGTTTCAGTATGTCAAAAAGGCGATTATTCGCGAGATTGTAATAAGTTTTGCATTGGATAATAAAATCATTGGATGGTTGCAGTTTTGTGGATGTAGCCCAGATTGGGTGAACCACGTTAAATTCTCTATGTTAATTTTTTGTGTGTGTTTTATTTCTCTGTTTATTGATTAAATCTGCATTTAATTGTTAGATATCTGCACTCTAACCCTAACAATATCAAACATTCCAATGACTTGGAAAAACTCTACTTTGTCTAGAGGAATAAGATATTTGATCTCTTTATGGTTTCCCAATATTACCCCCATCTAAAGAAATGAAAATGGTTCAAATTGGCTCAAAAAATCCCAACCTAGGAGGACATCAATATCTATACTATCATCTTGCCATAAATTACATAGAGAACTAAAATCATCTATATGTACAAGGACATTAGTGGCTTTATTATGCATAGTCCTAATGTTTCCAAAACCTCTGACTGTGATTTGTTAGCTGTCCCAATATACAGATGGAAAAGCATGACTTTGAGCAATACTAATTGTGGATCTTGTATCTAAGAGTGTATAAAGACTCCAGTTAAAACCTTCTAATTCAACATTGATTATTGTCTTACAAAGGAATTTTGGACACCAATTAGACTGATTAGAAATTAAGCTATCTACATGATTTAGATCTTTGATATGCTTTTGGAATGAATATTTTTCTTCAATCAAATAATCTTCTTCTTCATCAGGATATGTATCGTACCTTGGTTCCAATTCTATATTCCATTTTGGTGCTAATCTTGGCTCCATTTTTTGCTTTGACTCTGATTCTCGTTCTAGCTCTATCCTTGGTTCTGACTCCCATTTCTACTCCCACACTGGTGTATGAATCTTCCATGTTGATTGATCCATTGGCCAAAACATTGATTCATCTACAAAATTTGGTTCTTCATCTTCACTAGGAATGTTCAATTCTTGAAGCAAATCTTTTTCAGTAATAGCACTGAAATGCTTTTTAGATTCCTTTCTTGTGACCTTGGTAGAACTAATATGTTCATCCTTATCAAATAAACTTTTCCTTTTTTGAACACCTGTTTTTATAGTAGGTTCTATTACTTCTTTAGCTTTTTCTTTTCTTTTTGAAGGACTACTTTCTTTTGTTCCTTTCCTGAGCTATCATTTTCTTGAGTGATTCTGGTTTTCTAAACATAAGATCTTATTTTATCTAATTTCTTAGAAACCTGATCAATTGTTTCTTTGTTTTCCTTATGCAAATATTCTTCATTTGAACAAACCTTTCTAGTCATCTTTTCATCCTTTTGATTCTTTCCTTTATCTTTTTCAGGAGAGCTATTTCAACCAGTTTGTGATTTTTTAATTTCCCTTGCTACTAGCCTATATTTTTCTAGTTTTTTAGCCATTGACTTTATTAAGGCTTTAGATGGTACTTCAGATTGTCTAATTGAACCCATAGTCCTAGTTTTTATGCCTTTCTCAGGATATAAATTTGAAATCTTAATATCTAGAAACTTAATATTTCCTTTTCTATCAACATATTCTTCTTTATCTTCAAACACATTATGAATAACAGATGAAAGTGAAGAACTTTCATTAACAGATCTTTGGCTTGCCATTGAAGAGTTTTAGGACTTATTAAAACTTTTCGCAAACCATTTCACTGCTACTTTTACTGTCTTACTTCTCACCCTTCCACGCCTATCCTTTGGATTAAAAAAGGGATTTATGACCTTACTGTGACTCCATGGCTACTTTGTGTCTCTACCTTCAATCGTTTAGTCTTCACACTCTTATTCTGACTACCAACATATGACTCTTATGGCAAACGTTCACTATGAATAGATCTTAATTGAACATAGGTCTATTATTACATATGCATTAGAATATTGGCTTTGATACCATTTCAAATGAAACTAGCATATACTAATACTCAAACAAAAAAATTGATATCAAAACAATGCAATGAAGCTCTCATACTAATTTCACAATGATAAAAATATATATATAAATTCTTCAACATCTCTTTGACATATTTTGATTGTGAAATGAAAATGCCTTTATCTATTTGATTTATTTGTAGCCCAAGGATGAAATTCATCTCCCTAAATATTGACATCTCAAACTCTTTCTGCATCTCTTCAAAAAAATTCTTACACAACTTCATTGTCACCAAAGATAATATCATCCACATACACAACCACTATCAATATTTTATTTTCCTCAAATTTGAAGTAAAGATTACTATTTTCAATGCCTTTACTGAATCCTTATTGTATCAAATATCTATCCAATCTTGCATACCAAGCTCTAGGAGCTTGCTTCAGTCCATATAATGCCTTCTTCAATTTACACACCATATCCAATTGATCTAACAATTGAAATCCTTCTAGTTGTTCCATGTAAACTTTTTCTTCCAATTCAACATTCATTAAAGCTGAATTCACATGCATCTGATAAAATTTAAAGTCTTTGTATGCTGAAAATTTGGTGTGCATGTGAACTACTAGGTTGATCCTTGTCAAAACAAACAAGTAGTCAACATGTAAAATTAAATATTTTTTAGATACTAAAAGGATATCCAATTTGAATAATCTAATGGATCATTGTTGAAATATTTATATTTTGATAACTCCACTAAAATCTATAAGAAAATAAAAAACATGCAATGAGTAGCATCTATTACCTATTTTGAAATAAGCACAAATTACAAGTTGCTTTGAAAACCAACTATCCTCATAACTCAATTTCATCTAGTACAAATTCTTTCATAGAAAAACACTTGTTCACCAAATATTTTGTTTAATACAAAGACCATATATTCTTCCATATTCTTTATGTAGTGTCATCACATGATACATCCAACAACATTGAATTGGAAAGACAAAATTGGTTTGTTTTTCTCACCTTCCTCCTAATTTTTTTTCTAATCATCAACATCCTTATTAGAAGGAATAGAAATTGTCACAACAATACATTTATCTTCATTGAAAAGGAGATCCTCCATCTTGCGCCTCTTCCCTTTTATATTCTACAACTTTAAAATCAGCCCATGATTATGTGTGTATATATATGTATGTATGTATGTATGTATGTATATGTATGTGTGTATGTATATGTATATGTATGTATATATGTATTTATATACATATGTACACACACACACACATATATATATAACATGCATGTATACATACATACATACAAATATATGTATGTATGTATATGTGTGTGTGCATATATAGATATATGTATATCTATATGTGTATCTATATTAATATGAGACATGCACTCCTCGCAACAAGGATTGAATTTTACATTGCATATTCAAAAGAAGCATATAAATAAGACCTCAAGAGCTCATTCAAGGTATCGAGGAATTTAGTCTTGAGCATTCAGAGTTAGAGTCAGGTGTTGGAGCTTGGGAATAGAGTCTTAGAGGTTGAGTCCTTATATTGTCTAGATTCCATAAGTCTAGAAGTCTGGTTGTTAGCATATCAAATGTATGCTCTTACCTTGCACTTTGAGCGATCTTGGTAATTAGAAATCTGATAATGTGAATGCATAAATGCAATATGAATTGAGTTAATGAAATATTTTTCCCATTTTTGAAAATCTTTGTTCTATCTTATTGCCTTGCTATCAAAATTTTTCCATTGGCATTATGTTCTTGTGCTTTCATTTTGAAATGGTATCAGAGTTGCATAGTTTTGGTTCCATTTTAATTTGGTATCAGAAAGAAAGGTAATCAAGAATTTGATTTTTGGATGACTAGGGTAATGCCCCTTATGTTGTCGATAGAGTTCCTCTGACTCTCACCTCCTCTCAAGGCTAATCTCCATTTTGAGGGCGTCATCAAGGATGCAATCAATTATCATGTGGTAACCAAGATGCCCACTCTCAAGCTTCCCCTCCTCCTATAAGAAGAGACCATTCTCAGTGGTGTTGGTCATGGCATGCTACTTGTCACTCTACTTCTTCCACCACCTTATGGTGGTGGTAATATAGGCTGAATTAACTCTAGAAAATTTCCTTGACTAGCTTTAAGCATCTATCTTATTCATGTGGCTAATGAAGATAATCAATAATATAATTTTAAAGATGATAATGATGGATGGGACCCTCCCATGGACACTTTAAACTATGTTGTTGTATGGAGCAATCTGGATAATCAAGATTCTACTCCTTCTTCTAATCTATCTTTCACCACTTAGTAGTTGATGTTTGTTGTTTTTATGTTTTATGTTTTATGTTTTAATGTTTTGGGCTATAGCCCCATGTGGGCTTTGGGTGTGTGACTATTTCCACCTACATTTTTTTGTAAATATGTGTAACACTATTTTATAAATGGTAATACAGACATTCATAAAAAATGTTATGTTCATATGTGTCACTATATTTTTTCCATTTAAATATTTTGTTTTTGGACCAAATAGTTTTATGGATGTTTGTGTACTTGTACTAACATTCACAATGGAACAATCACATGAACTCTATTTTATAGTTAAAATAAGGGCATTTTTATGCTTTACTTTTATAATTAACATCAAGCCTAAATATATATGCCTCAAGCAACCATCTTTGTAATCCCATTTTCTAAAATTAGTAATCTTGGCATGTAATTTTGAAGGAGTTGAGACAAACAACCTCCATGACTAATTTTAGGTAAGAGTTTCAACCTCCTTGCAAGCATCTTGCAAGTACACTCTTGATCGTTCTACAACACCTTTGTTACAACTCCTTGAGCATGGGAAAAAGCAACCAAAATTATGAGAGAGAGATGATTCCTTGTTTTTCTATTTTGTTGGAAGATTTATTTTCTGCATATGAAATTGATCTTGTGCCTCTACTGTAAAGCTTTTTCAATGATCAGTTTTCTTATTGTTTGAGTATATTTGCTTCTTAATGGGCTTTTAAACCAAGTGAATTTTCAGATACAATCCTAAGATGGATAGAAGAATCTTATTAGGCAAGGTTGGCTGCACTGTAGAAGTTGATTTATGTAGAAGGTAATGCCTATTTTCCTTGGCTTCAACTTTGCTTATGGTTGACCGTAGAACAAAATTTTTCTATACTTGTCATTAAAGATGTCACATTTCCATACACCAGCTGGTCACTTTTCATATATTGATTCAATAATAGAAATAGTAAAACCCCTATTTGAAACCCATGGAGATTGGATATGGGAAAGTTGATTGTCCCAACTCCTTATGAAATACAAGAGCACCAACTCCAATGAAATACAAGAGAACCAACTCCAATGAGTAATGAAGAAGAAATGTATAAAGTACTGCTCTATTTACAATATGCTTCAAATCATTAATTTCCGTTGTTTGAAAAATAGACTATTAACACTTAACCCTGCATACAAGGATAATCACTTCTATTACAAGAATCCCATTATCTCAACAAACAAAAATAGGGTTTAAACTGATATATATGGAAAATGAACTCACAAAACCTCTACATACATCTTGATTGTAACCTTCTTCAAATGATCAAATAGAAAACACAAAATAAATCTTACACAACCATGTCCCATGTCATGATGATCAACCTTAGAAAATGTTAGACTTCATTCATATGAACATTTGCACATTCTCTGCACACACCTTGACTTCAAATCAAACTCCATATACCTGTGATCTCATTCAAATTACATTAATCTATGCAAAGAAAAATACACTTCAGGAAAGCATTCATAGAGTGATACCATATTACTCTTTCACAAACTTTTGTTCAAATCTCCCTCAATATGCATTGTCTTGACAAAACCATGTTGTCGTAGTCTTTAGAACCTTCTCACAGAGCCTAGAATTTGATTAAATTGCACTGGATGTACTGGTAGAGATACCCATTCCATCGTTATCTCAATACAATTACAAAATTGTTAACAAACTGATTCAAACTAGAATATGGGAAAGTTTCTGTCAAAGTCATGCTAAGAGACATGTCTGTTGGAGGTCGTTGAAGGTTTAAAATCCCATTGTTGATATGTGTATTCATGCCATCAGGAAATCAAATGTTGGTTCTTGATGTCTCTACTCCTACCTTTGCATAAAGGAATTTCAGGAGCAGCCAGTCTGACAAGGTTAAGGAGCTAGTCACCATATGAGAGTGACCCCCTTAAGTGGTCACTTAAGTGACCTTCCACTGATGATAGCAAGTCACCTTCAAATTATAAGAAAATTGAACCTGTCATTAACCTTGCACTATGAACTTCATAAGGAAAAGAAACATTAGGGTTTTAGGAGGTTTTGCAACTAATTCTTGGAACTCTAATACATACCAAATGTGAATAGGCCATTTGTGATCACGTTTGTCACAAATCACTATCACACTGTCACTGGATCTATCACTGGTACAAGCACTTCACAGTGTTACAAAACACATACAAATCATAGAGGCACTGCCCATCACCACACCGTGAGTCACTATCCATTTGCAGACTACTTCACTATATCATGTCATTGTCTGCATACTATCCCCTTGTATTCCATAACTATCACTTTGTATTATATGCATATTGTCACCTACTCCTTGATCACTGTAAAATATGTTTGAAAGGTTTACATACCAATACCACTTTCACTTTTTCATTAAGATGTCATCAAAGGAAAGGACAAATACCATTGCAACAACACCATGAAATGAACAAGTACTTTCATTTTTGCATCAACACCATGAAAGGAATGAATAAGCACACCTTCACTTTTACATCAACATCATTTCACTTTTGCATCAACACACCCCATGAAAAGGAAAAAAGTACCTTTGACATCAATGGCAAATCAAACAAGTACCTTTAACATCTATGACAAGCATCAACACTTGTGATATTTGACATCTGTGACAAGCATCGACTTTCAATAAAACCTTTGACATCAATGAAAAACATCAACAAACTCCCCCTTTTCCATTGATGGCAAACCCTTGCTTTGAAAATCTATCACTCCCCCTTTGACATCAAAGACAAAGGACTACTTACGCCTCCTACAAAAACCAAAATAGGAATACCTCCATTGATTATTGTCATCTTGTTTACACACTGGGACTGAAGTATGAAATAATATTGTCATATCAATATGGTTGAATGAACTTGGACTAATCACCGAGCATATCACTGTCAACCTTGGCAAGACTGTCATTACACTAGCAAGATTATCTCAAAGGAATTGATTGCATATCATTTTCATTGCACCAAAACTGGTACCAAACCCTTGTAACAATATTCTGTCAAGGAAACTAAATGTGCCACTGTCATCCTACCCCTGCAATAGGATTCTCTCAAGAAAAAATATCACTGTGCAAGAACATACAGTCCAAAAACAAATGAATATCACTGTCAAACCTAGACTGAGATCTACAAACCCTCTGTGACTGAAATAACTTACAAATTGTGACTGATCATATATGTAAAGCATTGTATTCTATCTAAGCCACAACTACAAAACATGAAAGATAGTTAACAACAAATGACACATGAGAGGAGTAAAAGGAATACCACTGTCAAAGAATCATATCATTGTTGAATATCCATAATACATTGTCACTAAAAATTTTAAACAAGGACTGCCACAACTACCATATCACTATCCAAATAAAGTAGTATCATGAGTTCAACACTTGACAATGACTGTTAGCACTATAAAAACAAGAACAACTACAATAAAAAACCTCAAAATGTACCCAAACTTGAAACACACACTCAAGATTCAAGGAAAAGGAATAAAGATACAAGCTCCCCCTGGAACCATGCTAAAAAGAACTGATTTAGTGAAGAGAGGAAATATAAAGAACACCTAATCACTCCCTCAAATTTTCAAATGCATCCTTTCCATTTTCATATAATTTGTTCCTAAACACCCATTTTGCACCAATAATGTTCTTGTCTTTAGGCCTAGGAACTTACTCTCATGTCTTGTTCTTCTCTATTTGGCTTAATTCTTCCTCAATGGCCTTAACCCAACATTCATCCTTGCTAGGCTCATGGTAATTATTTGGCTCTATTTCAGATAACAAAAAAATATTTGCTTGGTCACTTGATTGTGCAAGTTTTCTTCTTGTTTGCATTCCTACATTTTTGTCCCCAATAATTTGCTCTTCAAGATGATTTCTTTGTAAATATTTTGAAAGAGTATTTTTCATAGTATCAATAGGTTTTTCATATGTTTCTTCTTCCTTTGGAACCTCTTGTTCTTCTTATGATTTAGATTCTTCTTCAACATCTTCAAATTATTGTGTTCTAGGCTGCAACTTTTCATCAACTTTAACATTAGTACTTTCAACTATTCTTTTGAGTCTATTATTGAAACACTTATATGCTTTGCTATGTGTATAATATCCTAAGAATATGCCTTCATCACATCTAGATTCAAAAATTCCCATACCTTCTTTATCTCTTTTAATAAATCATTTTCTACCAAAAATCCTAAAATAACCAACATTGGCTGACTTACCATGTACCAAAGTTCATATGGAGTGTTTTTGGTATTTAACCTTAATTGCACTCTATTTAGAGTATACACAACTATATGGACAAACTCTTTCCAATAGGTATTTGATAGATTGGCATCATGAAGCATTGTCCTATCCATCTCCTTGACTGTCCTATTCTTCCTTTCCACAACGCCATTTTTCTATAGTGTCCTTGAGGCTGCAAATTTTCTTTTAATACCATGTTGATCACAATAATCTGAAAACTCTCTTGAGGTGTATTCTCCGCCCTTATCAAACCTCAAGCATTTGAGTTTGTAGTTTGATTCCTTCTCAGCTAGATTCCTAAAGATCTTGAATCTTTCAAATACCTCTTATTTGTGTCTAAGAAATGTTACCCAAGTCATCCTTGTATAGTCATCAATGAAAAGAATGAAGTATCTCTCTCCATTTAATACTCTTGTCCTTTTAGGACCATACAAATATGTATGCATTAATTGTAAGGGTTTTGTAGATGAATGCTCTTTTGTCTTGAAGCTGATTTTGGTTTGCTTCCCATGTTGGCATTCATTGCATATGCTACTAATAGGCTTTCTGATTTTAGGCATGTCTCTTACATTTTGATTTCTACTAACTTTGGTTAGATTATCAAAGTTTAGATGTCCAAGCCTTCTATGCCACAACCAACTTTTTTCCACTTGTCCCATAAGACAAATGCTTGCATATCCATCTCTGGTTTTAGTCCCTATGAGACTATACATATTGCTTATTGTTCTTAAGCCTTTAGCCACTTATTTTCCTAATTTCTTCATTATTTCACAGCCTTGACCATAAAAAAAAATGTTATATCCACCATCATAAATCTGAATTACACTCAACAAATTGTGTTTAAGTCCTTCAACAAAGTAGACATCATGAATAGGTGTTTTTCCATCTAAAAGAAATGTACCTTTACCTCTAATTTGGATGGTATTATTATCTCCAAACTTGAAAAACCCTCCATCATGGTCTTCAAACTTGGTGAATTTTCTCTTATCACTTGTCATGTGGTTTGAACAACCACTATCTAAGATCCACAAATCTTGCTTCTTAGCATGCAAGGCAACCTGTACAAACAATATTTTTTTAGCTTTAGTGACCTTTTCTTTTTTCCTCCAAACTGATTTTGGTTTATCCTCCTTATCAAGGTTTGTAAGATTCATCTTCTTCATGGAATGATCATTACCTCTTTTCTTTTGTTCATCAGGACTAGGTCTATAATATTTGGATATCTGACCAAAGTTGCCGCAATTGGTGCACCTTAGATTGTTTAACCTTAGATTGTTTAGATATTCTTCTAAGGATAACCTTACAATCATTCGCTTTGTGACCATACTAGTTACAATAGCAACAATAACCATAAAAGTAAGAGTTAAACCTGAATGATCCACTCCTTGCAAGAGTTGAACTTGTGAATCTTTTATTTTTTATTTTTGATGAACTATCTACATTAACATTGTTGTTAGGATATCATAATCAGCATGTGCATCACCTTGGTTAATTTACCCAACTTCTTCCTTTAGAAGATTATGAATTTTTGAGTTTTTTCCAACTTCATACTAGTCATGTCTTTGTATCTCTTTTTTCCCCAAAAGATCTTCCAACCTGATAGTGTCATACCTTTCTAGCTTCTTCCTTAAACTCACAATTTTTGCCTCTAAACCTTGACAAATCTTCTCTTTTACTTCTAACTCCTTTTTTACCACATCTTCAATTCTTTTACTCTCTTCAATTTGAGTTTTCAAACTGATTATAAGTTGGTCTAACTCTTCAACTTCCTCACCAAGACCTCTCATGTAGTATTGACTGTTTCATATACTCTAAGAAGATAAATTGCAATCTTTTATTCTCTGGATTCATTTTTAATCCTTCAAAATTTTCTCTAAGGGTTGGCAAATTGGCTTCCTTGATTTTGACATCACCTTTTATAAATACTAACTTGCACCAAACATCTTGTGCACTTTTATAATGCATGAATTTAACAAGGATCTCATTTGTCAAACCACAAAAGAAGGCATCCTTGGCCTTTGCATTGCATTCATAAGCCTTCTTCTCATTAGTAGTAGAAGGAGGTGTTGAAGTCATTGTATAACCTTTTTCTACTGATGCCCATACATCAAATCCCAAACAAGACAAATAAGAATCCATCCTAAAACTCCAAAAAGAAAAATTAGTGCCATCAAATAGAGGTGCTTTTGAGGTAGAAGATCCTCCCTGATTAGCCATAGTATTCCACTATCAGGATCAACCCAAGTTGATTAAAATTCTATAGGGAACCTTTCTCCGATACCAATTGTAGTAATACTCAATATCACTGAGAGGGGGGTGAATTAGTGATGTACAAAAACCAAAGCAATTAACCAAATTTATCTTTTAAGAAGCACAAACTTCAATGGAAACACATAAAGATCACCATGACACAAGATTTATAAGTGGAAAACCCTAGAAAGGGAAAAACCACTATGTGAATTGATTGGGTTTGAAGAATAAATGTTATCCTCACATTTTGTTCACCATTAGGTCTCACTAACCAAATTCTTACTGAATACATTAGAGCACCAACTCCTTATGAAATACAGAAGCACCAACTCCAATGAAATACAGGAGCACCAACTCCAATGTGAAATATAGGAGCATCAAATCCAATGAGTAATGAAGAAGAAATGTAAAAAGTACTACTCTGTTTACAATATGCTTCAGTTCATTAATTTCCCCTATTTGACAAACAAACTATTAACACTTAACCTTGCATACATGGATAATCACTTATTTTACAAGAATCCTCTTATCTCAACAAACACAAACAAGGTTTAAACTAATATATATATGGACAATGAACTCACAAAACCTCTGCATACATCTTGACAGTAACCTTCTTCGAATGATCAAATAGAAAACACAAAATGACTCTTACACAACCATGTCCCCTTTCATGATGATCAAACTTAGACAATGTTAGAATTCAATCATATGAATATTTGAACATTCTCTACACACACCTTGACTTCAAATAAAACTCCATATACTCCTGATCTCATTCAGATTATATTAATCTACGGAAAGAAAAATACACTTCATGAAAGCAGTCATACAGTGACATCATATTACTCTTTCATAAACGATTATTCAAATCTCCCTCACTATGCATTATTTTGAAAAAAACATGTTGTCACAGTCTTCAAAACCTTCTCAAAGAGCCCATACTTTGATTAAATTGTACTGGTAGAGATACCCATTCCATTGCTATCTCAATATAGTTACAAAACTATTAACAAACTGCTTCAAACTAGAATATGGGAAAATGTCTGTCAAAGTCATATCGAGAGAAACGTTTGTTGGAGGTCGTTGAAGGTTTAAAATCCCATCGTTGATATGTTTCTTCGCGCAATCGGGAAATCAAATGTTGGTTCTTGATGTATCGACTCCCGCATTTGCATAAAGGAATGTCAGGAGTGGCTAGTCCGACAAGGTTAAGGAGTTGGTCACCATATGAGAGTGACCCCCTTAAGTGGTCACTTAAGTGACCTTCCACCGGTGACATCAAGTCACCTTCAAATTATAAGAAAAGTGAACCTATCATTAACCTCGCACTATGAACTTCATAAGGAAAAGAAACATTAGGGTTTTAGGAGGTTTTACAACTAAGTCTTGATACTCTAATGCATATCAAATGTGAATAGGCCATTTGTGAGTCATTTCTATCACAAATCACTATCAAATATCACTGGATTTCACTGGATACAAGCACCTCACAATGTTACAAAACACATACAAATCACAGAGGCACTTTCCATCACCACACTGTGAGTCACTTTCCATATGTAGAAAACTTCATTGTATCACGTCATTGTATGCATACTATCCCATTGTATTTCATACCTATCACTTTGTATCATCTACATACCGTCACCTACTCCTTGACCACTGTAAAAGATGTTTGAAAGGTTTACATACCAATACCACTGTCACTCTATCATTAAGATGACATCAAAGGAAAGGAAAAATACCACTGGAACAACACCATGAAATGAACAAGTACTTACATTTTTGCATCAACACCATGAAAGGAATGAATGAAAGGAATGAACAAGAACATCTTCACTTTTGAAATGAATATGATTTTTATGTTTACATAACCTATTGGGTGTGTATGCTCTTTCCTTGTGCTATGTGCAAACTTGGAGATTAGAAACACCTTCTACTTTACTTATTTATTTTATGATCATACCTATGGTTAAGATAGCTTGTGTATGCTCTCCCCTTAAACTTTTTGCAATCCTAGGGATACAAAAAATAGCTTCAATCTTTCCCATTAGGGATATCTCTTGGGGAATTCCATCACCTCAAGGATGACCTCAACCATGTTTTCTCATGGGGTATATAAAGGGGGAAGAGAGAAATTTATACCTCAAGAATGAGTCATCATCCTATTTGGCTAAGCCATGGGACCCTCCATCAAGACTTATTTGGTGAAGAGGATAGGAGAAACCCTCTTAGACTCAAGCATTTATAGATGATCCCTTAGTTCACATATACCACTAAGAACCTTGTTTTTTAGCAAGACTAAGACCATTGATCATTAATCTAATATGGCACAAGGTATAGTATCATACTTGAAGTTTCTCACTATGTACCTCCTTGAGTAAGGCAAAAACTCTTTGGGATAAAGGCGTCAAAGCCACCAAAGTAAAGAAAAAGGTGAGCCCTTAAGCCACTAGACTCCTAGCTACGGACTCTTGAGAAGAGAGAAGTTGCTTGTAATAATATTGAGGTATTTATTGTGTGGGCCTACACAAGTGTGATAGTCCTACTTGAAAAATTATAGGGTTGTTAATGTGCTCTACATGTATCTTGTCAAACCCAATAAAATACATTCAACCTTATTACCTTGAAAGTCATCAACCATATTCTTTGTTGTTTTTGTCTCTTTCCAAAGAAAAAAATCTATCCAAAATAGTAAAACCTTGTAAAAACATATCTTTCTATACATAGCTAAAATTTTGAGTCATAACACCATGCTTTTGAACTATTTTGTGGCACTTATGATTTATTTGTCTATGCATCTCTCTGATAGAGTTGCACTTCTGAGATATCAACCTACACTTCAAAGTCACATAAAGATGCTTTTGATTCATCATGCTATACTTTTGAGTTGTAACACTACACTTTTGAATTATTTTGTGGCACTTCTAATCTATTTTCTTGTGCATATGTTTGATAGAGTTGCAATTTTGAGTTGTAAACCTACATTTTTTATCAAATTCTATGGCATTTTTGAACTACCGTCCTATGCAATTCTCTGAAGGAGTTACACTTCTGGGTCACTATATTATGCTTCTATGTAATCTTATTGCACATCTGATCAGTTCTATTACAATTTTACAAATCCTCGAGTTTCTAAAATATTACAAAAATAAGATTTTTAGGCTTTTGACCAGGTAGTCCTAGAACATTCCAGTTGATTCTATCACCTTCATCCACAAACACAAATCAAAATCAAAATCCCATCCATCAAACATATCATTTCACCTTTTGGAATTTATAACTATTATCCTTGACTTGGAAAATAATCCTTTTAACATATCCTTAATCATCTAATAATTGAACATCAAACAACCAAATAGTTTTTTTTTGCAAACAACTAAATAGTTAGAGTATGGTCTAGATCTTCTATCTTTTATCTCTAGCTTACCTTTTTTCTTGAAATCTTGCCTATTTCAAGTAGATAGTTGAGTTAACTTAATCACTAGTGGATAAACTAGCTTAGGAGCCTTGGCCAATCTTGAGTTGGTGAAATCCACTCCTTATTTCTTGGAATCATTAATCAGTTCAAGTAAAATAATCCATATCTTATCACTTAGCATCACTAGAAGATTTGAATTGACTTTGGTCTATTGTGGTTTTATCCAACATCTTTTTATCAATCAAAACATCATCAATTCAAATCACCATATCCTTTTTCAAGTCTAATAAATCTATTTTAACATTCTAATAAATGACATGTCCATATTAATCATCCACTTTTCATCTCACATACCATTTACTAAGGTCTTGAAATTTGTATGCCTATCACAAGATCTCAACATAAGAAAATCATGGAATCCCACCAATCTAAGTCAAACATAAGATGATTTTTACATGCCTTCTCATATGTTCACCTCAAATTCTTACCAAACACTACAACCAACTATTTTAGGGGTTATACCTACTTTAGAGGACACCACACAAGATACTTTTTAATTATCACCAATGAAACTACAAGAAATGAAACAAGACCTAGGCATATTTAAATCCATTGATAGTCTTATTTCTTTTTATCCCAACAGATATTTTATTATGCTAGCACAAAAATGTGCCAAGTTACTTTGGATTTTAAAGTCATCATGCTTAGGGAAAAAATCCCTACAACCATTGCTTCATCACACACCTTAGAGAAAATCAATTTATCCAATATCCCAATCACAAACACCCCCATAAAACAATTATTCAATATCTCCATACCCCAAAATTTCATGCCAATTACTTCAATCCAACCTTCCATACCTTCAACTGTCACCAAATCAACAACATTTGCTAAAAAACACATCAATCTACTTTACCAAGGACCCATCCCTTCTACTCATTTCACTATATACATTCCTTACCATCAAATCTCTTCATCTATACCATAAAAATCTTAAAATTCTACATCCAACATGCCTAAAAACACATACATCCTAAATCATTTACAATATTCCAACATAGCTACAAACATATACATGACAAATCATTCACAATCTTTTAGCATACTCGTAAACACATACATCCCAAACAATTCTCAATCTTCCATCTCTACAAACACATACATCCTAAATAATTATCAATATTCCACATTCACCATACCTATGAACACATATAACCCATATAACTCTTAATCTTCCACATTCACCATACCAAAAATTACATACACCCACCAACAATAAAATCAATCATCTATCCCCTCATTTAACATTTCGCAACAACAATCATACATCCCAAAAATCAATCATCCATCCCTTTGAATTTCAATATCCACAAAACGAATTATACATCCCTCAAAATCACAATCCTTCATTCAATACATCCAAAATTCCACAACATCAATCATACATCCCCCAAAATCATAATCCTTCATTCAACTTGTCTAGCTTGATTATTTATACTATATGAAATTAGCATAAATCTAAATCACTACATTGACTAAATAAATTAATTTTGAACAACAAGGTGAGAAGTTATTGGTTGGGTCAATTGGCTTCGAAAATCAACATATTATAATGTTGGAGAGAAATAGAGACATCTCCAAAAATAGAACCACAAATTCTCTTTCATTCTTATGGAAAATGAAAAGCTACCATGTAATTGGTATCTTCATTAATAAATAAACTCTTTCATGGTAGTCTTATGGGATTTAAAAAATAAAGATTTTATGATGTACGATTTCTTGTATGACTTGCTATTTCTTCCAACAACCAAAATATAGTATGGTATATTTTCTTCATTGTTGGTAGATGGATAAATAAGATTCTGGGTATTTTAGAATTTACAAATAGTATATTTTTATGAATATGCGTATATTTGTATATATTAATTCACACATATACATATATTCATATAATATGTATATATATTTTCATATTCAGACATAATACATGATTGGTAAAGAATAAACCATGGAAGGTATCAAATATATACCAAAGAAAATGATACTACATGCAATACTTACTAAAAACTACGTAAAAAATGATAAAATAAATTTCGTAGAGCCTAGGTAATAGCTCATACACCATTACATACCACAAAAATTTCAAAGGACAAATAATCTTTCCTTATGCTCCCTATTCTATTTTTTAAATAATATTTAAATAATTATATGTATGAAATATATTCTAACCAAATAAATAAGAAAGAATTCTACACTTGCAATTCAACCTCCTTCCCAAAACTTTCTTCCTTCCACACAATCTCTCCTTTTTTCCAAAATTGTAACCTTACCTTAATAACATCTGCATGCAAATTTTTTTTCCTCTCTCCTTCTACACTAAAATTTCACATGCCATTACTTCCCTTTTGTACTTCCACTTTAGTGTAGTTATGACTGCTTAGATTTTAGTTACTTTTGTCTCCTTTCTAGTTGTTGATACAAAGTGGTGACGGATACAAAAAGTTGTTGCAATAACTTTTCAAGTAAGATATTTTATTATTTTAATTTAATATATTTATGCATGTGCTTTTACATTTACATGATATCATTTATATTATTTTTACAATATTCCAACTTAATCAAAATTAATCTTTTTTTCATTTAAAAATAAGCAACCTAGACAAAAGGATGAACTCTCCTTCCCAACAATTCACCTACTCAATTGACAACTAAAATACGATAACCATGAAATAACACAATAACACATCTAATTCCATAATCAAAATGCAAAAAAACTTAACCTTTAACCACAAGTACTAATTAAGCTAGTTATAGAGAAACCAACAAAGACAAAACACTATATAGAACTAATACTTTTAACAATGGCAATGCCTTACATGCGTGTGTACAAATAGATAATTCTAAGTGGCATGATATTTTTACTCACTATCTTTATCTACCTTTCTCTTTGATGATGCCCTCCCTCCTCTTTTGGGAGGGAAAAATACTTATATTTATTTACCCTATCATCACAAAATAGTTAGCTTGTAAATTGTAATCATATCATAATATGATTAATAAAAAAATATACTAATGATCAAATAAAATCATTCCCAATTATTATATTATCACATTGACATCTATGATAATCGCACATTGAATCATAAATTTACATTGGAATGGTCAATGCAATGAAATTATAAATATTCACATTTTAAATCTATATTAACTAGACATCAAAAAATTTGGTATGTGGTGAATGATCATGTTGTGTTAACATTTTGGTGACTTTGGCAATCATATTTTGACCCTAAATTAATTTATATTATTTTTGGTTATAAAATTGCTTTAAAATCACCAAAATGGGCTTATTGTTTCTTGTATGGTTGTGAATACGAAAGGTCAAGGGACAAGATGTGAGTGTTTGGTATTAGCATGCAACAACAGATTATGTTGTAGGTGAAAGAAAAATATAAGTTTTTCAACTCAATTTTTATTGGATAATAAAAATAAAGTGGACAACAATTTCTTGGTGGACATAGCCCACATTGGGTGAATCGCATTAAATTTTTTGTGTTTTGCGTAATTGTTATTTTTTGTATTCATAATCTGCATTACAATTGATGTTATTTCAATTGCTTCGGCCTACCTATAAATCCTAACAAAAATAAATACTAAAAAATCAGCATCATTAAAGTATTTAAAAGTAGGGCATGATAGTAGAGTCATAAAATTTAGTGGCTCCTCCAAAATTGATGGTAATTATACATTTATCTCATACACTTCTATATTTGGTAGTGCCTTCAGTAACTCCTATATATTTGATAGGTCCTCAAACATTAGTAGATGTTTTAGTAGTCCCTCCCAGTTTGACCAAGGTTTCATTTTCCCTCTTTACGCACCTTGCACAAAAATGGGCATATTTATTCCTTAGATTGTCAAATTTTTAACTTCTTATAGGAGTTGGAAATATCTCTCCAAGAACTATAATTTAGTATAATTTATATCAAGGTATCTCTAATTTTATATTTAAAATATCTTTTGATTTTGTATTATAATCACACAAAGAAAATTTTCAAAAAACTTATAAATTATTGTGATGGTTTTATCCATTGGAAATTTTGCACTTTTAAAATTGATATAACGTTCTTTTTTGGGGTTTAATTCTCTTATAATTTTATATTGATTTTATTATTTTCAACCCTTATTTAATCTATTAATATGAAGATTTAATTTTAGGTAAAAATAAACCCTATGTCATAATATAAGGTTTGGATAGTTGAGATCCTAAAATATCTCAAGGATCTTTTGCCCTTTCTCTATAGACTAATTCTTGAACCAAGTGATGAAGATTAGATGGATAAATGGGATGATAGTATAATTTATATCCTAATACTTAATTGATTATGTGATTATGAGTACACATGATGACCCATATACCTAAAGGAGTGCCTTCACACTTTTTGGACCAAATTTTAGGAGATATATTGAGATCTTAATGATCATCCATTCTTAGATATTTCTACCTAAAAAATATTGTACTCATGTATGTTCCTCATTCCCTTTCTCATCCTCCAAAATATTCTATTTTAGTATTGGTATATTTATTTATCATCTAGTCTAAACATGTCGTGAGATGAGTAGTATAGTTGAGTGGCATACACTGAGATTCCACCATCATCAACTACTTTCATTGAGTTGAGCATTACTTCAAATCAATCTTCTAGTGATTTAGTGTAATAGGTCTATCATAATATTCTAAAGTTATTCCATTGGGATGAGTACTTGATATATCTTGATTATTTATTTTATGAGTCCCACCTTGTAGATTTGAAGGAAACCATTGGGGACTTGATTTTGCTCTTTGTTGATAGTTACACAATAATTGTTGTCTCATCATATTTTAACCCTATTCTATAGCACTTTCCACAATGTTTTGTTCCACCACCATCTTGAATTAGGCCTAAGACATGTAATTCAATATTTTCACCTCCCATAATATATTTAGTGACTGATGCACAATTAATAGAGACATACATCTTATATTTTTTCATCATATTCCTTTCAAGAATGAGAATATCATTGTACATGGATGCCTAATATGATTTGTTTTATTGGGATCCATTTCTCATTTCTCATTTCAATTTCATTCTATGTTTCACTTAGTGGGATTTTCAGTGTAATATTGTACCTAATTAGTAAGTTTACTTAGGATGTCAAGAATATTTAATTATTCACAACAAGGTCATTAATAATGAGACATTTTTACCAAGTAACATGAGGTATATAAGTGCCACCACTACGTCATCAGTCCTTGATTAAGGGTAGCCAAGTACTGCCTCTATTTAATTATATCCAACTCTATCTTATTAATATTTAGATAGTTGCTCCACTTATTAGAAATTTAAATCTTGATTATTTAGATTGACTCAACTCACCTCTTGATTGAGAGTTAAACTCATGACCTATTGGAATAACATCTTCTTGATTCATGCATCCAAGAGGTATATATATTTGTAAGCAATATTTTGTATTTTATTTTTCCATATCTTCAATATTGGGTTATAATTGATATTTTCAATATAGATATTTTTTGTTTGCATGTAGCTTATATAACTTATCTGCAATCATATATATACAAGCTTGTGTTTGGACTCTCATCGAACCTTATGATATTTATGACATGCATCTCTCCAATTTTTTAAATCTTTATCTCATTTTTTATATTATTATATCTTGCTTTATTTTTATCCAATATTTCTACCTCTCCTTGCTTTGTGTATATACCTCAAGGGATACATAATTAATCAAGGGAATGATATCCTTACTAAGCACTTTCCAAGTGCAAGTGTATTTCATAAGTAGATTATAAATCATTATTTTAACTATTTGGATTGATATTGTGTTTGTATTTCAATTTTGAATACTATGGTATGCTTGAATCATGTAGATTCACATGCACACAAAATTTGGTAGGCAAGGGGGAGGATGAAATGGATAAAAATGCACACTATGCACTTTTACTATAAGCTTATGCCACTTTGTGTTAATTTATTGAATTCTAAGTTTATAGAATGATTTTGGCTAGTTTGGTGCCACCTTTCCCGCAAATTATTAGATAATAACTAGGATACTAGCCGAATCCACTCTCATACATTTTATCTCCTAGATTACCAATTCCTCTTGTAAATTCATTTTTACACATGTGAATTTTACCTAGGTCAATTCTATAATTTGTACATCTAACCTAGATAATTTAAAATTTAAAATTTATTTTGGGCCCATGCCAACATAGTTATAATTAGTTGTTACATATCAAATATTGAGTCTAAAATTCTAAATTATCTATCTAGGCCAAGTATAAATAAACACCATGCCTTATCTCTTTGCATTTGTTCACTTTCCATCTAGCATATAATGAATTTATAAGTTTAGCAAAGTTCCAACATCCTAGCTATTACTACCATATCCATTTTTTTTAACTTTCCAAAATATTATTGTTTTCATTGCCTCAACATACTGTGAAACCCTATTTAAGTTTTCTACACAATCAATTGCATTACAATCCAAATTTTAAGTATCACATTCTAATTTTTTATGTTTGTAAAATATTCTTGTTTAATTACCTCCACACACTTTGAAACCCTACTTGCATAATAGGTGTTTTACAGTACCATTTGTATTTTTATCCAAATTTATATATTATAGATTACCTCTTACTTAGGGTAGTCCTTTTATTCATTGCATGTTTTCTAACACCATTTATATTAAGTTGTTGACTCAATATCCTAGGGGTTTGTCACAATAAAAAGATCATCACTTAAAAAGCTTCTTAAAGGTGTTTTTCAATGTTACCATTTGTATTGCATGTTAGGGCATCTAGATACATATTTATTTGCACATATAGATTTATCTAAGTTAACAAGTTCAAATCAACATGGGAAATTTCTACATAAGGTTCAAATCCATAATTTATAAATTTGATCCAAGTCATTTATATATTTTTTCTATTTCACCTAGTTAAATTTTGATAATTACCTATTTCATATATTATTATTCTACTTTTAACACATCCAAGGATAAGTGATTCCAAATTATAGTTCAAAATATATGACCAAAATAATGGACTACTTATTGACCATCAAAATTAACTGAGTGATTTCATCCTTGCTAATTTCTATTATATGATTTACAACACTATTAAATATGTATTTGTAGTAGTATTAACTATGTTCAAAATCACAATATTAAATATTCTCAATTCTAATTCAAAACTTCATTAGATCTGTAGAGCATATGAATTTGTAAGACTTCTTATTTTCATTTAATTAAGAATTTTATTTTTATATTTTTCTTAGTTAAATAATTATGTTTTAAAAATTTCTTAGTATCAAAATATTTTTGTGAATACACATAGTTGTCATTCATTTAGAAATTATTTAAAAAATAGAAAAGTAACTACAAGTCACATTATATGGACTAAAAAATCATAGTCATACAATTATATGAATATTTTGCATCATCTAATGAATAATGAGATCAACAACTAAATTTGAACCTTTTGTGAGGAATTTTTGACACTCATATTTTAAGATAAAATCTCTAAAATATTCCTATTGAAGATACACATGTCAACTATCAACAATAAAGAGTAGGCAAGAATTTTAGTTGGAGCATTTCAAATTTACAATTACACAAAGTATCTGAATTTTTAATAACAAAGTTTCAATCATGGAGCCGTTAGGTTCAAAAAGGTTAAATAATTTATTATATTATTAAACTATAGGTAATATGTACATTGCAACTTACATGAGAAACAATAATTTGGGACTTTTTTTTCAATTTGTCTATGAATTCACATATTCTCATTTCTCAATAATCTAGTTAATTTCCTTAATCTTTGTATAGGTTTTATTTTCTACAAGTATCTTTATATAATGCATAGCTAACCTATTTATTGGTAATGTTTTGGGCATTTCTTTGTAATATGCACCCTAGTTTTTTTTTTGGTATGAATATTGATTTACAAGATAAGTATCATAGACAAATAAAAATGACACAACTAATGGAAATTTTTGTAACATAGACAACTGAAACAACTTTTTTTTTAAAAGACCATGCATAGAAACTACTCTAGATTTATTATAGTAAAAAAAAAAATTATACTAGATGTTCAAATGACATATAATGACCATTAAAATACTTATAATGATATTTGGGACATATCCAAAATTTGTTGTTATAAAATATGAGTTTTTTGGACTTGGACCAATAACCTATAAGTGCAAATATTGTTGATATTTCCTCATTAACTTGTTGGTTCACCCCCTAGTGATTGCTAAGTGTCACTCCACCCTAGGTGCCTCCAAAGACCCCCAAAATAGGCACTTAGCCTCATAACCCTCATGCCTCCCTAGGTGTTGTATGACCATGTTGGGAGGTGTACGACCAACAAGAAGATTGAAGTTTGAACTAAAAATGAAGGCTAAAATATGTTATTTTACCCCTCTTTTATTTTATCATAAAATTAGACCAAAAAACCTCTAAAAATCTCCCTGAAATTTGATAAATGAGGCTCTAATGACTGTAATAAGTTTCCTATAAAAAATCCACTAGGGTTGATCTTTCACAATCAAAATGGATGATCCTTGCAAGGGTTTTCGTCCTCACAAAGCTATTGTTATTAAACGTGTAAGTTTTCCTCAAGAAAAGTATTCAAGCACAGTTTCAAAATGACTTCAAAAATGCTTTTTGTATGCTCCCAAAACCCCGCGCCCCATCTTGGAAATTAAAATACTTTATTTAATTTTTAAATTCTCCTTATGTCTCCCACTTGGGAATCCCATTTAATAAAGCCAAATATTTTACATTTTTAAACACTCCTCATGTCTCTAAAAAAGTCACCTTTTAAAAAAATTAAAAATGTAAGTTAAATATTTAATTTAATTTTATTAATTTAATCATTATTTTAAATTAAATACCCCAGGCCATAAAATCCCACCAAAGCAACATTAGATACTACCATTGAGAATCCTGAAGAAAGATCAACATGAAAATACAAGGTCGGTGCCTAGGAGGTTACTAAAAATAGTAAGTTTCAGACCCAATGCCTAAAACTGCTCTAAAAAAGTGCTAGAAAGATACTTCTAAAATATTGAATACGTTACCAAGAGATGAGTCCCCTAATGAACCATATTAGCCTATAGGAACTTAAGGAATAGGCTAATCTTGACAATCACTATCACAACTTAGAAATGGGATATTATAGTCCTCCCTCCCCAAAATTTCTTGACCCCAAGCAATTGCAACTTTGGATGTTGTAAATTTTTCTCTCTCTCCCATGTTGCATCCTCAATTGGTAGGTTCTTCCACTTAACCAAATACTCTTTGATTGACCTCTTATGTAGAGTACGCTCCCTAACATCAATAATCGCCTCAGGAATCAAAACCAACTTCCCCTCCTCATCCAATGGTGGAAACTCCATGGAGGGAACCACAATATGCCCAAATACCTTTTTGAGGTGAGACACATGAAATACTTAATGTACTCTACTATTAGCTAACACTCTAGCTCATAAGCCAATTCCCCAACCTACTTGGAGACTTTAAAAGGACCATAGAACCATGGATTAAGCTTCTCTAGTCCACTTTTCCTGAGTTTGGACTATCTATAGGGTTGTAATATCAAGTAGACCATGTCACCCCCTTAAAATTGCACTCTATATGATGTTGATCAACATACATCTTTTGCTAATTTTGGGCCTACTACAACTTTTACTTCAATTATTTCATTATGTCTTGACTTTCCTATAATAAATCCCTAGCCTTAGTTACCTTACTATCCCAAAACATAAGATCAACAAAGTTTGGAGCCTCATATATGTACAGCTCCATAAACAGTGACATCCTAATAGACATGTGGTAAGTGGAGTTATAGCAATACTCCCCAAGGTGCAACCATTTGACCCATGCCTTATGTTGTCTTATGATGCAATTCCTGAGATGCCCCTCCACCTACTTATTCACTATTTTTGTTTTCCCAATGGTCTGTGGGTGATAATTGGTACTCAAAGTGAGCTCAGTTCCACTCAATCTGAAAATATCCTACCAGAATAAACTCATGAACTTGTTGTCCTTGTCACTCACAATTCTCTTTAGCATCCCATGGAGCCTAAAGATTTGTATGAAAAATAGATCAAATACCTCTGTTATTGTATATATTACTGAGATGACAAAGAAATGAGCAATTTTTTCAATCTACCAACAACAACATAAACACAATCTCTACCCTAAACCTTCAGTAGCTCTGTGATAAAATCCATAGAGATGCATTCCCATTTTTATTTGGAATCCAGGTAGGGGCTGCAAAAATCTAGTTGGATGGGTATTCTCATGTTATTCTATTGGCATGTAGGAAATTCTCTAATATACTTAAGGATCTCATTTTTTATCCCTTTCCAAGTGAATCTCTCTTGGATCTGCTTGTATGTTTTGAAAAACTTGGGGGTGACCAGCCATAGGTGCATCATGGAAAGTCCTCAAAATTATTGCTTTGAGCCTTGGATTAGGTACAAGTTAAATTCTATTCTTTGGAAGATCGTCTCATTAGTTACCTTGTAACTATCATCCTGTGTAGCCCTATTGTCACTTAGAAGTGCACCCTTGCTAAGTTGAAAAACTCAGCCTACTAGTCAAACATGGAAACTTTTCCAAGTTTTGGGCCACCTATAGTGGAAAATAACCTCTAGAGAGGGTTGGTTCCCCTTGGTTTTATCACCTAAACTAAACTACTTACTATTGTTGTTGGGAAACGAGTGGGGGAAAAAGCATAAAATAAACAAAAAAATGATTGTGAAGGTGATGCACCAAACTGAAATGACCTATGTTTGATTTTTTTGACACACAATCTTTAATAAAACTGTTTTATTTGCACAACTTTTAATTTTCTTGTTGGAACACAACAATCTATTGAAAGGTGGGGTGAATTAGTAGATCAAATAAAATCTGAATTTTTAACCCTTTTAATGCATATTAAACAAACATGTAGAGATCACACACAAATACACATAACAATAGATATACGTGGAAAACCCAATATGGGAAAAATCATGGCGAGAAAAGTTGTTAGGATCTACTATCCTAATCCAGCCTCACAAAAGAACCTCATTGGTTACAAGTTTAAGGGCACCAACCCTAAGGAGACACCAATCCCTTGATTTAGGACCACCAACTCCAAGGGATCACCCACTCAGCTATCTGATGGCACCAACCAATCAGATTTACAATGTAAGAGTTATGAAGCTACAACTCCAAATGATTCAAATGAATCCATTTTTGTGTTATAGGTCCTTATTATGTAAGTGCTCAATCTCTTCTTTGAATCTATGCAAGGATTCTCTCTGTTGTTGCTAACTCATATCTCAACTCTTCTCCTCTCTTCTTTGCAATTTGCACATTCTTTATTTTTCACTCATCAGCTCATTTCACTTCTCTGCAATATGCACTCTTAGAACCTCCTATGTTCTAACTCTCTCCTTCTCTGTTCAACATTCTCTTTGCATTGCTTCACACTCTATGCATACCCTAGATGATTTTTTGAGTTATAGTCTAGGTCTTCTTCTCACAACATATGCATACTAAGCTCTCTCTCATTCATATACCTCTTTCATTCAACTTCACCTACTTGGCTTCACTGAAAATATTCTTCTATACATCGAGCACAATACCACCAACAACATTTGATGCATTTTCTATATTTGGCGTCAATCAAATCTAGGGTTTCATGCTTGATCAAACTATTCCAAATTACATAGCCACCTACGTATTAATGGTGTCACCAATTCTTCCAATCACCAACAAGAATGTAGTTGGGGCAGTTACTCTATTTTCTACACCATAAATCCATTTGTCTAAATTAGGAGTTTCACTATTTTTCTGCCTAGCCGTTGAGAGAATCAAATCTTTAAACAACAACCATTCACCTCAATTTTTGCACCATGATCAAATGTTTATCACTCAACTCCCTCACTTTAAATTACCACCATCTGATTAAATTGGCTTTAAATACAAACGTATATTTTAAGTGATTCACAACAACGATGTGAATCAATCATTCAAACAATCATTTCTTTCCACATGTCACCGATCCACATAGCCGCACTGGTCAATCCAAGTCAACACAAGCTTCCTATGGAATTACTCCATTTTTGGTGATATTTCATTTCCTTTCCTTTGAGGGTCAGGAACTTCGCTAATACCCCTTACCTCATACTTGAGGTACTTAGCAGAGCTTAGGGAGCAAGTCCAAACACTTTAGTTTGAAGCTCTTCATACCTGTCGGGGTTTGGCCATCAGCCTTACCCTTTAACATTTGCATTCCTTTACACCATAACAAAACCAACACACCAACCTCCGAAACATGCATGATTTTATCGGATTTTAGTGTTTGCCCTTTCATCTTTTTGCTTACTAGTATTTTGGTAAGGCATAAGACTTCCTACCAGTCTGCGATGCCCAAAAAAATCCTCCACAAGACTTAACCCTTTCGGGTGTTGGCCTTCGGGCTTTCTTCATGCTTAACAAACTATTAATCCATAATGCTTAATGCCAAACCATGAACACCGAAGCCATTTCGGGTGTCAGGGTTCCTTCATACCCCTTTCTCCACTTTTCTTTATGGCGTAAGCCTTAATGTTGAAGTCTAATTCTGGACGCCTTTTCATACTTCCCTTAAATGAACTCCATTTTCTCTGTGCAATTGGTATAGAGTATTTATGATGCTCGATGTTTGACTCCTTTTGGAATTTACACAAAATTTCTTCATTTTCATTGAGGGATTCAGTATAAGGTATGATTGAAGCTCGAAGTCTGAAACCTTGTGAACTTAGCACATTCTTTTCAATATTTCTTTAAGGTGTGTGATATAGTGTATGATCAAAGCCTGATGTTTGATCATCTAAAACATAGAGTAATACACAATCTCGAAGTCTAAAGCTTGATCGAACTTCGTTGAAAAATACTAACTCCTTCTTCACTAGCAAATGATATAAGGTAAGCTCGAGGCCCGAAGCCCAAACTTCTACAACACTTTTGTAACACTTCACTGCTTGCTTCATTGATGCCCTTTTTGAAATAAACCAAGAACTTCTCATCTAATATCACTCAGATCTCCTTTTGACATCAATGAGATTCCCTTTTGACATCAATGACAATCATATTGCCAACAATCTCCCCCTTTTCATTGATGGCAAAACTAAATACTTTGTACCAACTATACCAATCTGAATGTGCATACATCAACATAAACCATTCTGCACAACAACTTTTCTCCCCCTTAGCAATCAATTATCTGAAATCACAACTCCCCCTTAGATATATCTCGACATCTTGTAAACATAGAGAATTTGGCTCAATTTATCCCCCTTTGACATCAATGGCAAAGAGACTCTTCAAGACACCATGCTTCTATTGAAACCAATTTTTTCTCTCCCCCTTTGACCAAAATTTCATCCCCCTTTATCAAAATAAAGGAGTGTGTCCATGACATCTGCAACCATCAATTCATTAGAAATTTATAAAAGAAATCATACTTGACTTAACTTGTTTCTTTCTTCTCCAAGGTTGAATAAATATTCTTGTAAATCTCCTCCTGGAATCATGCCCTATCACTAAGATTTAGTGATATGAAGTAGAAGCAACGACTCTGGATGTTTCCTTCTGACCTTTCTCTTCCCATACTTTCTTGGGTCTCTTTTCTTCCTTATCTGCCTTCTTTTTAGGGACATGTGAACCTTTGTTCACACTAGGGGACATGTTATTTTTACTCTGTACTTTTAGTCTTACAATTTTTTCTCTAGAATGTTTCTTTATGCAATCAAAATTATTGCATTTATAGCACATTACATTCATATACAATGAAGGATCAAATGAATTTCTATTCACAAAATTTGTGCTTGTTTTGGGCACAACTCTACACTCACTAGCCCTTTGACCAAACTGATTACATGTATAACAATAACCTCAAAAAAATGAGGAATACCTGGTCATAATATTTCTTTGTGTAGGATGAGGAGGTCTCCTTGGTTTTATATTTTTTAGATCTCTCACCCTTGTGAACCCTTGCACGTCAACTCCCTTGTTGTTGTGCTTCTTCTTCATGTCTCTAGGGTCTAACTTGATGTTCTTCTTCTCTTCTACGGGCTTCTTTTCTTCTTTTTATTTATTCATCCTAGCAATTCCTTTATCTGATTTTTCACATTAAGAGGCATTCTCCTTGTAAGATTTTTCATTCTTAGAACCAAGCTTTTCTTCTGCTTTGAATTTGTCATATAAATTAGCAGATGCATTGGTAGAGGAACCCTTTCCTTTTTCAAACCCAAGGCTTGACTTTCCTTTTTCTATCTTTTGTGAGTTAATTAAATCATCTAAGATTTTAGATCCTTCTTTCAACTTCAAACCTTTATCAATTTTCTCTTTAGCCTTTTCAAGGTCTTTTCTCAATGCCACAATTTATGCCTCCAGCTTCATGCATTCATTAGATTTAGACTGTATTTGAAATTTGACTACATCTTCTATCCTCTTGGCTTTTTCAACTTGTGTCTTCAAGCTTACCACCATCTGATCAGATTCATCAAGATTCTTGGTTAGCTTCTCAAGCTCTATTTGTGCATGTTTTTTTCAGATTTTTATTCTCCTTCCACAATCTTTTAATCTCATCTAGGGCACAAATGAGTTCTTCAAGATCTACTTCTCCTTCCTCTTCTTCATTAAACCCTTCAACTTCATCATAAGTTATTTTGAATGCCATAAATATAGATTCATTTCCCTTAGCCACAAATGCACAATCATGGTCATCATCTAAGCTATCACTAACATCAAATGAACCACTTTCTTCTTGTGTAAGTGGACTCTTCTTATTCCTTAAAAAATTCTTATTTGGGAAGAAGGGTTTCATCTTTTTACTCTCCTCTTCTTACTCACAGTTATCCTTTTCATCATAAGGGCATTTAGAAGAAAAATTATCTATTTTACCATAGTTAAAGCATTTAAAGGGTAACTTACCTTTGTATCTTCCAAATCCTCTTCTCAATCTTTTGATGAAGTTGGATTCTTCTTCATCAATCTCCTTATATCTGGATGTAGATTCTTCTATCTTTTCTTTCCTGGTTGCATTGAATGCAACTTCTCTCTTGGTGGTATATGCATCTCCCATTCTCATTTCATGGGTCGTGAAGGTTCCATGTAACTCATTAATAGTGAGTTTATCCAGATCTCGAGCTTCCTCTATTGCAAAAATATTAGAATCATATCTTGAGGGTAAGGATATTAGAACCTTTTTCACAATCATAGATCCTTTCATCTCTTCTCCAAGATCTCTAATTGCATTAACTATTTCATCCACTATAAGAAGGTAGTCTGCAATCTTCTCTTCTTCACTCATCTTTAGACTTTCAAACTTTCCTTTGAAAGTTTGTAGCTTTGCTTACTTTACCTTGTCATCACCTTGATGTACTTTCTTTGAAACTTGTCCCATAGATCATGTGCAGTTTGATAGTGCATAAATTTGACAAACTCTAATTTTGACAGACCATAATGAATAACATTCTTTTCCTTAGCATTATTCTCATATGCTCTATTTCCAACCTGATTAGTAGGAGGTGTAGCAGGGATTGTGTATCCATTTAAAATTGACATCCACACATCAAACCTTGAAGAGGACAAATACGCTTCCATTATAATGCTCAAATAATCATAGTTTGAGCCATCAAAGAGAGGTGCTTTGTTTGAAGAAGAGCCTTCTTGACTATCCATCTTGTGTTCACTATCCAAGATCTACCTAAGTTGATTAAGCTTCTCTGAAGGATCTAGGACTCTTGTGGAATGAAGAGGTCTCGCTCTGCCATCTCTCAACCAATGTTTTCATCATCGCGAGGTGCGTCTGCACCTTGGGTATCTGAGCAATATGGTCAAATCTGATCGCGCCAAGGAAAAACAGGGCCTGGTCCGACAAATGTCTCGCTCTGTGCAAGAACCGGCTCCTGTGATTTTTCTAATAGAGCATTGGCAGGACCTCCTACAACCCAAATGCGCATGACGTCAAAAATTGACTAAACGGACACCTTTTCAAAAATTTAAAAAATTCTCAAAAATGCAAAAGCGAGTCGGCATGGCAAAGGTGGTGCAACATTTACAAAAGTGACGCTCTACGTCTTGCAAATGCGGCACTATAATCAAATGTGATGCTATCCTTCAAAAGTGAGTTGGCATTTTCGAGCAACACCCAAATCTCCTAGGGTTGTGTGATGCAATATTGCAAAGGAAAGTCAACATTTATTGCGTGACTCTAGAACCTTTTAGCGTTGCATGACGCTCTAGCGTAAATGCGGGTCGACATCTGCAAAAGTGACGTTATCTGTGACAAAAGCGATGCCCTAGAGGACCACTTTTGGTCGACCTAAAAGACCCTTAATAAATGCACTAAAAACACACAAAATGAGAAAAAAAAATTGAAAGGTGTATAGGGGGTCCTGCGTCCTGAGGCCGCTGGAACTCGCAAACCCGATCCGTCCGATGTTTGGGAAGCACTCGAGCAACCATTCCATCAACACCTCAAAGCAAAATTGCCAAAATCTCTAAAGGTCAAGTGAGAAAATAATTTGAAAATGGCCCTCTTAACCCCTTTTATGCAAAATTTTTAGGATTTTTTGGTTATTTTTCAGGGTTTTTAAACCCATTGAATCTGTTTTTAACCAAACGAAGCCCATTTTGATTCGTTTTCATCGTCGTAAGCCTAAATTCGCATCTCATGGGTTATTTTCCGCTCCTAAATCATTGTTGAATCTTTTTCACAAGCTCGACCACATTTTTCAATTTTTCCCTAATCTCTCGAGGGGGCAGTGTGGCAGTGTAATTCCTTCCATTGGGGCAATAGTAAGCCATCCAAAAAATATAAATTTTTGTAATTTTGATCATGGCTTTGTTATTCTTTGAACTGATGCAGCAAGTACTTCGCTTCAAAGAGGGGAAAAATGTAGACATGTAAAATGTCATGATTGATATTGGATATCTGATTTTGATCAACTAACAACGTTTCTTCTAAAATTATCTCAAATTGATCAATTAATTGAATAATCAACATTATTTAATTAAATTCAGCTATTAATCAAATAATTAAATTTATTGGATTAATTCACCCTTCTTCTAACTAATTTTTATCATATTAAATTAAATCAAATCATTTAATTAAATCCTTTCTTAATCCTCTCATTTGATTAAAAAATCAATCAAATCAAATGTCACATCTCCTAATTCTCTCCAATTAATTAATTTTGTATTAATTAATCATAAATCAGCTTTCTAATCATCATTATCAATTTCTCCAGCTTTTAATTCCTCAAGAGTTAAATCAACTCATGGTCAACTAACCATATTGCACATGAAAATAATTCCAATTAATTATTTAATTCATCTATTTTCCCTCACCAAGGCATATTCCAAGGAATATTCCTCTCAACAACCTCTCATTCAATTTTCCTCCAAAGGTTTTCAAAAATTTATCACATCCTCTTACATTTGCAATAAATTATCTTACACCCTTTCAAATCCTCTTACATCCTCTCAAATCTCATTCAATTCCTCCACCAATTTCAAATTCTTAACCAAAAATATTTACTTCTCTTCCATCCTCCTCCACTCACACATTTCCCAAAATGTGCTCCAACTTCCTCTAATAGAATTGTGACACTTGGCACATTCTCATTGGCTCTCAATTTATTCCACATTCATCAATTCATCCATTCTTCAACCCTTAGCTTCTATAAATAGAGGTATCCTTTTCACAATATGGATACACAACTTCATGCCTTTCCATTATAGTCATTTAAGTCCATATTTTTTCATCATTTTCAAGCATTGTAGCTAGATTATAGTCAATTTCACTCTTGGATCATCAACAAATCATCAAGCTTATCAAAGGGATTGGGAAAGGGATTCTTTCCACATCAAAGGAGCACCACTCCCCCTATGGGATGGAGGTTTAACTATTTCAATTTGAGTTACATGTTATATTTCATTAGTTTCTTGTTATTTTCATGTTTTCTCTTGAATTTGGGCTAAAGAATCTCATACGGAACACTAGATTTTATTTTCTAACATGTTTGACACTTGGTTTGTGATCTCTTGTTAGCTTGTGCAGGTTTAGTGTTCACACCTATCAAGGTCGAAATCCCCCATTGGGAGTCTCATTGAAAGGCATGGTTAGCAATGAAGAATACAGGGTAGCCAAACTAAATGAATTAGAGCTCCTAGATGAAAAGCATTTAAGCGTGTTAAACCATCTGTAGGTTTATCAGAATTGGCTCAAATGAAACTATGACAAAAAGATCAGGGATAGGAACTTTCAATTTGGTGACTTAGTCCTCAAAGAGAATTAGAAGATACAACTAAATCGGGATAGAAAATGAAAATTTGAACCTAACTGGTTAGGCTCGTTCGTCATCACAACAAGCTACGACTCTAGGGAATATCAGTTGGCTACTCCTGAAGGAGAACCATTAGTCGAACCTCTAAACAATAGCCAACTCAAGAAGTTTTGCACATGAAGCATGTTAGAACACCCCAAGCAAAACAGGTAAAAATCCAAAAAAAAAGCAAAAAAGGGTTAAAAAAGCAACAACAAAAAAATAATCCAAAAAAATAGTAAAGAGAAATAAAACGTTCTCTGAGTGAAAACCACTTTGCGGCACTCCTAGAATAGGTACCATAGTGAAAACCTAGAAAATAGATGCTATGTTTGAATAAAACTTGCATCATTATCTATCGGTATTATCCAATGCATCCACCCATTTGTTTCATAATAAAATAGTGTATTCAATCATGGCTTGTTATTGTTTAAGGAAAGTAGTCTTATCTTCAACTGGGGGCAACTTCCTAAAGCTAGTCATGGATTAGATCCTTGAGCATCCCAACATGGTCAAAACAACGAAAATAAAAAAACATCTAGAAAGTAATAAAAAAATAAAAAAAACATTTGAAAAACATCAAAAACAAAACATCATTGGGTTATTCCTTCACTCAAACAGTCTAAGATATCAACATTTGCTTGAACCTCATAGATAGCTCAAGTCGATTTCCCACAACATATCCTCTAGAAATAGAAGTAGAATATCAATCCAAGTATTGTTTTCCAAAAATAGTTTATGTTTTGAGTCAAATGGTCGAACTACATGGTCTCTTCGTGTGCAACGTAGGCAAGGATTATTAGCCCCCGAGAGCCTAGTTCAGTCCCCTTAGATTTCTAACATGCTTTATTTTAACTTAGTCAAAAAATATAAAATCCAAAATAGTCAAAAAACACAAAATCCAAAAAAAATCCACAAAACAAAAAAGGTTAATTTTTTTCAAACCAAGCAAACTACAAGCCTCTGCGTGTACAACGCAGGCAAGACTTATCTTTGATGAGCCCCCGAGGCCCTAGGTTAGTCCCCTGAAAACAAAAAAAAAACATTATAAAAACTTAGAAATATCAAAAAGACTGATCCCGTCATCACAATCCACAATAAAATTTTCACCCATAATAAACAAATTGTCACTCACCCTTTGACAAAACAAACAAACAAACAAACAAAGCAAACATCAAAAGCTATAACTTTCAATCAAAACAATTGCATAGATTGGACTACAAACAGACGTGAACAAATGCTAGAGTATTACCTACCTATCTTTTTGATAAGTCCCAACAACATCCTGAGATATGCCTTAACGGATCTAATCCTACAATAGACATGATCAACACCAAATAATAGACCCACCCCAAACAAATATGGCAAGTGATATAACAACATTGTTTTATCTTTTTGTAGTTTTTTTTTTTGTGATTTATTTTATTGACTCATTCCTAGAATCTCTCGAGGATGTCCATAAGGATTTAAAAAAGAAGGAATGGGGGAAACTGAGCATCATTTTAGTTTGTTGTTTGTAAGATATTTTTGTAATATTACCATGGCGAATACTTGCTTTATTGAGTGTATGGAAGTTGTATTAAAACAATTCGTGAATTAGTTGCATGTTAGGTGTTCTATACCTCTTAGTGTGACTGGTCTGAAATGTTTTTAATGCAACCCAACCCTATACTTTTTAAAAAAAAATTGTATATTTGGAATGAACAAGAATACTCTTTTTTTGTAGAGTCAAATTCCATGCAATGGATACAAATTCACCTTGGTTATTAATACCCTAGTGCATCGTATCTATTTGCTACATCAAATAAGATTGTTCAAAATTGCGAAGCCTCTAAAAGCAAAGTGAAAGCAATACTCATCACTACTAACAACTTCAAATTTCTATCCATCATCATCATATTTATTCTAATATCCACCTTGCATAGCAATATCATTAGTACCATATCCATCCTGCATCCACAGTGTCATCAATACATATCATGATGATAAAAAAACCAATAAAAACATCATGTATTATGAATGGGGCATACATCCAATGCATAGCATACATCATCATCACGTGAACATATTGAAGATGAATCAAAGAAGGTATATCTCATATATATCATCATCAAAAAAGGGAGTACATCATCATCATTGAAACAAGTATGATAGGGTAAAAATAAAATCATAACACATATACGAGGTCTCGACTGGGCCAATGAATATATATACAAAACACATGTCTACAATATGTCTCAAAGCAATAAACAACATAAATATCAAGTATAAAAAGTAAGACCTTGACAAGAAGGAAAAAACCCTATGTACTATCAAAAGGATTTGGTTGTCTCACGGACTGATCACCTGCCCCACCACCACCACTGCCATCACTCACAACACTAGGCTCTCTAAACCATGGACTTCGAGCGGCCCTAGGAATAGTAGCATCATATAAGGTCTGATAATAAGTGGAAATCTATAAATACCAATCTCACTCAGCTCACATGCTATCACGCTCTGCCCTGAGAGTATCCCTCTCTGCTGTAAGAAATTGTACCTGTGCCTCTACAACATTTCATCAACCACTCTCACTATCTCGTTCAACCCTCAAAATATCTACCTAAGCCTCCATATCCTGTCACCATACTATCTTTATATCTCTGGTAGCATTCATCTGAGCTAATAGTATGTCTCCATCCCTAGCAGGTGGAGGAGGAACTAGAACCTATCTACGACCCTACACTTGAGCCATACGCTCATCCTGACCACCCGATGCCCCATCACATCAGGCCCTATCCAAATGCTCTATAAGGACCTCAATGCAATGTCACTCTCCATGAATACCTATAATACTTGATCTTCTCAAAGCCAGATCACCCCTAGGATTAGTGAGTCTTAACGGCCTACATCGTTCCCACCACTCATCATAATCACGAGAAGTACCTGGATCTGCTAAACCAACCAAACAACCCCAACCAACTGGGGAAAGTGCTCTAAACTCAATAACTACAGTATCTATATCTAGCTAGATACCCCATACACAAACCTCCCTAGTGGTCCGACCAAAATGAGCCTCATAAGTATCAGGAAATCGACCTTGTCTCTCTCCAAACTGGTGACATACTTAGTCTAGTAAGTAGCACTCTAACACAAAATAGGAATGACCAGTCAACCAATGGGTCTGCCAATAGTAAAAAAGATGATCTAAATCCTCTGACCAAGCCTCACAACCCATATAAGGTCTCCACACAAAACCTGACATCTCATAAAAAAATTAATGCCAATAAGGAAGATCCTTGGGCAAGGTAAAGTGCATGAAATCCCCATAACAATAGGAGTACAAATCATCAGGAGAATGATCATGTATCCCATCCAATCGAGCAATGAAAATATGCTCCCATGCCAAAACATGCAAAAGCAAAACACCTACAAACATAGATTTCTCGCCCCGATACACAACCTCGTGCATATATTTGTATAGGTGGGAAAGAAGACACGCACCCCAAGAATACCATGTCCCATGCTATAGCATACTCTTGATACATCCACCCCAACCCATAGGAAACTGTCGACCTCTCCTATCAAGAACAACTAATCCCGAAATCAAACCACACAGGACAAGTGAAACAGGATCCACACTACCAGAAAACTCAGACATGTCAATCTCTGACTGGCGCACCTCCAAGTGGCTAGCACCTAACACCTACCGCATGGCGTAGGTACCATGTCAAACATGATATGTAACCAACTCACCATGAATAGGAAGGAAAATTGTCCTCCAAACATCCTCAAGAGTAATAGTCACCTCTCCTAGAGGCAAATGAAATGAGGACGTCTCAAAATGCCACCGCTCACAAGTGCGGTCATCATCACCATGTGAGTCCTGATAGGAGGAATGTATCAAATATAACGTAGTCCAAAGACATCAAGAAATTCTCACTCCAACATACCGAAATGGGAAATTGGATCAAACAGGTGTCGAGGACGTCTCTCCCTCGACCGTAGTGGTTTGAGACCCACCTGCAATCATTGTCAACCAGGACATTAGGGTTTCACTCTAAACATGTAAGGAAACAACAACACAAAGCACGATGACAAATGAAATTTAGGATGACAAACAACCACATGCTAGGGTCCAAATCAAATGCTAAAAGCAAATACAGAAGGAAAATTCAAATGCAAGGGTTTTGAGAAAATGCTCAGAAAACACCAAGCAAAAGCAAGGTTCTTAGGCAAGTGCGAGCTTTTAGGTCAAGGGAGAGGAAAAAAGGGTGAAGTTTCCAGTCAAGGGTGAGGTTTTAGGCTACAGAGCAATCAAAAGCGAGGTTTTACGTCAAAGGCGAGCTTTCAAAGCAAGTGCATGAAACAAAAGCGAGGTTCTTAGTCAAGTGCGAGGTTTTAGGTCAAGGGCGAGGGTTTCAAGATCAAGTGCAAGGTTCTAACCTAGCAAAGGTGAGGAAAATGATGCAAGTGCTCAAAAATAACCAGAACTTTGCTATTGACTCAAGAAACTTTGTACATGCAAAACTAGAACGAAACAAGACGAAAGCGAAAAGCGAAAAGGTACATATGTAAGAACCCTGTTGGTTCTAACCCTTGCCCAACTAAATGTTGATGATGAATTTTATATTGTTTTGATAGTTTTGCAACTTTTGGTGTTTTTGAGCAATATATATATATATATATATATTTTATTTTTTACGGTAAGCAAATGCATGAAAAGGAAAATACACTAACTGATATAATGAAATTCTTAATACAACAAATGATATAATTTATTGATAGATTATCTTCAATGACCTTTTTACAACATAAAGCATACCTGATCATAGAAGAATGATGATTATACAAATTTTTGGAAATGAAGGCAACAAGTAGAAGACTGGCAATCTATTCACCCTGCTGCAAATTGTCACTTCACCTTTAAATATATGTCAAAAGTGTGCATTGATCAAGCCACCCCAAATGGTGTTGATTTCCCTTCAATATCTTAGGCAATTTAGCCTTAGAGTTCCCATGCCTGGGTGAGGGTTTGAAATGAACTCCACTGAAGATTATTTTTCAGCTACTTGAAAAGTGAGGAAGATTGTATTATGAAAACTTGGTAATGTTGGCAGTGAACAAGAAATTTGTAAATGATCATTGGCCGCCAAGTAGAGTCTGATATGAAATCATTCTGCTGCAAGGTAGACAGTATCCGCCATATAAAGTATTCAAAATACCTCCCAAGTCTAAGGCATCCTCAATGGCAAAGAGATATGCATAAATGCTTAGGCGTTTTGGCCAAGGGAAGCAACACGTGCAGCTAGAAGGAACTGTACGGCCTTGTAATGTGTACCAATGTTGATAGATAATGTAGCCACAATGAATTATGCCCTTCCACTGAAAATCAAATGCAAACCCTTGTAAACACTTGCAAATATATTCACCAATAAGCTCAAATTGGACCTCTGAATGAAGCCCACCAATAGACAATAATCTCAGCTAGTCTTTCATAGCCTCAAAATTGCACAAAAACTGAAGAGTTTTCATTCTCCAATGTTGAAATGTTGAAACCCTTGGTCTCAAGCTCAAATCCCAAGAACTCACCAAAAACAATTCAAAATGCTCATAGAATGAATCAACCTTCTTCATTGGCAACTTATATATTTCTCATAAAGTTCAATTCCCTCCCTTTTTTCTTTTGAATCACTTAAATTAATATTAGGTTTGCAGTTTGGAAAATATTAAAATACGATCTTGAAATTGGTGCCCAAGAGATTAATTGAAATGGCCCCCTTTTTATGACTAATGGACCATAAATTAAAAAGTGCAATATAACATCATTTTATATACTTATGATATTAATTATTATTAAAGTTACCTTTAATAATAATTAAAAATTATAACTTATGCAATACACCTCAATTCATCAAGCCATCTGAACTCCAAAATTGACCCTACCAATATATCCCACTCAGGTGCCCTGCTATAAATAGAAACCCTAGTTGAATGACTTACTATAAATAGTAAGTATGTGAAACTGAGTCAAACGAAGGCTAAACATGAATCAACATAGCTCTGAAGAAGAGAAATCACACTGATCACTGCCAAGAAGGACCCTCTTACCATTTGTGTTATCCTACGAGTGCTAGGAATAGGCTAAACCATCATAAAACAGGATCACACTAAAAAGGGGACATTACAACATATCGGGCCACCGACGCCTGAAGGTCGTCCAAACTCCTGAACAAACTCAGAATGATGTGGGGCTCCCTCAAATCTTGACATTGCTCCTCGACAGCTGACAGAATGGGAAAATCATAGACAAGAATTAGCTATAGGTTCAAAGAAGCCTAATTGCCTATCTTAACCCTTAATAAACCCTAATTTCACCTAGGAAACCCTAATTTCTACTTAGGGAACCTTCCTACTTTCAAATTAGAAGCTCACAAAAACATCAGAACGAGGAACGAGGGACCTATAAGATCTAATTCTTCACTCTCAACACATTGGAACTAAAACAAGACAGTGTCATGAGCTTACCCTCGAAACTGACCTTTTTTTGGCCAACCCCTCGAGGGGGAAATACAAAGTCCTACCATCATTTCACTAAACACTACGACATAGTGGGGCATAATTTTTTTTCAAAAATAACTTGATCTTAAAAAAATAGAATTTATGAAACAAAGCAACCAGTACTTTGCATCAAAGAGGGGCCAAATGTAGACATGTAAAATTGACTTAACACCTATCACACACCCTAAAAAGCATTAAACAACATCGAACAACATCAAATGACATCCCACAACATCCCGTAATATCTCGGAACATCTTGAAACATATCAAAATCATCTCGGAATGTCTCGAAAGCAACCTGTAATGTTTCAGAATCATCCTGCAACACCCTGAAACATCTTTGAATCATCCCGCAACATCCTGCAACATCTCAAAATCATCCTGCAATGTCCTAAAACATCACACAACATCAAACAACATCCAAAACCCTAATTTCCTCTATTAATTGAATAATACAATATTATTTAATTAATTCACTTTTTCATCATTTTTGACAAATTAAATAAATTTCATTTATTTAAGAAAGTCCTAAAAAACCTAATTCTGCTACTAATTAAATAAAATGACATTATTTGATTAATTCACTTTTTCATAATTTTGACCAATTAAATAAATTACATTTATTTAATAAAATCCTAATCTAGTCTTATTTTGTCCTGATTGATTAAATAATGTCAATTATTTGATTACGTCGCTAAATCACTTTATCCCCCTAAGTTAATTGAATTATTAAATTGTAATAATTTAATTAACACACTTTCCCTCCAAAATTTGAATAATTAATTCAAACTATTCAAAATCATTTATCAAAAATCAAATCAAACTAATGCAACTTTGTTTGTAAAAGTCAAACTTGATTTACACGTTCAACTCCAAAAATTAATTGATTAATTAAATAAAATAATTCATAATTCCTCACCAACTTTCTGATTGAGAAAATTATGCTTGTTGACTGAGCAATCTAATTTCCTAACTAATCAATCTATTTCCTAACTAAGCCAATCAATTCATGACTAATCAATCTAAATCCTGACTGATCAATCTAAATCATGACTAATCAATCTATTCTTGATTTATCAATCAATTTGCACAATATTCTCATGTCTAAATCCTCTTAACACCTTTCAACCATTGATCTTGATCCAACATTGTTGAATCCTGATTGTCGATTCAAAATCTCATTTTCTATATAACAAACCTCTTTCCTCACAAAAAAGGATCGAAGAATCAACATACCTTATCCAACAAAGTGTTGTCAATATCATCATTTGATAGAGCTTCAAAATACCTTCAATCAACCAACATCAAGCATCATTCATCAAGATTTTCACAAACTATGGAGGCTTCACAGTGATAAGAACAATCCAACATCAGGCGAATACATTCCAATACAAGATGGTAACACTATGCTTCTTGCTTACATTCAATTTAGTAATCATAGATTTCTTAATGTGTTTTCAAATAGCTTAGTTTCATTTCGTATGTGTAGGATTAGATCTTAGATTAATGTGTTTGATCTTAGCTTAGATCCTCGTTTCAAGCACATTTTTCTTGTTCAACATCTGATGATTTTTCCCCCTCACACACTTTTAAACAATAATATACATAAATTCTAAGTTTATAATTACATCTAGAGCCAAAATTATATATAAAAATTAGGAGATACAATAATTTCTAAACAAAATTTTCTTACAACTTATCTTCTTATTCAAATATACCAAAGACTCTAAAAAAGGTTTGTGTAGAAGCTAATTGGTCATACTAAAACATATCTACCTTTTGGTCTATGAAGAAGGATATAGTCAATCCAAAGTTGTTTATAACTTCTCTTCTCATTTAAAAATATCAAAATCTCTAAAAAAAATGTAGAAGTTAATTGGTCATAGTAAAATATATATACCTTCTAGTCTATGAGGAAGGATTAGGCAATCCAAAGATACTAAAGAATTGAAGCATATCCTAGAATATTAAAAGTTGAAAAAATATAATATAAAATATCACAAAAAAAAATAAACTTATGAATTTGATGATGAGGGTTAGGAGGAAAAATTAGATCTCTCATGGAACTCTAGTGAGGATTATTTATAAGAGCTTGTTGAAACTAAAACCATAATATATATATATATGTATGTATGTATGTATTTATTAGGTGGTTAGGTATAGCCATAAAAATGGGTTATGAAGGTGATGTTTTGGTTTCAATAGGATAAAGCATTTGGTAGGCACAATATGTAGAAATTATAAAACCTCTAGATGTGAAAGGTATTGGAGCTTCAATTGATGAGCACATTACCAAGGCCCACATAATAAAATTAGTGGCAGTAAAATTAAATTTTATTTTTCTAATCCTCAATATCAAATGCAATCAAATCTATAGGGTACTTCAAATCATTAATCTAAATTAGAGTTTAGAGATTCAAGTAATACAATAGGTAGTAGATAATTTGGTTGTATTGTGGTAGTGGTAGAGTTAGTAGCACTGGTTGCAAGTGTCACAACAACAAAATATTCAAAGAGGTCAATTAACATGTACTATTGATCAAAAAGGCCATGAAAAGAGGAAAAATCCTATGATAGTTATAGATACAAGTAATCTTGGTCATGGTAACTCCACCTCAAAGGAATTAATTGTAGTAGGAACCCTCATGTTATTGTGAGTGGGAAAATAATTAATTATCCTCATAATCAAACAATATCCACCAAAAATCCAAAGAATCCTTCTCTATTCAAGTATTGAATTACACTAATAGCCACAAATTTTGATCACAAAGTTGAGTTTTTCTAGAAATCACCAAGAGATAAAATAAAAATAAATAAATGGTAGATGTTGTTGGAGCTTTAGATCCTACAACAACAAAGGTGTTATGTACATATGATCTAGATTGATAAACCATGGAGTAAATATATGTTATGTCTAAATTTAATAAAATACATGATCAAATATATTGTACAATGAATCAAGCACCTATTCATTATATTTTAGTAGAATAAAAATTTGTGACAAAATAAATGTATCTAGAAAGAAAAATGATTTGATAGAGACATTATTGATAAATGAAGAAAGAGAACAAAATAAGTTAAATCATTGAATAGAAAAGTTATAGGTAGACCTAGAAAATGAGAAAGCATGGAGGAAAGTGATAGGTAATAAGACTAAGCACTAAGAGAAAATAATAATAAAATATTTTCCTCTACACTATGGTCAATGTGAATGAATATGTAGTGGTGGATCTAGAAGAGCTATAACTAAAGAAAATTTAGATGAAAGTAAAAATAACTATAATAATAAAGGATCCAACTCAAAAAAATATAGTAGGGTTTGAGGGAAGTAAATATCTTAGCTAATAAAGTGCAACATAACATGATAGAAGAGAAAGAAAAGGCAGAAAAATGGGAATGAAAATTGAAGTGAGAAAAACTACGAAATTTGGTAATATAAGTTGTTGAAAGTAGAAAAGGAATTAATTTCTTCCAAATGTAAAGTATCTGACTTTTATAAGTAGACGATGTTTCATATAAAACATAATGTTTGAGGAAATATAATCTAGAAAAATAATTATTTGAATAAAATATTGAATTAATTGATGGTTTTCAAGCATAGTTTGACAAGTTCAATAAATAAGTTATTGAAACTAGAAAAGACATAATTTTAAGAAAGGATACAACAAAAAATAGAAATAATCTACAAAATCAATGATAAAGAATTGTCATCCAAAGTAATTCCTAATAGGAGTGAAATTTATTGATAGAGGCATGTATCATTTGGAAGAGTATGAATCTAAGTGAAACATACAAGAATTATTGAATTAACATAAAAAAAGTTTGTAGAGTTGCATGGAAAGATAGAAGAGCTCACAAAGCTAGTTCTACCAATGTCTTTTGATCAAAAAAAGAAATTCATTACAAATGATGCTTTTTCGAGGAATATGGAGGATACAATGAAGCAAGATAAATACCAGCTTATTGAGAAGCTAGATGCAACAAACTCTTTTGGTTTCATTAAACTATTGATAACCTTGAAAATAAGTTTGCATGATACAATAATGGAAAGATCCATTTTGGGTTAGTAATTGTCAGTAAATTTACATTTCAATCAATTTGAGTTACACTAGATTACCCTTCCAATAGATGAAGAGTGGAACATGCTACGCAAGATGATATACCAACCATTATAAATGTAGAGTAGATTTCAAATAATTACAATTTATTTTAAAAAAATATTTTATTTTCTATACTTTTCATTTTTTCAAGATACAATATTATAATTTTGAGTATTTGTATATTTTGATAGTTTTAAGACATATTATTATAATATTATATAATTATAATATTTTGACAATGGATAGTGAATGAAAATTGTAGGCACCTTTTTATTATTATTATCTTGTTCTTAGATGTTTTATAGTGTAATAATATAATTATGAATATCTTAAGATTTATTTAAATATTAATATTCTATTGTATCTATTTCTATCCTCATGAAGTTCTATTCTTCCCATTGCTTCTAGAATCTATTTTTTTCTTATTTTATTTTATAATATTTTTTTTAAATAAAAATAATAATAATAGAAACACAAGTTTAAATAATGGGAATAACACATTGACATTTTAATAAAAATGGAACTCATTTTAATTTGTAATAGTTGATTAACAACAAAAATCATTGGTTAAAAATTAACAAAATGAATGTAAGTTCCTTGTGTTGGTGATCCACATTATATCCTACAATCATATAAAATAAACTAGATATAATGACAACTAATCATGTGAAGACCTTTATTGTCATTGTAGCTCAGAGAAAAACACACGAGAGAGTTAGGCAATTCAAATCTAATCCATTCAAACTATACTAACGAATCCTCAAAGCTTAGATAATTGAGCACAAAAGAAAGCTAAGAACAACATGCATAAAAGAAACTATTTTACCAAACATGTGACCAATTCCGTTGAATAACCTCCATTACTCTTCTCCATTTCGTTTGTATAGTGTACTTGCCCTCATATTTTCAAAGTTCGTGCAAGCATGGCCTAAGTGTTGTGATTAAGACAAAACATCGAAGATTCAAGATAATTGCTCTAAAAGTCATACGATTTCGAGAGAGATTGGAATGATGAATGACATATCAATTTATAGAAAATTGATCATTCGAACGATAGGTTAGGATTGAAAGATCAACAGACGGTTGAGATCAAAAGATTAGACATGCATTCTAATAAATATTAGTAGTGACATGAGTGATACAAATTAGAAATAGAAATAAAAATTAAATAAATGATTTAATCTTCGAGTTTGGTATTCGAAAACAAAAGAATAGTCTTTGCATGACAAAGATAAAGATGGATTAAAGCAACTCTCTGTTTCAATGCACACACAAGATTTAATTAATTAAATAGGAATATTTAATTAATATGCATGTACACACAAACGAGTTAGAACCAGATGACTGAATGATATGACGACAAGATTACTCGAGAGAGCCACTCCGACATTAAATCCTGAGTTAACTGAGCGATTTAAATAGATGTCGAGTCGAGTCAAAGTAAATACTTAGATAACTCACAAAATTATCTAAATATAGAGGAATGTGTTAATATAGAATTTATGAATTAAATAATTCATTTAATTCAAGATTTGATATTTGAAGAATAATTAAATAAGATTTATTTAATTAAGCGATGAAGGGATTAAATGAATAATTAAATAAATTAAGAATTTATTTAATTGAAGAAGAAGGATAAGGTTAATTAGTAACATAATTAAATAAAAAGTGTTTATTTAATTAATCAGATAGAATAAAGAAAAGTGTGAATTAATTAAATAATTAAGATTATTTAATTAATAGAAGAAATGAAGAACTTTAGAGAACAATTAAATAATTGACATTATTTAATCATGACCATGAAGAATATGAATTATGAAAAATATTGAAGTCGCAAGCTTAAACCATATTTTGATGTCTACATTTGCCACTCTTTGATACAATGTCATTTCAGCATTGTGTCAAAGAAAATCGATAAAAATATGCCCCAGTCATGCCCCAATGTAAAACAGATAAAGGTATGCCCCCTCGGGAAAATTGACAAATTTTCAAAAAAATAAAATAAAATTGGAAATAGTCCTGATTAGTCCATTGGATAGACAGAAATGCAATGGAGTTGACAGAATTGAAGTTGGAAGTGTTAAGGACGAGTACAGGTAGATTGAAATTGGAAGTTGACGCGGCCAGTAGAAAGGAATGCCACCAAAACCCTAGGTATGAATAGAAAATGGGGTAAAAAACCCATTCATTTTTACCCACATTGCTTTGAAACTTGAGAATTTTGCTCTGCACCCTCAGTAAAGATGTCTCTCGTTCTACACACCCATCATCGAGCATACAGGATCTGGACCTTTAGGCGGCTAGCCAACGTGGAGCCCCTGGTATGTACTTCGTTCTTGACTTTTTATTTTTAGGCTTTCGCACTTTTTTATGCATTTAATGTCAATTTTCATCATGCGTCACTGTATTAGATAGTTGCATTTGAATTCGTTATCAACGCATATGCATGCGGATCACCGCATTTGTAAATTTACATGTATTGTTTAGCATAGTTGATCACAGTTCAACACATTTGTCTTTTAGTTCTATGCATTTTTCTTTTAGTTTTATGCATTTGCTAAATAACAACGCATTTGCATTTAATTTAGATGCAATTTTTTTTATTTTCAATGCATGTGCAATAGTTTCAATGCATTTGATATTTAATTTACGTAGTTGGATTTAGCACAATATTGTTATGCGTTGATAGATAGAGGCACATTTGATATGTAGTCGCATTTGTTATTTATGCACGCAGTTGTGATGTAAAATGACGCATGTGACATTTTATGACGCATTTGTGAAATAAAATGACACATTTAGTTTCTTGCAACACAATTGCAAAATAATGACGCATTTGCAAAATAATGATGCATGTGAATAGCATTTGATTTTGTCATTTTGCAGATTGTTTTGGAATCTGTGTATACGCGAGAGTCGAGACCATCAACTTTTCACTTCTAAGATAGTTTGTGGAGCATGGAGAAATGATTCTTATGGAATTTGGGTCTTCTTCATGTGACAAACATGCCCACTATTTGGGAAAACTGGGGTCTACTGACAACGTTGTGCGAGCGGTGGCACTCAGAGACTTCTTCGTTTCACCTGCCTACTGGAGAGGCGACAGTTACGTTGGAGGACGTCTACAGGATTTTGAGACTTCCTATCAAAGGCACAAGGGTGAGATATGATACCCAGAGGGGTTTCGCTGAGATGTGCCGATATTATTCACATGCAGATATTAGACAATTAGGTTTTGATCATTATGAGATTAGATGGTGTGTATTAGCACAGAGGTATAGGCAGTTGGACTATCTATTGTGTACACTGATAGGTGGTATAGTCCTTCCTGACCGTCAAGGTCATGGTTTTCCTGTGGGTTGGGGAGAGATGCTAGTGGGTATGTTAGAGCGACAGGAGGTATATGCTTGGGGTCCCTGTCTTCTCGACATGTTATACTTTCATTTGCATGATATAGCCTATCGAGAGGCTCAGTCTATGAGTTGTGGTACCACTCCCTTGATGGTATGGGCGTGGGAACACATTGCCATTTTTCATCCACCGGTTACAGTTGATGTGCAGCACGAAGCCCCTTATGCCTTCCATTATGCGGGGGCTAATACTCAGCACCATATGGGAGATACCGGATACTTCAAACATGCCATCAACACCATGGTACAGTTCATATGGAGACCATACTTGGGTTGTCTAGAGTGGTTAGATGAGGAAGATCATTTGCCTTTAAGCTGCCAAACATAGTACCTGATTGGGCGGACTATTTCACATGTGCATATTATAGAGTGACATTTTCTAGATCATGTCTTGCGGTAGTTCAAAGAGATTTAGGATGAGCCCAAAGGATGAGCAGAGTTTGTGAGGTCCTCGCGAGAGATCCCCCTATGGGGTCTAGAGATTCCCGTGGCCACTGCCAAGGAAAAGATTGATGCATTGCAAGCAGTTCAGTGGGGTTGGAGAGATGGTGTAGCAGACCAAAGTACCACCGAGGCATATGATCAGTGGTGGGCCATGCACAAGCCGATACCCCTTGCAAATCCAAATCAGGCTGTGTCGATAGAGCAGCGAGGGACAGGACCACGCGGTAGGCATGGCAAAGGCAAAGGTCAGAGAGGTGGAGGGGGACGTGGTGATGATGGAGATGGTGTGGGAGGTGGTCGACGAGGTGGTGGGAGAGGGAGGCATGGACGGAAGGGATGAGGGCCACCATTATCACCTATCCATGAGGAGAGACAGGAGGAGGAGGATGTGCACATGCCCGATGTTGGCAGAGGTGGGGAGGAGGTGCATGTTGAGGTTGGTTGAGATGAGGAGCATCTCGCAGAGGAGTCCATTCCAGAGGTTGATGTAGAGGAGGAGGCAGGCAAAGAGGAGGTAGAGATTGATGCCCTAGGCTTACTTGGTGCCTATCAGGATGATGATGAGGAGGATGATGATCAGGAGCAAGAGATTCGTGATAGGATTTTGGAGGAGTTGGAGGATGAGGATGATGGTGTGCAAAGGATGAGATAGGTTGACACAGGGGTAGTTGATCCTGACACTGCTACACTTTGTGCCCAGGTTGCATCCTTGGAGGAGCAGATGAGGGTCATGATGTTCGAGAGATATTTGTTACAGATGGAGAGGGACAGAGTCGTCAGGGACAGAGATCAGGCCATAGCTTGGAGGCAGGAGACTGAGCAGAGATTTACAGAGATTAGAGCTCTATGTACTAGGCCAACAACTGCATTTGCTAGAGAATTAGTTAGAGCCAGGGAGAGGGCCACTTATTACAGAGATTTATATGAGACAACAATTCCTCTAGATAGACGGGCCCCGAGCTTTTCAGAGGCACGCAGTGAGAGGTCCCAGACTAGAACCCACACCAGGACAGTCAGCACAGAGGGTGTTGAGCAACCACGCAGAGCTAGTCCATATGATAGGCCACATTCAGGTCACAGGTCATCAGGCTCTCGGTATCATTCATCCACACACTCCAATCATGACAACAGTGGCAGTTCAGGATAGGGACATTTGTTGACATATACCGAGACATTGTATTATGATCATATAGCCTACGGGCTTCCATATTTATTGATACATTATGACATTGTGATGTGACATTGTTGAATGATATATATATATGATTTTGGCGGCGAGTCTCATGATATGCAGTTCTATTTATTGATTATGCAGTTGTTTATTTATACATGTTATGTTTATATGAAATTCCTATGTGATGGATGAGCATATCTTCTTTATGATGTGTTTATGTAACCTATGATGTGATGTTGATTCTATGTGATGTATGCATTTTATAGTTATGAGATTACATATGATGTTATATGTACAATGCTTTCTACATGTGATGCTATACAGATGTAATGTGGTGCATGTATTTACATTAATTATGTACATGGAATGTTTATGATATGTAATCTATGATGAGAAATTCTATTATGCCATGATGTCCTAGATATGATAAATGCCCAGATGTTTGTATATTTCAAATGCAAGATGTATGTATGATTTGGAAATGATATTTTCTAACATGAATGTGTATGCAGGATGATATATATTTTTGTGTGTCACAGGACTCTGTCATAATGCAAGAAAGAAGAATTGTTAGTGCGGAAAGAAAGATCAAGAAATAATAAAAGAAATGAGATGGATGTTAGTATTAGCAATCTTCGATGTTTCGTTGTATCACAAAAGGTGTTTCACTTTATCATCATTGGGATGGACTAATACAAATGGAGAAAAACACCATGATATGACATAGATCAAGGTGTGCAAGGTCATCCACTTGCTAACAACAGAAAGTCGTAGACAAGGATTGGCGTTAACTCATACTAAGGGCACAAGTTGCCCCAGTCTTTTTGTCAAGAAAAACCACAGATAGAAAACAAAATAAAAGATGGGTCATGAGACGTCATCTCTCCTCTAAATCCTTCATGGGACATCCTTGAGGAAACTAGTAACATGACTCAAAATCAAATTTTAAAAGACAATTGACAAACAACAGTCAAAGAAAACAAAATTCGGATACATCGTTGCTTCTCTAAATCCTTCATGGGACATCCTTGAGAAAGCTAGTAACATAATTCCCATCATAAAGTCAAATGAAATTATAAGATTAATAATTCAGAAAGTCAAAAAGCCAATAAAATATTTGCGAAAAATTGATCTGTTTGTTGGATTTGTTTTGATTGATAAAAGGATTGATTGATAAAGCCTGATTCTAGGATATACACATACCAAATAAGATTATGAGTCTGGTTTCAATGTTATGACTATCTGTATAAGGCATGAAAAAGCCTGGTTTCAAAAAGACATGTATCGTATAAGATGTTGAGTCAGATGTTGTTGATGTGATAACCTGTGTAAAGCTATGTTTGATTGTTTGAAAATGTCGATATGCAGGAAGGACTCATCCTGTATGAGACATAGATTGTTTTGTTGATATCGGTATTCAGGAAGGACTCATCTTGAATAAGACACATGTTGATTGTTTTGATAATGTTTGTTTCCAAGAAAGACACATCCTGTAGCAGACATAAGTTGATATGTTTTGGTTGTTGCTTTGGCAATTTGTTTGATTTGACTTAGAGACATTGTTGACTTGTTCACCAGATTGATGCATGACTTGATAGGATGTGTGGACAATTGATTGTGTGTGATGACAAACCCTAAAGGACTGACCTAGTGCGGCCTAGGGGGCTCATCGATTGATGGCCTTGCCTACGTTATACACGCATAGACCTTGTAGTTCAACTTGAATTTGACTGACAAGACTGACTACAAATAGAAGATGTGTGTGATAGTGAATGTGACGAACCCTAATGGACTGACCTAGTGCGGCCTCGGGGGCTCATCGATTGATAGCCTTGCCTATGTTATACACATAGAGACCTTGTAGTTCGACTTGACTTTGACTGACAAGACTAACTACAAATAGAATACATGTGTGATAGTGAATGTGATGAAACTTAATGGACTGACCTAGTGTAGCCTCAGGGGCTCATCAATTGATGGCCTTGCCTATGTTATACACGCAGAGACCTCGTAGTTTGACACGACCAATGACCCTGTCATATAGACATATGGATTGAATCATGATTTTATATAGAAAAAACTAAACAGACTGACCTAATGCCTCGGGGGCACATCGGCAGATGGCCTTGCCTATGTCTAGTTGTAGAGGCAACATAGTTCAACAAACGAAAAAGAATGACAAGTGCGACTGACTCTGACTCTATTTTTTGGATTTTTGACATGTTTTGATTTTTTTGTCATTTTGAAGTTTTCTATGGTTGTACATCTTCCACATAGCCAATGTAAGAACCAATATGACGCACGTCAAGTGTTTTCCCCCAGTCGAGTATAAGACCAATTGATTATGAATAGGGTAAAATAGGGGATATGAAATGCACTCGATGTCAATCATTCCAGGTTATGGGAAAGACTACCACTTATTACAAATGGTATATACAAGGGATGGATAAGAAAGATAAGTGATATGTACAGGGATAAGTAGTATGTACAGGGATGTTAGATTAGAATAACAGTAGACAAAGGAGAAGAGTCAACTACACATGGCGCCTGTTTGCTAGGTTTTCACCATGGTACTTATCCAAAGCGCCACCGAAGTGGTTTTCACTATTGGATGAATTATTTGTCTTTACTATTTTCTAGATTTTTTTATTTTTTTTACGCCTGTTTGCTAGGTTTTCACCTTGGTAAAGATTTTTTTTAGTTTTTTGTATTTTTTCTAATTAAGACAAGGCCCTCAGAAGCTATACGTAGAACTTCTTCAGATGAAGACTATTGATTGGTGAGGACAATGGATACCCTTCAGGAGTAGAGAGTTGATACGCTCCTGATCCAAAGGCTTCTGTAACAATATACGGTCCTAACCATTTAGGTTCAAACTTTCCTGGTTTCTCTCTATTTGTTTGATTCTTTGGGTTCTCCATTAAGACCAGGTCACCAATGTCAAATTTTTTTCAAGACCTTGTTATAGCTACAACAAAGATGATTTTGATATACTTGGAGATGGTCTAGAGCCTTCTGTTGTCGCTCATCTAGGAATTCTAGCTCATGGAGTCGTGATACTTGGTACTCTTCATCATCAATGCGCCCTTTCAAGGATACCCTTAGGGAAGGAATCTTGACCTCAATAGGAAGAATGGCTTAAGAACCAAATACTAGTGCATAGGGAGTGGCACCAGTGAGAGTATAGATACTTGTGCGATAAGCCCATAAGGCAGGATTAAGCTATAAATTCCAATCACGACCAACATCATTGACAGTCTTCTTGAGGATTCTAATGATAGTTTTGTTAGATACCTCTACTTGGCCATTACCTTGTGGGTAGTATGGAGTGGAAAAGTGATGTTGAATATGGAATTTGTCACAAAGATGGGGGACTTCTTGATTCTTAAATGGGTGGCCATTATCCGTGATTATGAACTGAGGGACACCATACCGATAAATGATATAGTTCAAGATAAACTTAGAGATCTGTGTGTTGGTAATGTATGTCATAGGAATAGCCTCAATCCACTTCATAAAGTACTATGTGGTAGTGATAATGAACTTGTGGCCATTGGATGATGTGGGATGGATCTTACCTATGAGGTTGAGTCCCCATTGGGCGAAGGGTCATGGTAACGTTATAGAATGGAGCTCTTATGTTGGTGCATGTATCAAGTCTCCATGAACTTGGCATTGGCGACATTTTTTTACAAAGACATATGAGTCCTTTTCCATAGTAGGCCAATAATAACCCAGTCTTATAATTTTTTTAGCTAAGGTAGGACTGCTAGAATGGGAACCACATATACCCTCATGCACCCCTCGTAATGCTTGTGCTTCATTGGAATCAAGACATCTTAGTAAGGTATTATCTAAGGCATGTATGTATAGGGTGTCACCGACGATGGTGTATTTGGCTAACTTACAAAGGAATGTCCTACGTTGGTTGTTTGACAGGCCAGTGGGTATGATGTCGGCATGAAGGTAGTCATAGATTTCTTTGTACCATGGGGAATCAGGACCAACAAGGTCACATACCATCTCAAAATTTGGGATATCGTAGGCTGGGACCAAAAGTTGTTCTACAAAGAACTCAAACTTAGGTACGTTGCTAGGAATGTCTAGAAGTGATGCAATAGTAGCCATAGCGTCTACTGCCCTGTTTAGAACACATGGCATCTGATGAAATTCGACCTTTTCAAAGTAATCTTTAAAGCTATCAGCCATGTGTTTGTATGGAGCAAGCTTCTCATCCTTAGTCTCATAATCATCATTTACCTGTCTGATTACTAGTTGAGAATTTCCATATACCTGTAGGTTCTTAATTTTCCACTTGACTGCCATGCATAACCCTGTTACTAGAGCTTCATACTCTGCTATGTTGTCAGTACGGTTTCCCAATTTTCACCTATGGCCTAAATCAGTTGGGAAATCTATGTTTCAAGTGTTCATAAAGGCCAAATGGGGACATTGTTGTTCAGGATTAAATCATACATCTGATGCTAAGTCACAAGGAACTCAGTTGGAAAGCCTGCCCCAGTCAAGTTTGACATGAAAATCCTCTAAGGAGAGAGTCGCCAAGACCTTCCAGATGTCTCGCCAACTAGAAGGGGTTCTTTTCATTTTGAAATGTCTCGGTCGGCTAGACATTTTAAATCGCCGTGGGTTTTTAGAAGTCTCCCCGACATCCTGAAGTCTTGCCGACATGGAGTGGTGGTCCCAGATAGAAGTCTTGCTGAAAGATTTAATTTTGGCAAAAGGTTTGGCTGACTAAGCGGAGTCTCATCGAAAGAATGGAACTCTCGGCATAAGGTTGGCATCGGGGAGATGTCTTAGTGACTAACAAAGGTCTCGGTGAAAAGAGATGTCAATGGGAACAAAAGGTGGGCCTCGTTGTAATGTCTCAGAGACCAATGATGTCTCACCAAAACAAAATGCCTTCGCTAAGAAATGAAGACCTCGCTATGAGGTCTCACCAACCAAGCGCTGTCTCCCCGAAATGAAGTACGCTCTTGGCGAAAGAAAGAAGTTCGTTGTGATGTCTCGACGACTAAGCAAAAGTCTCGGTGAAAGTTTTGGGGCCTCGGCATGAGGTATTCCTGACTTTCCAATGTCTTGCTAAAGGAAGAAATGATCGGAGCTCGGGGAAAGCGGAATGTGTTCGGCGTGAGGTCTTGCCGACCTGACAGGGTCTCACCGAATGGATATTTGAAATTGGTAAGACTCCTGGCCATAGAGTTGACTTCGACATGATGTCTCGGTGAAAGAGGTAGGGTCTCGGCAAAAAGAGGTGTCATCGGGGAGATGTCTTTCCGATGATTGTGAGTCACACCGAGGGTTTCTCCCTTTAGCGTAGTGTTTTGAGCTTCAGCATGAAGTCTCAACGACTAGCGAAGGTCTCGCTGAGAGGAATTGATATCGGCGTAATGTCTCACCAAAGGTTTAGGGTCTCGGTGACAGTATGGGGGCTTCACTGTAAGGTTTCATCGTTGGGGTGAGGTCTCGTCGACTAGTGGTGGTCTCCCCAACAAGAGAGGAAGCGGCATTGGTGAAAGAAGGTGTTCGCCGTGATGTCTTGCCGACCCGATAGGGTCTTGCTGAGATTAAGTGACCTCGCCGAGAGAGTTTTACATCGGTCTGACATTTGGCCGATAGGGCGAAGTCTTGTCGAAGGAGTTGCACTCGTTGACAAAAGCTACGGTTGTGTAATGTCTCACCGACCGAAGGGGAGTCTTGCTGAAACGAAAGGATGTGAGCTTGGGGCAAAGGAAAGTAGAGTCGCTATGATGTCTCGGCGAAGGTATGATATCCTACCGACCAATGAAGCGTCTCAGTATAGTGTTTTTCCTTCGGCAGAAGGTCTCACCGACACATGGGTGTCTTTCCAATGGAGGAGCACAGCGATATAATGATGAGGGCTCGCCGTGAGGTCTTCCCGAATGCGAAAGGTCTTGCCGATGGTCTGGGTGACCGCCACTATGAATGTCAATATGAATTTTGACCTCGCTATGAACTCTTGCCAATAGTTCTGAGCTATGTCGATAATCAGTGAAGGGCATAATTGCATCAGGGAGACACGGTTAGTGTCTCACTGACATGCAATTCAATCTGAACAACTTTTGACCATCTGGCAACCCCATGAAGCATCTGTTCAACCAATCAGAGTGAGCTACAGAAGAGCCATGGTGGTTTGACCCCTGTGAAGAAGATCAACATAGCATAAGCAATGTGGATCTACTCTGAGAATAAAGCGATTGATCAGTTTGATATCTAGGAGGTGTCATCGGTAAATAGAAGGGCAGAGACCACAAGGACAGTTGGGATGTCAACTGGCGAGGGTTGATAGATATTAATGGTAATGCTCCAGAGCATTCAAGCAGCTCGACAGGGAGGTTAGAAGATAGACACGAGACCAAAATTTAATGCGGGCGTTGCAAAAGATCAAGGAGGCCATTCCTAGAGCAACTCTTCACCGACATGGACAACGAGGACGCAGCATTAACTTCCTTCAAAAAATATAAGGGAAGATCTTTTTGAAGACTGATATTTTTGTAAGCCCTAGGGGCCGATATCTTTTAGTATATATGGCATTTTTTTCCTCTTTGTAAAGGAGTTCTCCTGATGCTTTTCAAAAGTTTGTGACTTTTGCAGTCCTTTCTTAGATTAGAAAAATTTTGTAACTCGTTTTGCAACATGTTATATAAAACTTACCTTGGTTACCATTGATGGCTCATTTTTTCCTTCTGGTTCTTGTGAAGTATTGTGCATTTTTAAGTGATTCATCGAGCTACTTAGTGAAATATTTATTTTCCTTATAGATTTTGTTTCATGTTAGCATGCCTTTCTCTGCAAAATTAGTACTATGTAAGTTACAAACTGTGTTTATTCAATTGCACATGAGCTTTTAATTTGTGAAAATCTTCTTTTCCTTCTTGAAAGTGTGTGCATGTCAAACCTGTTTGTATGCGTAATCTACAGAATCTTGTTGTGCATTCCCATGTCCATCACCAGTATTCAAGTGTAACCTGAGTGTCTCATTGCTCTTGTCATTTTGGTGTATCACCGTAGAATTTATTTTTTTCATTTTTATACATTCTCCTTCTCCCTTTTCCTTACAGAATCAATAGTTTAGGTGACACCATAGAAAGTCGGCCTTCTCCGTAGGTTGACCTCTGTTTACAAGAAACCCACATCTTTAGAGGTCTTCCCATGTTACACTGAGGTGTTGAACATCAAGTTCAACAAGGGTGCAATTTCAAGTGATAAAAAGTACATGGGAATGCAATCCTAAATGATTTAGGGATGGATTCACCCTATGGTGTGATTAACAGTATACCATCCCTTGAGCCATGATTTGTATGTGAGCCATAAAAGTATTGTTTCCATGTGTTTGTGTCAATTGTGAATATAAATTCATTAGGAAAGTCTGCAACTAATGGGTGATCTACTTGTATTCGTGTGTTGGCTAACTGATCTACAATGAATTTCCCTTTAATAGCCTTTCTCTCTACGTATTGGATATCATACTCACTAAGTATCATAACCCATTTGGCCAATCGCCCTGTTAAGGCTACTTTGCTTACAAGATATTTCAGAGGATCTATTTTGGCAATCAGCATTGTTTGATGGTTTAGCATATAGTGCCTTAGTTTTTGAGTAGTAAATACTACTACAAGACAAGCACGTTCAATGGTACTATAGTTAAGCTCATAACCTACCAAAGTTTGACTGATATAATATATTTCCCTTTCATGACCTTCATCGTCATTCTGTGCAAGCAATGCTCTGAGTGATGAATGGGTTGTTGTAATATAAAGAATCAATGGTCATCCTTCAACTGGTGGAATTAAGACTGGTGGTGTGAGTAGATATTCTTTAATCAGTTGAAGATCCTCTCTGCACCTAACTGTCCATGCAAAGGGTACCCATTTCTTAAGTAAATGTTGAAAAGGATGTGTCTTATCATCTAATTGCACTATAAATCTTTTGATGGATTGCATTCTTCCTTGTAATGTCCTTAGTTGACTGAGATTAGTTGGTGGAGGCATGTCTATGATTGCTTTTAACTTGTCTGGATCCACTTCAATGCCACATTTGGAAATGATATAGCCTAAAAGCTTTCTTGACTTTACTCCAAATACACATTTCTTGGGATTGAGTCTCACTTTATACTTCTCCAGCCTTTGAAAGATCTTGTCTAAAACTTGTAAATTTTCTGCCCTTGTCTTGGATTTAACTATAAGGTCATCGACATAATCCTCCATAAGAGTATGTACTAGATCATGAAAAATGGTGGTCATCGCACGTTGATAAGTTTCTCCAGCATTTTTTAGTCCAAAGGGCATAGAATTCCAGCAATACATTCCCCAAGGGCATGTGAAAGTTGTCTTAGGTTGGTCTTCAGTTGCAATTCTAATATGATTATATCCTGAAAATCCATCCATAAGGGACATCTCATACCCCACTGTCATGTCTACTATCATGTCTATGTTAGGCAAAGGGAAGTCATCCTTAGGACAAGCCTTGTTAATATGTCTGAAATCAGTGCAGATGCGGATTCCCCCTATTGGTTTAGTGACTGGTACAAGATTGGAAATCCAATCTGCATAGTTGATTGATCTAATGAAACCAACATCTAACAATTTCTTGAGTTCTACCTTGACTAGTAGAGCAATCTGTGGATGCATTTTCCTCAATTTATGTTTCACTGGTTTGACACTTGGTTGTAAGGGCAAGTGATGTAGAACAAGTTCAGGATCCAACCCAGGCATGTCTGCATATGACCAGGCAAAATTTATCTATCTCTGTATAAAGAAGTTGTGGAATTTAGGCTACTCTTTTGTGGTTAATGATGCTGCAAAATAAACCAGTCAAAGATTCTCTTTTGTGCCTATGTTGACTTCTACTGATTCTTCAATGAGCATGGGTGAATTTTCCTGTGCAACGGGGAGAATGTTCAAACCTCCATCCTTAGGTGCCTTAGAGAGGTTTTTTCCTTCGGATGCGTCCTTTATTTTTACTTTTTCATTGTCTAGAGGCGCATTTTAGTTTTCACCTAGAAACTCGTCCTTTTTATCTTGTTTATTATTTTTCTCATTTTTGCGACTGGAGGGTTGAACAGATTCCCCAAAATATGCTTTTTTTTCCAAGTCAATGGTAAAACTAGCCTTGTGATCCCTGCTAAGTATGCCTTCTTGTAATCCTAGGAACTCAACAATTGCTTCGTCGTTCTCAAAAATATCTAGGACGAGTGGGTCTTGTTGATCCCAATCAATGAGTTGGGGATACAATAAGAGCATGTCATCATTGGAGTTATCAAATTTTAACGGAGTCAAGGTAAGGACTGAGTTGTTCATATGATCACAAAAGTATTGTACAAATTCATGTTTTCTCTTTGGTTTAGATCTAGGTGGATTGAGAGGTGGGCCTAATGCTAGGGTTTGGTTATCTGAAACAGATGTATCAGTTTGCCAAGAGGTAGGATCAAGTGATTCCCAATAGTAATGTTTAAACCATTCCTCTTTTTTCATATTCTTTGGTGGATAGGAATTCAATGGATTTGGTGAGGATCTCAACATTAAGTCAAGTTCTCCAAATAGCTTGTCAAGTTCCATGGAAGAGGTAGAGGATAAGGAATCCCACTCATATTCGTTTGAGTCGGGGGAGTCACAGTGATGTTGGTCAGATGGTTCATGAGATGTCTCAATATCTTCTGAAGCACTTACTTCCTTGATTAAGGGTGATGCAGTACTAGGAACACCAATCTGAATCAGTTGAAACCCAAGCCCTAAGCCCTTTGGCCATTGAGAAACAAAGATTGGTTCAACCCTCCCATCTTGATTTAAGCCTAAACCACTTTGTCCATTATATCCCTTGCTCTGCATGATTGTGAAACCTTTGCCATATAGATCTGTAGGAATGTGAGCAAGTGAGAGAGGTTCTTCATTATCTTCCCTATATAGCTAGGAGGTGACATCTTTTGTATTTATGGCTTCTTTGCTTAATTCTCCCCATTTAGTGAAAGTTGTTGTGTGAGGAATGTGTATAGTGACCATAGATTGTCTCCTATCTGATGTAGGTAAACCGTATGACTTAGGAGGAATTAGATGGCTAACACAATAAGATATCTTCATGTAATATTCTCCACAACCCTTATCTTGGATCTCAACACTAGGAGTGGTAGGAAATGAAGGTGAAATAGATGTTTGAGTGAGTTTGGATGGATTGACATAGGTAGATGAATTGGATGATGAAGCCTCTTGGTTTATTGGCACTTGGCGTTGGGGTATCTCTTTTAGATTGGTGCAATATTGGAATGGATTTGGGTTACCATCTATAGTTATTTCAGTTCCATTGTAAGGGAATTTGAGACATTGATGATATGTGGAAGGGACAGCCTTCATGGCATGAATCCATGGTTTTCCTAGCAGAAGGTTGTATGGAAGGGTGAGATCCAAGACCTGGAATTTTGTCTCCATTACTGTAGGACCAATTCTGCTAGGAAGTGTTACCACCCCCTTTGATTTTCATTCCTCATCATCATAAGCTTTAATGACAATACTTTTGGTTGTGTCCATGCATGCTTCTGAGAAACCTAATGCTTTAATTAGTTTTAAAGTGCACAGATTTAACCCTGCTCCTTCATCTACCAAAACTTGTCTAACTTTGGTGTCATCAACAAGGACTTCAAGATGTAAAGGGTCATTATGGTTTGTCTTCTTAGTTGCGTAGTCTTGTTTAGAAAATGTGGCATGATGATTATTGGTCAAATATGCCACCATTTCCTGGAAATGATTGACATCAAGATCATTTGAGATAGTGGCATTTTGTAAAGCTTTATCTAAGATAGATTGATGCTCAGGGGAAATACGCAATAGTTCCAAGATTGAGATTTGGGCTGGGGTCTTCCCCAACTGGTCAAGTAGGTTATGTTGTGACTTGGAAGGCTATGGTGTTTGTTGTGATGGAGGACCTTGGATAGTGATCTTAATACAACGAGTGTTGATAGCACACTCGAGATTTGTATTGATAGTAATGGTATTGATATTCTCATTAGCGGCGCGAAGGTGATTAATGGTTTTACCACAATTATAATCATGCTTGATATTTGCATAGTTGGCTAACATATTGGTCTTGGTACTCGAAATGGGGACATTTCATTTCCCATGGTCATGTAGTGGATTAGAAAAGACTTGATGATCAGTGTTTGATGACTTTTGTTTCTATCCACTAACTTCAATAATTCTCTTTTCGACAAGATCCTGTATGATATTTTTTAGTTGGAAAAAAATTTGTAGGTTATGTCCCTTAGTTCTATGATAATCACAAAAGGAATTGTCATCCCACCAAACTGGTTTAAATTTCCCTAGATCGTATTGTCTTGGCTCTTGAAGCTGTATAAGATTATGTTGTAATAGTTGTTTGAATACAGACTCAATGGGTTCCCCTAAGGGATTGACTCATGTTTTTGAAACCTCCTTTGTTGCGGACATTGAGTATTTTGGATCGTGTTGGAAGGTTGATTGACAACATTAAGTGTGTTGGCCGAAGAGTTAGGTCCTTGTAATGTGATGATTGGTCCTACTTGTACAGTTTTAGCATCAACTACCCCATCATTGGTGACATTTTTGTTCCGAGGCCAAAATTTGTTTCTGTCATTGGAGGCATTTGGCACTATCGAATTTCTATTGGATGTCAATGTCTTAAGTTCTCCTTTTTCAATGAGATCCTTTTCTATTATAACCCCTTTTTCCACTAGTTCTGAAAAGGATGTACAATAATGTACCCTTAAGTTACTCCTTAGTATTGCATGAAGGTTTTCCTGGAACATAGTGACTTTTTGTTTTTCAAGTATCTCGACAGGACACCGGCTGGCTATAGTCCTCCATCTTTGGAAGAAAGTGATGAATGTATCACCTTCATCTTGTGTTGTGTGACACAAGGTTGCTATATTTATCTCATGGTCTATGTTGAAGGAGAATTTCTCAACAAATTTCTCAGCCAGTTCACCCCAAGATCTGATGCCATAGTCTAGACCTAAAAACCACTCTAGTGCAATTCCTACAAGACTTCTTGGAAATAGTCTCATAATATATGTGGGGTCATAAGCAACATCTATGCACATGGTAGAAAATTCCCTTATATGTTCTATTGGATTTTATTTTCCATTGTACTTAGGGAGATTCAGTATGACATACCCATGAGGGAAAGGTGTCATGTACAATGATCTATCAAAGGGAAATGGGCATATGTGCTTTGTTGAAAAGGATTTCTTAGTTGACACCACCATGTTATCCATTTGTGTTTGTACTGCATGCATTTGTGTTTGCAAGACGTCAACCTGGGTTAATGATGTGTTGGATGGATTATGCAGGTCCATGTAGGTATTTTGAAATCCAAGGTCTCGTGATGGGTTTCAATTGAATGTTGGTATTTGATGTGGATTTGGAATCAAAATGTTGGTGAATGTGTTCTGGTTTGGAATCTGCGTAAATTGGTTTTGACTTGGAATCTATGTGAATGGATTCTAACTACCACTCTAGGAAAAAGGATTTTGATTCAGAATCTGTATGAATTGGTTTTGACTTGGATTCTGTGTGAATGGATTCTGGCTACCAATCTGGGAGAATTGATTCTGATTCAGAATCTGTGTGAATGGATTCTGACTGCCAATCTGGGAAGATGGATTCTGATTGCCATATTGGAATGAGGGAATGACTCTTTTTTGTGTTGTCTATGGTATAGTACTAGCGACATGAACTCTAGGTATGGTCATTAACTGTGGTATGGTACCTGTGGCATGAACACTAGTTATGGTTGTTGACTATGGTATGGTACTCGTGACACTGACATTTGGTGTAGAAGCTAATGTTTTAGATCTTTTATTCCCAACAAGAGTACCGAAGGGAGTGGACGATGATGCCCCTACTGTGAAATTAAATCTCGATGTCATGCCAGATGTACCAAATGGAGATGTATGGATTGTCATACTCTGTGTAGGTATGCCAGATGGTATGGTTGTATTTACCTGAGGTATAGTAGTACTGGCAGTCATTGTATTTGTCCTTGTGTAGGTTGAGCTTGTAAGGTGCTAATATTGAATCCTGTAAGTAAGGCAGCGCCTTCATCTAGCAATTTGGCTAAGTATCGTTGAAGATCGTTTGCTAGGTACTCATCTACAAAAGAGGAAAACTCAGGGTCCTGTGCAACAACCTCTATGTCTTATGTTGTAATGTGTCCTTGAGTGTTTCTAGTGGTGAATTTTTCTAATAAAGTCTTGTGAGGTCTTGTGGAGAATGGATTGATGAATTCATTTGGGTTCTACATCTTCTCTCTCTCTCTTCTCTTAGATCTAGTTTCAACCATGTAAGATAAGCTCAATATGCAAGAAATGCAAAACTACGTCTATGGATAGTATGACTCTAGTCTATGTTTTTGGGATTTTCTAAATACAAAATAAGGAATGTTCTAAGATGACGCTAGTCTAAAATGACAATATCTAAAGATGCAAAGTCTAAGGGTGTTTCTGAGGTAATCAATTTTGTAAACCTGAGACAGGGGTACCAACTACCTAAAGTCTAACCAAGGTGTCAATTTAGTTATGTCAAGGAACCAATGTAGGACTAGAATCAAAGATAAATTTAGTTTCCTAACTAGACTGATGAGCTAGGAGGACTCTCTGTAGGACAAAGGATATGATGACAGGACTAGGTTCAATGATAGATTTCGTTGACGCTATGATTTTTCTAGAGTATAGATGGTGGACCTATCCTAAAGTTTGCAAAAGTGACCTTCCTAGAAGTTTAATCTCAAGGAAATATGTACTCAAAGATGAAAGTAACACTCTGAATCAGGACGACTATAGTAATGACTAAATGATACCTAAAGGATGCAAAATTGAGCAAATCATTTCAGGTTTTTGTTCAAGGACTAGTATGACAAGACGGATCAAAGACTGGTATGACTGTGTCGACTGGACAGTGACTATGAATTATGGTTTTCTAATAATCAGGAAAATGCATCGCAAAATTTATCAAATGCGGTTATGTTTCACTGTTGCAATTTTCTGGTAATTAGTTGAGCGTTTCTGGTAAAGTTCAGTGTCTATGTCAGACAGATTCGGTTTAGTTTTTAACAGATGTGACTCATAATGGTAATTGTGACTCAGAATGTAACATATGTGGTTTCCTAAACTCTGTGCACTAGTAAAAGTTCTGCGACAGTGGCAAATGTGTCATTCCAAACTGTAGTTGCGGCCCACCTTGTCAGATGCATCACAAAATATCACAAGTGTGGTTTCCTAAGACAGATGCAGTTTCTGACAAAGCAAATGCAAGCTAATCTAGAAAAATGCAACTCTAGGCTAAATAGATACGACTCGACAGAACAATTGCGACTCTCTGGTGAACAGTTGTGACTCTATTGTGTTTTCAATGAATAGAGATATAAAACTGACGCTGTTTTTCTGTGATCGAGTTCTGAAAAAAAAATATAATCATAAGACAAAGTGTTTTTAGTTTCATTCTGGACTCAAAGAATGTTTAATTTGACAACAGACAAGCACATCCTAGGCTATGAAGGATATTATTTACTGAGTTCTCACTTGGGTTTCCCCAGCTACGCTTATTCAAGGTGGATGATTAGTAGCTTGACCCCTCTAGCTCCCCTCCACGGCTCATTAAAGTCATTCGGGGCAGCCAAGCTACAGTACCCGTGAACATCCCATGGCAGACTTTCATCTCTACACATGAACCGTAAGAATATGAGACGGCTTCACAGGTCCGACCTGCTGCACCAGTAAATAGAAGGATTTTGGACACTACAAACAAAGGTGTTTAATTAGGGCATTCTGTTCATAGGGCATAATCCATGTGGCGAGAGTCCCCTTTTGAATCCATCTTTTTAGAACCATACGCGTGATTCTTGGGCTTTCCCCAAGAATCCACTTTTATATACCGGCTGGAAGTCCCTTGGGTTCAAGGTGCTACCGGTCTGAGTCATCCTGGGGTGAGTACTTTTTCCCACCAGAACAGGCCCAAGTTCTAGAGTTAGTAACCGTTTCTCTTACACCCAGGATCACACAGATGCGTAAGGGGAGAGGATACTTGAATATACCAAATAGTGAGGGTAATTACACAATTGTGCTTTTGCACCAAACACAGTAGACACTTGTTAATTTTAATCCAAATGAAATATTTTCTACACTACCAAACAATCTATTTCAAAAATTTAACTAGGGTCTTTGACATGCGTTCTGCAGAAAGATTCATTAGTAGTTTGATATTGGTCTTTAACTATCGATCTGCAAAAACTTCGCTAACTCCTCAAGACATGCGCTGAAAATAGAAGATTAGTGAAAATAAAAACATGAAAGGAAACTATAAATTGAAAGTCTAAACCTAAAAATATACTAGTCGGATGCGTCGTTTTCTCTATCAAATGCATCACGGTATTTTACCAGTTAGTTGCGGCTCAAAAAATGACAGATGCGTGATTATTTTTTAGATGCGTCATTTTCGATCTTAGATGCGGTCAAGAAAGTCAATTGTGTCTTTTCGTCAAGCTGACGCATCTCCGAATGTCAATTGTGGTGTTTCGTCAAGCTGATGCATCTCTGAATGTCAACTATGGCGTTTCGTCAAGCAGATGCGTTGTTCCGTATAAAAACTTGCAAAATAAAATAAAATTCTACAGATACGTGAAGATGGTGTCTTCACGTCGGGTTCACCAAATGTAGCTTAGAGAAAAAAACACAAGAGAGTTAGGCAATTAAAATCTAATCTATTCAAACTATACTAATGAATCCTCAAAGCTTAGATAATCGAGCACAAAAGAAAGCTAAGAACAACATGCATAAAAGAAACTATTTTACCAAACATGTGATCAATTCCATTGAATAACCTCCATTACTCTTCTCCATTTCCTCCATGTAGTGTACTTGCCCTTAGATTTTCAAAGTTCATGCAAGCATGGCCTAAGTGTTGTGATTAAGACAAAACATTGAAGATTCAATATAATTGCTCTAAAAGTCATACGATTTCGAGAGAGATTAGAATGATGAATGATAGATCAATTTATAGAAAATTGATCATTCGAACGATAGGTCAGGATTGAAAGATCAACAGATGGTTGAGATCGAAAGATTAGACATGCATTCTAATAACTGTTAGTAGTGACATGAGTGATACAAATTAGAAATAGAAATAAAAATTAAATAAATGATTTAATCTTTGAGTTTGGTATTCGAAAACAGAAGAATAGTCTTTGCATGACAAAGATAAAGATGGATTAAAGTAACTCTCTCTTCGAATGCACGCACAAGATTGAATTAATATATTTAATTAATATGCATGTACATGCAAATGAGTTAGAACCAGATGACTGAATGATATGACAACAAGATTACTTGAGAGAGCCACTCCGACATTAAATCCTGAGTTAACTGAGCGATTTAAATAGATGTCGAGTCAATCAAAGTGAATACTTAGATAACTCACAATTATCTAAATATAGAGGAATGTGTTAAAATAGAATTTACGAATTAAATAATTCATTTAATTCAAGATTTGATATTTGAAGAATAATTAAATAAGATTTATTTAATTAAGCGACGAAGGGATTAAATGAATAATTAAATAAATAAATAATTTATTTAATTATAGTTGGCATATGATAAAGGGAGGAATTAAATGAGAATTTATTTAATTGAAGAAGAAGGATAAGGTTAATTAGTAACATAATTAAATAAAAAGTGTTTATTTAATTAATCAAATAAAATAAAGAAAAGTGTGAATTAATTAAATAATTAAGATTATTTAATTAATAGAAGAAATGAAGAACTTTAGAGAACAATTAAATAATTGACATTATTTAATCATGACCATGAAGAATACAAATTATGAAAAATATTGAAGTCGCAGGCTTAAACCAGATTTCGGTGTCTACAGTCATGGTAATCAATGCATTCACCTTCTTAACTCTAATGTGTTGGGATTACGGTGCCTTAGCCTTAGTGAGTCCCATGATTAAATAATTAATTATTTTCCCTTGAGTTGCCAATTTTATTTATTAAATACAAAAATATATATTTCCAAATTGCTATGTCACTTTGTGGGGCCCGACAGAGAATTGGCATCATACATGCAAGGTGGAAAAGATGAGTATGTGACACTTGTCACATGGATGCTCATTTTGGAAGAGGGAAACATTAAACCTATAAAAGGTGTTCCATGTTGACATGTGGCTATCTAATTTGGAATTGACCATTGGTGGGACCTACTTGTGAGCATGTTTATCTCTTCAAAAAAATGAAAGCGACATTTTTCACCCAAGTGCTCATTTGAGCTTTGAGCATTGTTAAAACCTCTAGTATGAGTGCCATGATGCTATGTGGCATGTGTTTGACTTGTTGCTTGAAGCTTGGAAGTGAATGTTGCTAAATAAAGACTGAGTTGTCACTGGGAGTGACTAGGAGTCAAGACTAAGTTTAATTTGGCAGTTGACTTGATTTTATCTATGGGACACCTATCATGTGAGGTTACTTGATTTTTGGAGTTTCAAGCCTTGCATGTTGTTACATGTTGTTGCATGTTGTTGCATGTAGTTGCATGTTTGATGAATTGCTAATCAGGTCACTTGGGACTTGTGCATGTTGTCGATTTTAGTTTTTATGCATGCAGAGATTGTGAAATTGACACATGGAAATGTTGGATGCCCATGTATGAGAAGTATATATTAATGCCTTAGTGAATTTGTTTGTAGTGTATGATTGTAATATCAATATACTGTTATGATGTCAGATTCACTCTAGAATCTTGTATCACAGTAAATAAACACCTAAAAGAGCATAAAATCTGAGAGTTGTATTGTAATAGATTTTTTACCATAATACAATTGATCTATGCTTTGGTGTGTGAGTTTTTTCTCAAAAAAAATTTCCCATGTAATTTTTTTGTCTAATGGTTTATTGCTTAAATATGAAAATAACTAAATGAATGTGCAATCTTAATAAAACTACAAGTGTTAAAAGAATTTGAAAAAAAAATTTGCAACCCTCTCCTGATTGATTTGCATTAGGGAAGTGTTTTTGCACTCAGTTTTCCTTTTAGTTGGTATCAGAGCCTGGCTAGCTTTGTTATCCTTATTTGGTTTGAAGGGTTTTTTTGTGTAGATCTAGATTTAGTTGGAGTTTTGTAGAGAAAAATTTGTAATCTTGTTGCAGGTTTAAGATGGAAAGCACATCCAGAAGAATAGATATGGAGAAATTCAGTGGTAGTAATTTTGAGTTGTGGAAACTCAAAATGGAGGAGACACTCGTAGGTAGAGATCTATGGGATTCAATATCCAATACAAAACCAATAGCAACCTCACAAGAGGATTGAAACCTAATGGATCAGAAATTCAAGGGTCTAATAAGACTCTTCTTGGTTGATTCTATGCTCATGAATGTCCATGAGGAGAAGATTGCAACTAGTATTTGGAAGAATTTTGGTGATATTTATAAAGGGAAATCCTTGGTAAATAAGTTATTCCTAAGAAATAAGTTGTATTCTTTGAGTATGGAGGAAGAAGGATCAGTTGCTAATCACCTGAATGAATTTAATATGCTTGTTGCTCAATTGGGTTTGGTTGGTGTGAAGATTGAAGATGACGACTGTGGCATGCTTCAACTATGTTCTTTTATAGACTCGTGGGACCACTTGGTGATGGCTATTTGAAGTACAAAAACAACTTTCAAGATGGAAGATGTGGTTTTTTCACTCTTTTTTGAAGAGATGTGGAGGAAATATTTTAAGATGGCTAAGGAGGCCTTTCCTATTTGTGGAAAATTGAGGAAGAAAGGTAAGAAAAAGAACAAGAAGTCTAAGTCCAAGTTTCCAGGGAGATCTAAGTCTCATAGTAAAAATTTCAAGGCTAAATGTGTTATAAGTTGGAAGTCTGTCAATGATGATGTAGTTTGGCAACATGAACATGAGGTGTACATACAATGGTTGATCCAGTGTTTTCATTGATGTCAACATTGTAATGACCATCCTAGCATAATAGGGAAGTATTTTTGGTGACTTTTGTATAGTGCTAGTTGGTCCAAAAATCATGGTTTATTAGGAATTTGGCTAAGTGTTTCCTTTGTCAGTATTGTGGTCCAGTGCGCCAGTTTTTGGGTCTGCACTTCACCTAACATTGGTATAATCTTCTAAAATCATAACTACAATTTTGAATCCATCAGATGGAGCAACATTTAATTTTTTGACATTTTTTATAGTTTCCAAAAAGATATGAATAATAGTGTGTGGCTTTATATATCACAGTTATCTTTTGAACAATGTATCGGTGTAGGAGATTCCACACTTTTTCATGAATAATTATGTTGTCTTGCGATGATGAAGATAAGCTAATGAATATTGGTTGAATAAGAATTTGATGGGAGATTGAGTTTTGGGGCAGCACGATTGATGAGATTACATGAGCTCTTGAAGACTTTGTGTTTAGGTCTATTTGGGCTGACCTAACACAGTTGATGTTTTGTGGAGAATATTTGAGCAACTCTATCTTATGTAGGATTTATATTTAGGTTTGTGCCAACCTATCTTGATGAAAATTGAGTGTTGAATTTAGGCACTAAGCGTGGATGAAATACTTAAAGGACAACATGTTTAGTTTTGTGTGTTACTTCTAATTAGGTCGACCTAATTGAAGTTTCACCTGATGTGGGTATATATTCAAGATCATTACCGAGGTGTTAGAGAGAGAGAGAGCGACAAGAGTGAGAAGAATGGTGTAGAAAAGTGTGAAAGGAATATATGATATGTGAATGTGGTAGAGCATAGCAGATTTATGACATATATGTTGAATCACCTACATGTGTGTGATACAGTGATAAGAAGATTGTGTGAAGATCATTTTTGTACCTCAATGGAACTATAATTTGGCATATGATAGATGTTATTGTATCAGTTCAAATAGGTAGTGTTTCCAACCCCTTTTTTGTTCTTACTCAGTGGGTTGTGAGCTCTTTTTTGGACAGTGCAACTTGGGAAGATCTTGGAGTTTGAATATATGGCTGATAGGAAGTACCCTACTCCTCCAGAAGAAATTTCTACAATTGAATATACAGAAGAATATTGCATGCTAGACAAGGATGAAGAACTCAAAACTGCACTTGAAGATCTTAACAAAATTGAAAATGAGAATAGAAATCTGAAGGAAAATATAAAAGAGGCAAACAAATGCATCAAGAAGATGAGAGAGCAGATCAATAAATTCAAAGAAAGACATAGAGAAGTTAATGAAAAATTGAAGCAAGAAAATGAAGACATCACTGAACTAAAAAATACAAGTGGAAGAAAAGAAGAAAACTGATGATTGTCTAAATGCAGTGATACAAAGCAAGACTAATGAATGCATTAGACTTGAACAGGAAGTGGTAAATCTAAGAGAAGATTTGGAGAAAGCAAGAATTCATGAGGAAAAATTTAAGACAAGTTCTACAATGCTTGATGAGTTAATTGTTGGATAGAAAGCATCTAAAGATAAAGGTGGTTTGGGACTTGAAAGAGGAGAAAGATCTAAAGAAAAATAGATATCTATTACATGTGGGAGTAAATGGTGACTCCCCAACACCCCCAAGAATAGTTGCTAGACCAAAACCACTTCCACAAGAGAGAGAATGGCAAGAAAGCTTGCTTCACAATGCAAGATTGATTAATGGTTGAATATGATTCAATTGTACATGAGATACATTGATTATAAAGGCAAGGTAGAGAGATAGGATTAGACAAGATCACGAAAAGTGTCTTAATCCTATGACATGAGACAACTAACTACCTAGGAATTATGCAATATAGCTAGATAAGATAAGTTCTAGAAAAGCCAACTAAGACTTCTAGAAATAATCTTATATCCTAAGTAAACTTAATATGTGAATATGTCCCCTAATTACCTAGTGAGTGAATTAGCTAGGTACAGGGCATTTATTCACACCAACACCCCCCCTTAAGTGCAACTTAGGGAGAAGATTATTATGCAAACTATGCAAATACTATGACTATGATGATGGGTCCTAATTACAAGGCCATGTTAGGTACCCATTTACAATGCAAATGCAAACAATCTCTCACAAGCGGAGAAAAGGAGAAAACCCAGTGGGCCAAAACTCCTCTCCAAAAGAGAGAAAACAAAACCAAGTAAACATGATGTGTGGAGGAATCAATGATTGTTGAAAAATGAGGTGTTTTCTTAGCTTAATACTCTATAAAAATTTAATATTTCTGATTTAAGTAAGCTTTTTCTTTGTTACATATATTCTTTGTGGGTGATTATCTTGATTAATCCATTTTACTATTGTAGAATGTAGAGAGAAGTTGATAGAAGAACTAGACAAGATATTAGAAAGATTACACAAGATGTACCATAGAGAAACCCTTTTGGGAAAAAAATCCACCAAGAATTATTCTATTATTCAATCTCTGAATTACAATAGCTCCAATTCTTGCTTGAGAATGCTTCTTCTGTCTTTATCAATCTTCTTCACACCTGCAATTAACAATTATGAAAACTCTCTTCAACTTCAATGAGATATAGAGACAATATGCAACCTTGTAATCTCCAAATGGTGATGATTACAATGCACAAGCTCAAGCCTTAGAAAAGGTACGCCATATTGCTTCAAGTTGAGTTCTACCATGAAGACCAAAGCTTAGTGTAAGGAAAGTAGAGGTGCGGAAAACACTTTCCTAATGTCAAATCCACAGGGAAGAATGCAATGCAGGACTTTTAATTTTCAAATTTCAATCTAATTAAGATACACATGAAAGATTAATGGAAATAGAACAAACACATAGAGACAACTGAAACAACAAAATTTATGTGGGAAACCCTTTCAGGAAAAAACCCACCACACCAAACTGAATCCCTTTGTATTACAGTAACAGAAAATTACATACAATCAGAAAGATGACTTTCTGGTGTTAGTCATAGTAGCTTTACTCACTGTTCATCTAGTTATAGAAATTCTCTCACTTCACAACTCGATTCACTCCGCTCTGTTCCACTCCACCAAACCAGAATCGATCTTCTTTTAAAAACTTATACACATTCTAATTTTTGTCTTCTTGTCTTTTGTGCATCCTTATCTGCCATTTCCAATCATAGACAGTTTCCTTTAGAGCAGATGATTTTTCCTTGCATGCATTTTTTCCAGTGTTGCAACTGTTACAAAAAAAAATCGTCGTCAATTTAAAAAAAACTGCTTCCTCTTATTGGTCCAGCAGGATGCCACACAGGATGATCACACGGTCAATGACATTCACACTTTGTTGGCATATCGGTGAGACACTCACAATGTCTCCCCGATGCCACAAATTCTTCATATCGATATCACTATAGCTTTCATGAGTCGGCAAGACGCTATAATGAATGTTACATGTCATACCGAAACCATCGATGTCCATTTCGTTCCTATCGGCAAGAGTTTCTCTTATCGGCGAGACTCATATTGAAAACCATAAGTCACAACGAACTCAGTGAGACCATCGGCAAGACACTACATTCTCACTAAGACTTCCCATCGACCACAGCATGTTACAACGAAGCCAACCTTCTATCGGCAAGACCACACGGTTTCTGTGAGACATCATACCGCAAGACATAGCTTACACCAAATGACACATGCTGTTGGCAAGACTCATGTCTTTCGCCGTGACCTTACTCTGAGCGCCCCTCGTCTTACCGAAGACCATCGGCGAGACTTACCCGAGTCGCCAAGACTTCTCAACAAAGTCTTTTGTTACCGCGAAGACACCACGAGGATACTCTCTATTGACAAGACTTAGCTTCATCGCTGAGACATCTCCCCGTGACCCGTGAGTTACTCCGACATTCGCTTTGACACCCGAGAGCAGCCTTTGTTGGTGAGACATTACATACTCGCTAGGACATCTCACCGAAGCCCTAGCATTAGCCCGATGTCGACGAGACTTACACCATTCGCTGGGACTTCTCCCCGACACCCGTGAGTTAGCCCGAAAGATCAAATTGTTGCTCAGAGTTCTCCATTTGACAAAAGGTCACACCGAACACAGAGAGTCACAGTGATAGTCTTTTTGGCAAGGCATGAACCTTGTCTTGGCGACATGAACCTATCAGGCAACAGTTTTGTCACCCAAACATTAATAGTGTCACAGCGAATTTTCCCTTTAGGATTTCCATGTCAGTAAGGATTGAGGCACATATTCCAACACTTAGAACATGTGCTTTACCCATTTGGGCATCCCAAACTAAAGCTACAACTCATCCTTCACTTCGGTGGTAATAACAAAGCTCTTCCTCAAAGATGGCACCCAAAAGAGGGTCCCACTTAACATAGCCTTCAAAAATATCTTATCATGCATTGGATTTAATTCCAAGAAAGCATCTTGGGCGCCCAAGTTGGCTCCAAGTGATTTCTAGTTAACTAAAAAATTTACTCAATACCATTCCCAAAGAATGGTCACCCCCTGTTAACTGGAGGTAGTCCCTGTTATCTGTCATACAACTCAATGTTATTAGCCATGCATTCCAAGTTAACTAAAGTTAACTAACATACAACTGAATCTAACTGAACCATAACTGAATTGAACTGAACTAAACTGATTCTAAATTGAACTGAACTAAACTGAACTTCAAGCATGCAAACATCAAATCCTAACTCCTAGGATCTTTACATGCATTCAGAAGTGTTAACTGTTATCTGTATAGTTAACTGAACATAAGGTGAGTGTCACCTTGCCATGTGTGCACCCACATGTTCCTATTATTTAGGAATAACTACAAATGTCAATTTCATTATTTATTTCATCAAATATTAATCTCATCCTAATCTTAGTGTTGTTGAACACATTCCAAGAACTTAGGATACACATGAAATAATTAATGTTTAGAATTTGCAATTAAATGGCATCCTATTTCCAATAATGATACCCCCCAGACTACATCCATCATGTATATACAATAAATGACCCCCCCATAAGAGGGAAATAAAGAGACAAGATATCCCCCCCATAATAAATGATCTCATGCAAGTATGGTTAATGTTTGAAGACAAAACATAATCCAATACCTACAAACAATGTTTCTCCCCTTAGGAAGAAGATACACCAAATACAACTGTAGGAATGCTTCCCATGCTAGATAGGAAGAGATAGGAAGAGGAATCCATATGTATGTAGATTGTGTCTCTGAAATATGCTCATGTGTTTCCAAGTTCTTGGATGATGATGATGATTCCACAATCCAATCAAGTACATGCCCAATCACAAAAAACTGTGGCAAACTAGGAACAAGTGGAAACTGATCTTGAACAAACTCTGAAGATGAACATGAAGTGATAATAGTTGATCCATGACTATCATCAAATAGGAGAGATAAACCCTCATATTGGTCCTCCAAATTTGAAATGTGAGACTCCGCAAACAATGAAGCAATGTCTATCAAAAAGGAATCCCAATTAGGAAGACTATCAGATACCTGTTGCAATGAATCACTGGAAGTACTCAATGACTCATCAACAAAAGATGAAGAATTAGGAACCTCTGAAGTGTTTGAAATCTCCTCCAAAGGATCACAAGCATGGGTTATCAAATCTGAAGAATGAAGAAGCACATTGGAGTTGGAAAGAGAATCTTCAAGAGATGGAGAAGAATCATGGTCTCCATATACCTCTCTAATGTGAGTCCAAAGATGTGGACATTCGAAGTGAATAAGTGTCTCCAAAATTTCATCATTTACATTTTCAAAAATAACTCTAAAGACTCTAGCCCTAAAGCCTTTCCAAATGTAATATTCATCATATGTGCTAAGATAAGGAAATTTATTAAAAAAATATGACAATAGATTCCACTCACCAAGATGAGTGAGGATTAAATTACTCCATTTCCTATAGTTCCCTTTCTCCAAAGTAATTAAGAAACCAATTTTGTACAAGAGATGAGCTCGGAAGCCAAAAATGGAGATTTGTCTTCAACCTGGAAAAAATGGTACAAAACTGAAAAATCCTTGAAAAATATCTACACCATTGAAAACTTGACACTTCCAGCTTTCCGACGATATCTCGTTTCTGAAAAATGGCCTTCGTTTGCAAAAGTTATGAAAAAATGAAAAAAACAACTATTTTTGGGCACTTAGGGGAAAAATCTGGCAGTACAAAGGCTAAAGAGGCTCAAAACTTTGGCTCCAACATACTATAGGTCAGCTAAAAAGTTTAATACAAATTTTTAATAAATTAAAACTTTAAATCATGCTAAAAAGAGGTGGTCGGCTATTTTTCCTTTAATAAAAACTTAAAACAAAGTTTTCATTAATAAAAAATATGCGATGTAATTTGCTCTTCATACCATGAATAGTACATTGACAAGACTTGCAATGATATGAAGAGTGGGAAGAAAATTAAAGGGCTCTGTGGACTTTTGACAGGGCGGGTAAAACATTAACTTGTTGATTGATCGTACCATACGCAGATACTCAGGTGATGTGACAGCCAGACCGTACAATCCACGAAATATGTTGCACAGAGAATAAGCCTTGTACATCGATGCAAAAAATAAACCCCAAAATTTTTGAAATAAAATTTGCCCAACACAATATAATTTTTGCCCAATTTTTTGCAAATATTTGCACGATGAAATAATAAAAATGCATAATATTTTTTTGAATTTTTTTCTGCAAATAAATAATGATGATGATTGTACCGCTCAGGATGTCGTACGGTCTATCTAGGTAAAAAAGAAATTGCCTCAGAAATAAATTTTACCAAAAAAAAATGAATTGGCAGTAAAAATTCGTCAGCGAGACCTTCTGAGCACAATGGTGATGCAGATCTGGGCCCAAAGTGCTCCAAAAAATTAGTGACCTCCTAGATCAACTACTCTTCACACTTTTCCAAACCCTTCATAGATTTGGCAAAACATAACCAAATTTGACAAAACGAAAGGAAAACCTGACTTTCTTCAACACTCTGGAACCATGTGGGAGTAAATGGTGACTCCCCAACACCCCCAAGAATAGTTGCTAGACCAAAACCACTTCCACAAGAGAGAGAATGGCAAGAAAGCTTGCTTCACAATGCAAGATTGATTAATGGTTGAATATGATTCAATTGTACATGAGATGCCTTGCTTATAAAGGCAAGGTAGAGAGATAGGATTAGTCAAGATCATGACAAGTGTCTTAATCCTATGACATGAGACAACTAACTACCTAGGAACCATGCAATATAGCTAGATAAGATAAGTTCTAGAAAAGCCAACTAAGACTTCTAGAACGAATCTTATATCCTAAGTAAACTTAACATGTGAATATGTCCCCTAATTACCTAGTGAGTGAATTAGCTAGGTACAAGACATTTATTCACACCAATAGTACAAAGAAGATCAATGAATCTGGAAAGACTGAAGGCAAAAGGAACTATGGCAAGTTCTAAAATTAGAGAAGCAATGCTAGAAGACTCCCTATTAGACAACCAAATGCTCAAAGGTACCCATCTTTTAATGGTGTTTTCTTTTCATGCAATAAATTTGGACGTAAGGCTACAAAATGTAGAGGTAGAATGAATCAAAATGTTGGATCCTTTTCTGGACAATGTTTTGTATGCAAGAAATTTGGACATAGAGCCGTTGAGTGCAAAAGTCGGATGATGAATAGATTTAATATTGCTAGATCTTTCAATGGCTACTATTATACATGAAATGTATTTGGATGTATAAGGCTAACCAGTATAGAATAAGATTGAATGGAGGTCTGACTGGTCAGAGAAAAATTGTATGCTAAAATTGCAATAAACTTGGACATATTACAAAATTCTACAGAAACAAGAACATAAGAAAGAATAATCCTACAAAGAATGATGAACCAATCAAGAAAGTTGATACGAATGAAGTAAAGAAGGAAATGGAAATTAGGGATAACTTTTAGAACCCCCCCTTGGCGAGGGTGTAAAATCCTAGAAAATCTTGTATACTTCTCAATAAAAATATTAATTTTATTGGCAATTTTTTTCATTTTTTGGGAAAAAAATAATCTCAATTGGCATATCTTTTGCAATTGCTAGAAGTCTATGGAAAATCCTGGCGAATTGCAATTTTTTTAAAAAATAATAAATGTTTTCATTGGCCATTAAAACCTATTTTCAAACCAATAAAATATGTCCATTGATGAATTAAACATGTTTTCAAACCAACAAGATATTTCTATTGGCGAATTAAAGTTGTGCTCAAACAAATAAAATATTTTTGTTGGCGATTCAAAAATGTTTTCAAACCAAAAAAATTATTTTCATTGGAAAATTAAACCTTTTTTCAAATGAAGAAAAAAACCATTGGCGGATTAAACATAATCTCAAACCAATAGAAAAATTCATTGGTGAAATAAACTGGTATGTCGATAATAAATCATAGTGTGGGTGGCGAAAATATCAAATGCTACATATTGTTCTATTCCGGGAAAAAATTTCCACACATCCAAATTCCTTCATAAAGTGTCCAGAATGGGGAAAAGTGTCAACATATTCATTGTCTGAAGCCAGATGTCAACGCAAATCAATATAACCCATGACCGTTCAGTGAATTTTTTATGGACGACTGTAGTTGCATTCCGAAAGCAAATGTGTGAAGCACTAGACTTGCAAACTTAAACCTCTAGAATAACACTAGAACCGTTAGATTTTCAAAAATCAATGGTTGACATTTTATTACTGATTTTTTTTGCTCGATTAATAGCTACTAAGGGGCAACACCCTATATTAAATCAAAAAAGGAGTACATTTGATTTGAGCAATTTGGATCCACCCCAGATACTGTCATGTTCAACCACCATACTTACAGAGAATATCACTACGGACTTACCCTTCTATCATCATAGCTTACAAAATGGTCTTTGTAAACAAAACGGCCTCAAGTAAAACACATCTATGTATATACCCTAGACTCGACACACTATACTATAGACAACACCCTTTTTGCACAGTCCAAACCTTGCTTAGTCTTCATCAACACCGAATTCCTTCATCTTTTTGTATTCTAGGTAGTTTGCAATCACAGGGTACTCGGATCCACACGTGTGATGAGCAGGATTGCTATCCTTCACTTCCAGGTCTCTAGCATCGTTCTCCACCCACTCTTCACCAATCCCCAGTTCCCAGTCGTCGTCGCCTGCAACCATTTTTCTCGCAAGACCTTCCTCTTCTAGGTATTTCAGTGCCCACCCTCTGACTGATGTCTTCACCATCTATGCAGACTTTAGCAGGAAGCTTATGCTTCTTTCAATTTCACCCCACTATTTCTCTGATGCTGCCAAGTTGAGGGATCTCACCACAAGAAATTTCTTGACCTCAGCTCTGTTGTCAAATGACATGTAGTAATTATGCAACATTGGTACCATTAGGTTGTCATCCACGTTGTCAAGGGCCTCATCAATCTCCCCCAGCATTGCGTGTGTGAATACCATCTGACACAACTTCTTCACTTTAGCCTTAGAAACACCCATGTATAGCAGCGTCATAAGAAACATTGTAGAAATGTTTATGTTTTCCCTAAACCTCTGGTGTTCAAGCAGACACTCCTTTCCCAGGACCTTCTTGGTTTCCCATAGAATTAATGGGAGAGATGAAACCAACATCCATTTCAACCTTTTGTTTGTGATTTCCTCATGAAAGGCTTGCTACTGCCTTGTGGTGTTGAGAAAAAATGGAGTGTCCATCGCTCTCCTTCCACAACATGAAAATATTTTTTGAAACTTTTCTTATGCAGCTACCACCTTACGTTTTTTTTATAGATTTTAGCGATCCTTCATCATAATGGTGATGTTGGATGGCATGATGTTCAGATTGTGACCTTAGATCTTTGGGATGATGAAAAGATCTAATCACTTGTTCACCCTTGTGGCAAACCCTACCACTATTCAAAGGTGTCGATGGCTGAACGTGATCAAATCAATGGTTAAGATGTGCTCTGACAAATGAATCTCAGTCATTCCTAGCTAGCCTGTGGGGAACCCAATGTCATATCTAGGCTTGTGGAGGGATAGCGGGTATGAACCACATGGTGTCATCACCATCACCTATAAAACTATAAAGTGCGTGGGAATATTTGGTGAAATATTTCTCGACAATTATGAAAGGTTAAACAACGTGCTACTAAAAGGATGTATGAGCACGTGCAAAAAATTTCATCGAAATGTTCTTATCTCAGATGTCTATTTCTAAAGGAGTGTATATGTTATGGTCGTTGGCCTATTGGTTAAAGGGGAAGCAAGTTGATGGTCGTCGAGTTTATCTGGGCCATTGCCCGCCAGCCCGTGACTGTTGATCTAAAACTTACAAATCTCAGAGGGGAAGTAGGCTGCTGACATGTGGATTTTCTGTCAACTTGTAAAGAGCAGTGGGGGCCACAAAGCTAATGAAGGAGATGCATGAGAATGAAGGAAAGCTAAGTGACAAAGAATATTTTATTTGCAAGGAGGAGGGAATCAATGGTTAGTGCTAAGTTCATCAAAGATCAATAGTCATCAAAGATTCAAAATTAGGTTGCTCATCTAAATTTCTAATTTGAAGTGAGTGAAATGTTTGATTTGATAACTTGATACTGAAAATGGAAAAAAGTATGGCACGTGGCACATGCTTTCTTTTTATCGATTTCTGTCCCTTTTTTTTATCCATTTCTACATATCTATCAGATTGTATTTCTTTGAAGAAAGTGTGGTTGCAGTACCGTGGATTAATGCCATATGTGTATCTGAAGTGATTGATTGGATAGCTTGTTATTGAAAACTACACAACGTACTATAGATGATGATGTCATTAATCTAGTGATGAATTAAAACAAGATTTGTAATTATTTCATATCATTTGAGTGGCGATTTTGACATCTTGTCAGCTTGAGGTACAATTTGCATGTAGCCAGATGTCAATCAAAATAAACATTATAATTGTAAATGTAAGACTCAAGTTACACGAATCAATTAAGTTGGTTTTTTGGTTTGCACGATTATCATTATACCCAACCTCACACAACTCACAAGTAAAAAGGGATTTGGCTAGTAGTGGAATGGTGGCCCATAAATAGGGATAGTGAGCACAACTGAAATCATTCGTTGAAGGCTAAATGCTTTACTATTGAGTGCAATGTTATGAATTATCATAAGGGTTTTCATTTTGTAAGGTTAATAAGGAAGAAGATGATGTGGTATTATTGGGGATACTCTAAATTCTCCTACCTCCAGTTATGTAGTTACAGAGTAAAAGACCAATTTCCTTCAAGTTCAAAATGGGTGGAATTGGAAAGAAGTTGATCTAGTTCACCTGACTTCTTAGACAGGTTTTGAACCAGGATGAGGAGCTCTAATTGAGATAAGTTCTTTCACAGAGAGGAATTGTGGACTTAAAAACTCATTGTGAGCTATCTAGATGCATGGAAGCTGCAATAGGTACATTTTTTTATTCTCACAACTCCCATTTGGGCCCCAACATGGTTGGCTAGGCAAGCCCTATGCATTTATTTTTAGAGCGACATTTGTATTACGTTGTCACCAACAAAAGCTTGGAATCAATTTGTAATCCATTGTCACGAGCAGCAACTTGGAATCAATTGTGTCTATGTAAAGTGACATATGCCATTTATTAAAAAATAGGAGCTTGCATGCTCTACTCATCTTTAAAAAGATATGTAATAATGTAACATTTTGATTCAGTTGTAATAAAATAAATGGTTGTGTTATTCTTCATTATTCATTTACAATAAAGAATTATTTTATGAGTTCAGTGTCTATGACTCTATTCAAATCAATTTTTTTCCTTTAGAAAATTAATTATTATCTATTTTATGAAATATTTGCATGTAGATTTAAAATATAAAACAATACAAATGAAAAAAGAAAGTTGTCATGAAATTGACAAAAAACATTATAAACACTAAAAGTTGTCACTCTTATTAGGGTTTACTGAAATGTTATTGATTTCTAATTTTTCATTAAACTTCTCCCCCAGTTCCTGGTATCATTATTCATTTTATTAAGTCCTTTGCAATGTTAAGTTACCAGCCCCTTGGCCTTGATGTCAATCCTAGTGCACTAAAGTTTAAAAAACCTTTAAAACACATGTTTATTCTTTATATCATAAATTACTCAACAATTCGATGAACATTTAATGGATGGTTGTAGTTGAATTTCGAAATGAAATGCACAAAGTGCTAGGCTTGCAAACTTAAACCTCTAAAATCACCCTATAACCATTAGATTTACAAAGATCAACGGTTTAGAATTTATTGTCAATGTAGGACAGCCATGTACTAATTATGTAGTCTGGAAGCAACGCGTTGATGTTTCATTCACTTTAATGTTAAAAAAAAAACTTTCTAATGCTAAGTAATTTTATTTTAAGTGAGAGGGTCAACACACGGGAAGATTTCAAATTTCTCATTGCAATGCACCAGGGAGATTTTGGATTCCACTTCCAACAAATCCAGTCCACGCTTGTCAATATTAATCTTTTCAAGAATCAAAATATGGGTAAGTGAAAGATAGAATTCCTACAACTAGGTTTCATCGCTTCTTAAAATCTTATTTTTTCAAACTAAGAATTAAGAAAAATTGAGGACTAAGAGGGAATTCACAATTTCACATTGTGTAAGCATGTCTACCACCAATACCACTAGAGCAAAATCAGATAAAAAAATACATTATGTTGGATTGCTTAAAACCCCAAGTTTCACTGATGAATACCATGATATTTATGATCCTGAAATATATGGTAGGCATACCTCATAACTTAGATTTTCATCTAAGAATAAGGCTGCAAAGCAAATGCAAGTTAATAGTTATAGTGTACTGTGGGTAACTGGATTAGGGTGCATGATGTTACATGAGGTTTTCCTTTGCCCATAATTTATCATGGTTTGTGCCCAAAATTATGATGATAACAAAAGAGCAATTGTTAATAAAGATAGAAAAGAATAATTGTTATGCATTAATGTAGAAGAACTTGGAAAAGTGTTGGGGTTTACAACCGAAGAATTTGGAAACGTCCACATTGACCTAGAAAAGTTTGCTAGTGATTATGAAGCAGTGGATGAAAGGGAGAAAAATGCTTTCATAAATAAAATAATTCAAGATAACATACAAGTTAGAAATAAATTGAAAGGTAATCATAAGCCTCCTTGTGATTTTTATATTTTTAGATCATGGGTTTAGGATACTATTTCCATGCTAGCATTTTTCATCAAATTGGATATCAATTGGGAAGTGGGTGCAAGCCTCCTTGAAATGGTATATAATATCCATTTTGCTTTTCCATCTCAACCTGTCAATAATAACTTTATTGAGCACATTGTAGAATCCATGCATGAACATTTTTTAATGATTAAAGGAGATGCACACTCAAATTCCACTAAGACATTTAGGTTCACAACCTACTTGTTCTATTTTTCTCTATTCAAATTTAGTGGAATGTTTCAGATCAACAGGCTTTAAATTCAACCCTATAGTAATGTTGAGGAAAATAAAATGGCTACAGTATATGATTGGACCACTAAGATAAGGATGCATGATTCTCGAAGGAAATACAATCATTTTTTAGACTAATTTTTGGCTCCATTGCATCAAGCAATTACAAATACTCTAATGCCTAGATTGTTGATGTCATGTAGAAATTGCATTCTGGTGCAGAGGCATCAGGAGCCTCATAAGCACACTTTTTGTTATTTTTGAGCTTTAGGTTGTTGGTGTGTTTTGGAGTCTAATAAGGTCATTTATGACTATATGGGATCATGTTGATCCATTTTGCAGTGGTAATAGGGTCTTTGATTAAAAATTGCAAAAAGTTGTCATGTTGCTAAAAAAGTTATCAAGCAACTTTGGAAAGGTGTCAAAAATCAAGAAATAGTTACATGCAAACCAAGAAACCATTACTAATCATTTGGGATTGGTTGTAAGGGTATGGATTGTTGGATTAAATTATTCATCAGTAATTTACTCTAGTGCTTAATGCAAACTTAGGAAAATGTCTCTAGTTCTAATTGCTAGTGTTGTTGCATTAATTATGCATTTCAATCAGTTAAGTGACTTAACTGATTCATGCATTTTGTTATCTCACTCCTCTCTCAGTTAGATCTCCACCATTTAGGGATTTGATGTTGAGTTCATTTTATTATACATAAGGATATTCAATCCTTCATTGTATTCATTCAGTAATTGATTCAATAATCAATAATCATTATTGTTTCACATATTTTGTTGTGGAATTTCTCATTTTTCTGTGACAGGTTTCTCTTCAAAATATCCTCCAAGACTTGTGGGATCCCAATCATGGATTCTTTCATGGTATCATAGCTTCAGACCTAAAGATCCTTGTTCACTTTTTTGAAGAATTGTTCGATTGGCAACTTGTGTAGATCAACATTGGCTTTGTGTTCATTGTGTTGGAAGTTTTGAAGATCGGTGATTTAGAAGGGCATGATTTGCTTTCTGCATCATATACCCTTTCACAACTGATTCACTACACCTTCACGGCATCACATAAGCCTGAGCTGATACACGTTTGGAGGCATGCTCTGGGTGTTGATTCACCTCTGCTCACCGTTTTCTACCCTTCCTTTACAGAGGCATCACATCTTTCATTCTTTGCATTTGTCTTTTTTGTAGGCCACAATTTAACTTTTGTTGGCTGCTATGCATGCACTTGAAGGAAATGATCAACCTTTTTGACACCACATGGGAACTCACAAGTGATTTGCAGATTCCACCAAGTCGATGCAATAGGAGGGCATGTATTATTACCAAATATGTCAATTTTTTTGGGCCATGACTCATATTGAAGTTGCGACCTGGCTTGCATCAGGGCACCCTTCATCTACCTGCCATAATTACTGACGGAGATCCATGGGATATTTGGTTGTACAGACTCTCATCCTTTACTCTTCTTTAAAGAGGCCACGTTTTGACTTTTGCAAGCCACACAAAGACATTGGAGGGGCGATTTTTAGTGCAAAGAGGCCGCGTGCTTTCTCACAAAGGCATGATGCATTTCCAGCTATAGCACACGAACCACCAAGGTTTTTGTAGGCTGCACAAGGCCTCTTTGACCCACCCACGTTGAATCTTTATTTTCTTTGAATCTCTGTCAGGCCACAAAGAAGAAGACAACAGGCTGTGATCTGTGTTGTAGGTTACTTCAAGCAGTTTTCGCTTCTTTGTGGTGGAGGTTGATCTCTTCAAGCGGTCGTCAATTTCTTCAACCAATTGAGGATATGTAGGAATAATTCCATTGAAGTCGTAGTCCATTGAAGTCGCAAAGATCTCATCCCTGAAGCCGCGAATCACGTAGACAGTGATTGGGAAAAGAGCTAAGTTTGAGTTCTTCTCTTCATTTTGCAAGTTGATTTATGTGAATATTTTCATCACAATGGAGGCAGATATAAACCTTTGTTTCTAGATGCGTGCATGTTTCTAGTATAGGTTTCTTTCATTTTGCTTTTGAATAAACAAACTTAGAATATTAAAAGTTTCTAATTATCTGTCAAGCTCTGCATTGTTCCTCCAATCAGCAGCCAAAATTGTTCTTTTGTTCTAAACTCCTATCTACATGAGATTCAAGAGTCACATCCTTGTATGCTTCTAGAGTTTCTTTCTAGCAGGGTTCCTAGCTACATGAGCTTCTAGATTCACATCCTCGTGTGCTTCCAGAGTTTCTTTCTAGCAGAACAATTTTGAGCATTGGATAAACAATGGCATCATCCCTAATGGAGGGCATCTATGTAGTTCATCAGTAGTCGCAACTTTCTTCTTTAATTTGAATAAATTGTTAGGAGTTTTTCCACCTAGATTTTCTCCTTTCCTATTTTTTGATGGCCACATCACCGTTGTTGGCCCACCATCTTCTCACCTTTGCAGCTTGTTCTCTATCAGTCTTCACAGGATCTTGGATCGACATCATCACTTTTCGACATGTGGACACATTCAACAGTTTTCAGAGGCATTCATCATTACATTCTTTTCCTTCATCAAATTTTTCTTCTCCTTAGTTTTCATTTAGGGGGGGTGTTGGAGTAAATTAATCATTAGTAATGTACTTTAGTGCTTAATGCAAACTTAGGAAAAGGTCTCTAGTTCTGATTGCGAGTGTTATTACATTAATTATGTATTTCAATCAGTTAAGTGACTTAACTGATTCATGCATTCTAACATTTCATTCCTCTATCAGTCAGAACTCCATCATTCAGGGATTTGATGCTGAGTTAATTTGAGTCTACATAAGGATATTCAATCCTTCATTGTATTAATTTAGTAATTAATTCAATAATCAATAATCATTATTGTTTCACATATTTTTTTGTGCAATTTCTCATTTGTTTTTGATAGGTTTCTCTTTAGAATATCATCCAGGGCTTGTGGGATCCCAATCATGTATTCTTTCATGGATACACCCTCCAAAGTTGGATTAAAGGCTGGACGAACTATTTTTGAATTTTTGATGAATGAAAACCTCAATTTTGTGTGTATTTTCTGAGTCTTACATTGTTTTCACCATGAATTTGTGCATTGTATGGCTTGGTATGACCTCATATCAAGGAATATAATATATGGATGGAAAGATATTTGTTTCTAGTTTACAATTTTTTTTGTTTCATTAAATTTCATTGAGTTTTGTGTGAGACGTGGCCATTTTGGTGAAGGTTGCCCTGTTCTAACAATGTTTTCTAGAATTTGTAGTCTAGAAACGTGCTAGTATGGACATGCATAGTACAATATTGGGATGAAACTAATTAGAATGGATGAATATATGTTTCTAGCTCTCAAATTTTTTTTGTTTGGATAATTTTCATGGAGATTTGAATAAGTTATTACCATTTTTATGAGGACAGGTCTAAACCCTAACTAGGGTTCCCAGTTTTAGAAATAATGTCAACTTTTTTTTCCACCATTGGATCTTGATGAAAATTGGAGGAAAATTCTATAATTATGTTATCTTCAATCCCACTGAAGTGATTAGATTCATTATTTGTTTTGTGAAATTTATTCTTGGTAGTCCATTTTCATTTCCTCATTGGAACAGTCATAAAACCCTCCATGATGATTGTTTGATAAGTTCCTTGCATTATCTCATGAAGTATGATCTAACAGTTGTTGTGTCATGTTGTTAAAAGTTATTTCAGGTCAAGGATATAATGAACAAGTCATTCCTTGTGTTGATTGGGTGATGGGGTTTTTGTTTTCCTTGTGAAAAGAAACCATAAGTTGGGAACTCTATATTACACAAGTTTGAGTCCTGAAAGTTTGAGTCTTGAAAGTTTGAGAACCTTTATTTCATGTTGAAACAAGTATGAGACAATCAAGAGCCTTATGTTCACTCTGGTTTCTTCCTCATTTGTGATGTTGGTCATTTGCATTATTGAATACAAACCATTGTTTGAATGAAGCCATTTTTGTGTGGTGTATTGATAGAAACAAGTGTTTGGTTCAAGAGGGTTTATGGGTCACAAAATGTGTTGGAAAGTGTTGAAACATTGCTGCCCACTATTCCATAATTTCTATGCCTGTTGATGTGTTTCCCATCCTTGTATTCTCATTAGGTTGTGTCCTAAATTGTGACAAGGTTTACTAAAGTGTTTGAGTTGTTGCCTACAATGAAACCATGGAGTGAGTATGTATTGGTACTATCATATTGAGAGAGTGTCTACCCCTGATCTACATCACATTCAACTAGGAAAAAAATAGAATTGTCTGATTGGTACTTAATGGAAGAATATACTGTGTTAAGATTTTATGGATCTAGAGTAGAACCATACAAACTTCCAATACATGTGACAAAAATGGATTTTGTATTGGAATATGTAAGACAGACACACAGTACTAATGAACTACACTTTGTTGATCATCAAAAGAAGACCTTATTTCCTTCTTTACCTTTTTCATGTGGAGGGTTCACATTCAAGAGAAAAGCATTTAGTGTGGCACATGATCTTGTGAAATTTTTTAATTTTGATTTTTTTGTGATTGGCAATATGATACATGTGAAACCATTAAATCAATGATTGTGGCCAATAGGTTTGTTGCAAGTAGAATTCAACATCAAAGTAAACCCTTGCTTGAAAACTTGAGAAACAAGGATTCTTGGGATGAGGTCAAAACGACAATGGAGAAAAGTGTTGCTGAGAAAGGTATTTCTTTTGAACAATTGTCAACAAAAATTATGGCATTGCACTGAAAGACAATCAGGAGGTACAAATTTTTTTATGAAAAAAGTGATAAACCATCTAGTAGAGTAAAAATGAAAGATTCTCTAGATAAGGAAGTTATAGATAAAAATTGGTCATGATAAAAAATTATTGCCATTTGGTCTATTAGGAAGGAGCTAGGTGAACCAAGAACTCTTGCATACTTTGGAGATAACAAATAAGATCACGAGTTTAGCAAATTGTGGAATATAGAACATCCCAATGAACGTGTAGATCAAGAAACTGATCATGAATCTAATGATGATAGGGAAGAACAAAGCTATGTCAAACATGGTTTAAGTGAGGCCACAAAAGAAGCATACACTTCAGGAGCAGCCATAGCCAAAAAAATGGGTTATGAAGGTGTCCTTTGGGGTCCCAAGGACAAGGCCCTTGGATGATAACCGATGTAGAGCATAGAAAACCAGTTGAAAAATCTTGCCTTAGAGTTGATAAAGTAGACCAAGGGCATACAAGTACTGCTAAAACAATTCATTTTGTTAGAGCTTCAAATCCTAATCCTCAAGGTCAGATACAATCACAACTAAGACATGCCCATGGTGGAGACCCTAGTGCAACTGCAATTGCCACTAGTGGTGATGGTATGGGTAGTAGTACTAGTAGTGGTCAACATGTGCTACAACATCAAATTACACACAAGAGGACAACAATACAAGATACCACACAAACACCAAGTGACCACGACATACAGAAGAGGGCAAGGATTTTGACAAGTCGAAGTCCAACTACCATTTCCACCACAAAGGAGCTATTTCCATACACTCCCATAGTTAGTGTAGTTGCAATAGCATTAGAAACTACAAGTACTCCTAGTACTTTTCCATTCAAACATTCCATTGTTCTTGCATTCTCGGGTTTTGATTATATTGAAGAGTTTAAAAAGAAATTAGAATTGTATAAAAAAATAAAAGAAGCAACTGATGGAGAGTGTGTTTGTTGTAACTTTAGATCCTACAACAACCATGGTGTTACCCACATTTGACACAAATAAATAAATCATGGATTACACGATTTTTGTTCCCACAGTTTAAAATAAACTAACAAATCAGATGGATCAATATGAATTTCAAGTGAGTAGTTTACAATTGGATTTTTCTGGACTCAAAAATATTGACAAAATTAATGTATCAAAAGAACAATGAATTGACGTACACATTGTTGCTAAAGCAAGAGAGAGAAAAAAATATTGTAGACTCAAATCGAAACGTTATAGGTAGATCTAGCAAATGAGAAAGCAAAGAGGAAAGTAGCAAATAACAAGAGAAATGAATTAGAAAAAAAGAAAAAAAAATCTGCCTCTACATCAACAAGTAAAGAGGAGTAAAAAAATGAGAGAGAAGTGAATGAAATAAAGGTTAGATGAGAGCAAAAATAAATATGATGAGGAAAAATCCACTTTAGAAAAAATAAGACAAAGCATTGGGAAAGGAAATGAACAGTGGGAACAAAAATTGGAGAAAGAGAAAAAGAAATGAAAGATTGGCCGCAAAGCTGATGGAAGCAAAAAATAAAATTAACTCTTGTCAAAATAAGTTAACTGCATTTTGTAGAGAAGCAAGAAGCATATAAAACAAAAGATCTGGGATGAAATAATACAAAGGATTGATCATTTGTGTGAATTATTTCAATTGATCAATGCTATCAGACTATGTTATAAGAAGCTCAACAAATATTTAGTGGACAACAAAATGTTGGAAATATTGATCCTTGCAACAGGAGAATGAAGTGTATGTGGATTGATCTGGTTGTTATGCTGTCATTGATGTCAAAGGAAGAGAGATAGAGATAGATACTAGAGGAATTTTTTTTTTGAGAAGAACAGTTTTGAAAGAGGGGGTATTTCAATTTCCTTATATTGGAAATTTTTTTTGACATGCATGTTTCCATCAATGCCAAAGGGGGAGATTGTTGAAAATATGGAGCCTCGCAACATGAGCATGAAGTGTATGTGGATTGATCTTGTTGTTCCTATGTTGTCATTGATGTCAACATGGTGACAACTGTACGTGAAGCTTACTTAGTTTATCAAAATTTGTTCTCTACTGGAAGTGTTCTTTTTTTATGAATCAATGAGTTGGTTTTTGAGTCTAGAAATCACTGCAAGAAAAGATATGACTCTAATATCTTAACCGTGTTATCATTTCTCATTCAGATAGCTATATCTTGGATCTTGAGAATTTTTTTGTTGTGAGAAGAAAGTTATCATTGACAGAGTTTAGCTTTGTATTCTTCAAGTGTTTCTCTGCTCTGCATATCAGTGTGGGAGACTCTACATTTTCTTAAGGAGAAAATTCTAATCTTGCGGTTCTAATGGCAGTCTCTATGATGGTACTATGATGAGAAATTGATGTAATATCAGATCCGAAGGTGTTTGCTTTGAGGATTGTAAGTTGGTTTGGAGTTTTTGTGGTTATGTCCTAGTATTGGCCAACCTAACGTATGACACACTTAAGAAGACTAGATATACCTTGTGGATGTTTTCCATAGATCTATGTCGAATTGATATGATGCACTACATGGATAAAAAGGTTTTAAATCATATATGGTGTCGAAAAGAGTGTTTTTTATTGTTTTTCTTTCATCTAATTAGGCTGACCTAATTGATGAATGAGATATACTTGTATATATATAATATTTTTTGAAGGAAAAAGGAGTGATGATATGTGGTGAAGTAGTGAGGTGTAGTGAAGTGCGAAGAGGATAAAGGGATATGTGAAGATCCAAGCCTAAATGCTTTATCATTTGAGGACCATAACATATTTGTTGAGCGAATGCTATGAGAGGAAGTTCCTCTTAATCAGAGCTTCATTGGAACTGAACCCTACACACATAAGGTGTATTCTATCAATTCATACTCTTGGCAGTGAGCCATAAATTTTGTATCTTTGTTGATTAGCCATCTTTTGTATTCAGGTTGTGATCCTTTCAAGGACAGTGAGTCCTGGAAGTGAGCCCTATAATGTCTTGTATCTGGATATAATATATTGTGAGTTAACCCTCACTGTGGTTTTTCCCTTTTTGGGTTTTCCACATAAAAATCCTGGTGTTCATGTGTGTTGATGAATTATCTTGTTTCCATGTTTTCTCTTGTTGATTCAGTCAGAATTGTGATAATGTTTAGATGGATTTCAATTGAATGGATTTATAGAATACTGATTCACCCCCCCTCTCAATATTCCAGATATTCAACACAAAATGTGTTAGCATTAGAGAAATCTGCAAATCAAGTTCAAACAATAGTCTACAAAGCCAAAGACGATGATTTGAAATCAAAAGGGATTAATAATCAGGCTTGCTGCCTCAATGATGTTGTCATCTATCATTCAAAAGTGTTTGAGAATGTGTTAAACAAAGGAATTTATTCATCTGGCCGCAAAAAATATGAAGAAGCTGGATGAAAAGGTAAGGAACTTCACAAAGCTTGGTTTTCCAAAGGCTTTTGACACAAATGAGTGATTCATTGGAAAGGATGATTTTAGAAAGAAGATGGAGGGTGAAAGGAAGATTGATTTGGACTAGTTTCCTCAGAGCCCAGATGTGGCAAACTATTTGGATTCCATCAAACCACTAATAACCTTGAATGTAATTTTGACTAAAGAATTCAAGACAGGTTCCAATTTCAATCATGAATTGTTAACAAATTTTCAAGTCAAACAACATCAGTTAGAACAAATGACAATTCCAACACTTGAATAGTGGAAGTTGCTAGAAAAGGTGATACAGTGATTTGATATTGATAATATAAGTTTCCAAATTCCAACTCAGCTCTGTGCAGAGTTGTCTTTGAGAAAGATTTTTCATTGTCAATGCCTCTATGCATTCCTGTTGAACTTCTCTTTTGTTATTTGTCCTTGATGTCAAAACTGTGATTTGGTTTGGCATCTTTGTGTTTGGTTGTCATTGGAATTTTTGTTTACATTCAGATGTTCTAGTGATTGATATGGCATTGTTTACATTCAGATGGCTTGGCATTCTTGGTTTTTGGCATTTAGTATCTCAGTCATATTTGCAGCTTTATGATGGTTGTGATACTGATGTTTGGAGATTCTTATGCAGACAAATATTTCATGGTGACTTTAGTTCTGACATGGCACATACAGGTGATTGCATTATTGCATCACTACTTAGATGGAAGGTAATATGTTTTTGGTTCTATGGTATTTGGCTTCGGTTCACATAAGGAATATTGCTTGCTCACAAAGTTGATACACAGTCATATTTGTATTCTTGAGTTGGCTACTATATATAGCTTCATAAGCAATGGTATTGTTTAAATTTTTCATATCATTTCTTACAAAGTGTATTTCGACATATACTTTGGCGTTCACATTTTACATGGATTCACATTTCATATTTACTTATATCTTGGCATATGGTTTATTTGTGATATAAGTTTTTGGTAAATGTCTTGGTCGTCATTAAGACATTTCTATTTGTTTTAAAGTGCATTGTTTTAGCAGTTAAGGCCAACAACATTCACTATGGTTTTTATAAATATCACTTATAAAGTGATTGGAAAGTTGGCATTTCCTTTGAATTTTTGATTGAAGGTCGATCATATTTTATTGTTATCAGGATTATTCATTGCACAACAATTAAATACACGTTATTTGAAGACTTGGGTTGTCGGCATATGTATTACACTTGATTTGCTTACATGGTAGCGACAGTATTATTGTTTGTGTTGACTTGGATAACACGCGTAGATTATGATTTGGCACTCATTTAATGCATCATTGTGTCGGTTACATGGATTCCAAAATGATTGTAATATGATGTTTGGATTTCAAATTTCATTCATTTTGTTTTGGAGTTTCGATGAAGGAAGAAATAGGGTAAACAAAAGATTGAACCCTAGCGCCGCCATGTTGAAATTACAGTTGCAGTTTGAGCAAGTTTGTTGTGGTATTCTGACCTGGTTTTCAGTTATGTTGGTCCTTGATGGATGGAAAGATAGTTGGTGGTCTTCGCTTGAGCTAGAAGCGAAAGTTTGGGCAGTTTTTCATGAAGATCTTCAGGGATTTTGTCTGCAGGTTAAGCCACCATAAAAGGTAAATTTTACACATTATTTTTCATCTTTTTCAAAAGGCTTTAAATCAGTTAAGGAAAATGGTGAAAAAAATTTCTTTCAGTTCTTTTTTCGCAATGGAAAGTTGTTTCTTAATCAGAAAATTGTAAGGATATTAAAAGAGAAAAGGCAGTTATTGTTTTTTCAAAGAGATTGAAAAAGGAAGTTGGCAACTAATTTTTTTCAGTTTCAAAACCCTAACTTGAGAGTTGTCACTTGGCTCGAGGGTTTTTTTATTGTATTTTGTGCTCTATATAAACATGGCTTTAAGCCATTGTTCAAATGAGGGATGTATGAGGAAAATACAGAGCATTTGGTGGTCATATCATTGTTATATCTGCAATATGTGAGAAGAGGAAAGAGGGTTTTTATTTTGTGAAATCTTTAGTTCTTATAATAGAGATATCATTCAGATTTATGAGAGATTATTGTGGTACTGTTATGAACAATACATATTGTAGATGGAATCTTTGAAAGATTTTTTTTTGTTTTGTATCCAGTTGTGATTTTAGGACTGCAAATGTAAATGCAGTTGTAAGGTCATTTTTGTATACACATTTTAGATAGTGACTTTGAAAAGGAGTTGGTGCTCCTACTGAAGTTGGTGCTTCATAATTTAGGTAGATTTGGTGCTCTTATGAAGTTGGTGCTTCAGAAAATTGTTATAGAGTCGGTGCTCTTTGATTAATGTAAAGGAATTTTTAGCGAGTGGTTTTTTATACCCCATGAGGGTTTTTCCACTCTGGAAATATTTGTGTTATGTGATGTTATTTTTCTCTCATTTAGTTTCATGTTAATGTGCTCATCTAGTCAATGCTTTGATTCTTTTAGTGAGTTCAAAAGGTTCATATTTCAAAATGTTCAAGTCTGTCATGCAAAGTTGAAATTGATCAAATATGATTTTAAAAAGCCTTCTGTAAAGCAAGTTAAATCTGCATTGAGCAAAGTTGTAGTTTTGTCTCAAAAGCATAAATAAGATTGTTCACACATTAATTGAACAATATCATATGATGCTTTTAATATGAGTTGTAAATGTTAGTCAAGTTTCGTGTCAATCTGATCTAAAGTGTTAATGTTCACTTGCATAAAAAAATCTGCCACATTGGGTTAACATTAGTAAAAAGTTTCATTGTGCATTCAAAGTCAAAAGTTAAAATTATATCACTCTGATTCACCCCCCCCACCTCTCAGAGTGAATCCACTTCCAACAATTCCTTCATGTGAAATCAATAAAAAAATTCAAATTCAATAATGTATTGATGTTCAATTATCTGTATTATTTATTTTATCATTTGAAGAAAAAGTTTGGTTTCAACTACTAGATACACATTAAATGATTGTTGATGTTCATTTTTGCATATGCTACTATTGTTAATATGTTACTAAGTATTGAGTTGATTGATGAATCACTAAGTACATGTTTAATACAATTAAAATATGAAATTATTAATAATATGTTAATTTATTCAATCTGATGCATAATTTCAAGGAATACAATATCCTAAAACCCTATTGTTAATATTCATTGTTGTATGTGCTACTATTATTAATATGTTATTAAGCATTGAGTTGTTAGGTTTGTAACCTACGGCTTTCTAAAACCCTACTATCCTAAAACCCTGGCATAAAATTCTTGGTAATCATCAATTGTTTAAATTAGGGTTGTTAGGTCTGCAACCTAGGGATTTTTAAGGGTAAGGTCTTGCTGGTTGTTTTTTAAGAACCAAGTTGATCTTCAAAGGAGCCTATGGAATTTCCATTTCCAATTTTCAGCACCCTAAAGGGATTGGCCAACAAATGAGTGAAAGTAACAATGCTTTCCTCCTACGCTTCAGGCTCTGCAAAACCTAGGAGGGTGATCCCACATTGTATCTATGGATTAAAACAAAGATAAAATTCATACATCATTAGAACACAATGAAGATCAACAAAACAACCCTTGATCACTTTATTCATAGTTCATATAACGAATACACTAGGAGAGAAATGGCTTTGAATTTGCACCATTATCTATATTCATTTTCCAGTACTGTTATCAAAAATTACAATTGCATGTCAACAAAACTCAAAAACCTAAGACAAGACCCTAAGTTGTTCCCTATATTCTCTATTATAAAATTTTCTCTATGATCAATCAACAACCTACACATCTGGTTGTGGATTACTTCTTATAGAAATGAAGGAGCAAGCAAGCTTTAGGCCATAATGCACACATGTCCCCATCTCATTGGATCGATACAAAATACATTCCCCAATGTAGTTATATTTACAACTCAAAGGAGGGAAACATCACATGGGACAAAATCCATTTGCGATTGTCGATGAAGATTTTTTCCTTCCAAAAGGAACCTTTTAGTTGTTGCAGCAATTTGTCCAGTGCTTCTAAAGTTCTTTCCACGTACTCCAAACTTTAAGGAAAAGGACAAAGTACCTCCACATCTACAATCCTTGTCATCAATTTCAAACTGTAGAGAATAAAATTGTTTAACATTACTATATCAAAGGCCTAATTTGTAGTAGTTCTAGGACATATATTGTATTCTCCCTACTTTTATTCTCCATCGTTGTAGACTTAAAACCAAAATTGCAATAACCACCCTCATAGTAGCTGCCTAATCATCCAATACATCAAGATACTTATCTTTCCATAGTTGAAACTCCTCCTTTGAAGGCCAATTGAATCCAATGACCTTGTCAGCTTGTAACTTGTATGGAGCATACTTGACTACCACCTGGTTAGCTTCCTTATCAAACTCCTCGAGGAAAATTCTTGTATGAGTGAGCATATCCATACTCATCTTTAACAATTCCAAATCAACTCCCTCACAAATCGATTTGTCCTGGGAGGTTATTGCTTGAGCTACTTGGTCTTTCCATTCCTGCAAGGGTTTGAATTTACCATCTTCACTTAAAATGTCTGGGAGTAGACTGAAATTCAGCTAATCAAACCTCTTCCCCAACTCTCTAATCTTTGCTTCCAATGGTTCAATTTTCCCTTAGAACTCTTGGATTCCACCCACAAGTTTGAGATTGGGTTGGATACTAAGTGGCTTATCTACATCATGTTTAGATCCAATTGCCATAAGCCTTAAGTCTTGGTACCTGGGAATCCACCTTTCCATTAGTGGGATCACCACTTCCTTGTCCCTATCAAAGTTCCTTACAACATCAAACATGGAAGAATAATTACCAAAAATACTAATTAATCTCTTCTCAAGTCCCTTATTTAAGTGCTCAAGCACTATTGTCACAATTTTCAGATTATTTAGTTGGACAAGATCATCCAACCTTTCTTCATAGTTCTTGAGCCTCTCCATCAACTCCTCCTTAGTAACCTCCTCAACTTGAGGAGCATCTGATGCTTTAGGAGCTGATTTTGTAGTCTGCACATCCTCAGATTCAGTGGGAATAACCTCAACTTGAGTTTGAGGTGGTAAAAAAATTGGAGGTGGAGTTAGAATTGTGGCGTGAGAGGTGCTTAACTGCAATGATTGGCATTGTTTTTTCCATAGAGCCATTTGAGTCTGCATTTGTGCCATTTTTTGTTGACTCAAGTTGTATTCTTCCACCATTTCATTGTATTGAGTCCTTAATTTGTCTCTTTCCTTTGTTAGTGACTCAACTATAACCTTAGTAAATTATGCCACATTGACATTCATGGTGGCTACTTCCAGGGTAGATGTATCTAATACTCTCTTGATAATGAGTCCTCCCCTGACCCTAGAGCAGGCTTTGCAACTTCAGGCTTCCTAGTGGTAGGGGCCAAAGCCAAAATAGCAAGAGTGTCCCATTTTTGGTTGAAGGCTAACCCCTACAAGGCCAATGTGATCTCTTCTTCACTATTAAAAATGGGGGCATCTTGTCTTCTTGCAGTATTAAAGCAAATTGCCTATGCCAGGTCCCATTCTGGGAGTAATAACACTCCACTCTTCCTTACCAATGCCCTACCCTTTGCTGCAGAAATGTTCAAATATTTGGCCCTCAATTCATCTCGGAGCTCAGCTTCAATGATTTCTTGGGGATTCTCCAAGCTCTCACTTGCCTTATTTTGTACATTCAATGAATACTCGTCCTTCATAGCTTTCCATATAAACTCCTTGAATGCTTGTGTTTTAACGAATTCATCATCCTCCATAAAGCTCTCACAAGCTTGGAACCTTACATCTTCAGAGCTATTTATTCCATTGAGGTCAGCTTTGCTTAACATAAGGCTTAGAGCTTGTGGCTTAGTACCTCTTGGAGGGGATGGCATTCCCGGCCTTATTTCATCCTCTAATATAAAAATCTCATCATTAGACTCCTCTACAGGATAATTAACAAGGTCAGTAGCTTCAACCTTTGCCTTTTTATTAACAACTCCTTTGGAGAGGATGGCTCCCTAATTGGAGAATCCAACTCAATTATTTCAGGGGCATAAGAATGTTGTGGTGACAATGGATGTAGTTGCGGTGGAGATTGCACCTTTGACTCCTCAAACTGGGTAGGAGTTGCAATCATTTGCTACTTTTTGATTGTGCTCTTAGTACTTGAATAAATATGCACCTTTTTGGAAGGTTGCAAGCCTGGTTCTCCTTTGTTATAGGGGAATTCCCCTTATCTTGTACAATCCTTTCCTCTTTTATATTAGCAACAACCCTATCAAAATTTTGCAAAACTGACTCAATCTTCAAAATTGGGTTGCTAATATCTGACAAAGCTTGAAAATTAGGTTCATTGACCCTTCTTGCTCTTTCCAATTTTATCAAAACACACCACTTCCTCATTCTGTCATTCTAGATATCAAGGTCAAAAATATTTTTGATGAGATCCTCAAGCAAAGTATGGGTATGAACATATCAACCTCCCTTGATTCTCTTCATCAACCAAACCATGAACCCCTTAGGATCATAAGTCTTGTATGCCCAGAGCTTCATATAATAGGGCCTAAGGTAGTTGTCCACAATATTTCTCCAACCATGTGTTAACATGACAAAATTAACAAACACAGTGTATGTATGGAAAAAATTTCCCTTTCTCTTCTCATCCAAGAAAACGTCATCCACATTTCCCAACTGTCATGTCACCTCCAAGAAACCAATCCTTAAAGGAACTTCCCTGGAGAGTATGTGAGGTGTCATCTGTGTGAAAAATACCCTTAAAACAATGCAATCTTTATAGGGGATCACATCTCCCCAATTGTGAGAAATTGTCAAATCAGGACTCCTCTCAGCTAGCCTCAAGAAGTCATGTAATTCTTTGGGGACCCTAGGCACATCCACCATTAAATCCTTCCTCAACTTAGAAGAAAAAATATTGGTAGCAGTCACAAAACTGGTATTTTACTCATTCTTATCCAATAAACGAGTCCAAGACTACACTGGCATTTCAATGCCATCTACATTCATACTAAGTTCCATATCCTGGCTAAAATAATCTACACCTATAAAAAGAAACATGTGCATGAATAATGAAAACCACTAGAATCTGACACCAGGATTCTCATTCTTCAATCCCACCAACCCTTTGTGAATTTCCTCCGCTATATAGGTGGCAAAATAATATAAAGCATTTATGATAGGGTGCTAGATATTTGCAGCCATGTACATTTCAACAATTGGCATGCTAGAGCCATGATCAAAACCAAAAATCTGGCAGATGGAATAGAAGGTTTTTGAAAATATGTAAGGAAATACTTAATGGGGAGGGGCTCAACATCGGAGGGTCCCAAAGTAATCTTCCTTTTTTCCTTTCCTTTCCCTATCAATATCAAAAAATTGGTCAAGACTGAGACCCTAAAATTGTGCTTTACTTTAATATATCCTCCTTCAACTTCCTCATATCAATCTTGACCATGTCATTGCTCCATTGGTTCAAGTTGAACCCATATGCAATTTATTCCCTGACACTACAACAAAACAAGCAATTAGCGCCTAAAATAGCGTTGAATTTTAGTACATTTGAGTTAATGAATTGGGCACTTCTGCTAGCGCAAAACTCAGCACAAAATGGTATGTTCACTTTGGCGCTCAGGTTTAGCGCCGATTTTTGTTGCTTCTAGTTTGGCTTCCGATTTTGCTTCTAGTTTTTCTTCTTGTGTTGCTTCCACATTTGCTTCTAGTTTTTCTTTTGGTTTTGCTTCCAAGTTTGCTTCCAGTTTTGCTTCCAGGTTTGCTTCTGATTTTGCTTCTAGTTTTGCTTCTGATTTTACTTCTAGTTTTGCTTCCAATTTTGTTTCTAATATAATGTCGCTTATTGCATCTAGCTTTGCTTCCATTTTTGCGTCTTTTGTTGCTTCTAATATGGCTTCTATTATTGCATCTTTTGTTGCTTCTAAAATTGCATCTTTTGTTGCTTCTAAAATTGCTTCTATTATTACTATCATTAGGAGATTTACATGATGGACTCATATGATTATAGAGTAAGTAAATCAAATAATATGTTTTATTTCAATTTAATTAATTAAATATATCACGCCTCTTAAATAAATCATATGATTATAGAGTAAGTAATTTAATTATTTAACTCATGATTAAATAACAAGATAATTATTATAACATGATCATCATTTATAATTAAAACAAGTGAGTCAAATATCTATATAAGTAGATCAAAACAAGTGAGTCAAATATGCCACTAGATTAATAACATGTCAAAATGATACATTTCCAACAATCGGCATAAGTCAAAATGATACATGTACAGATGATATAAGTAAAAATGATAAATTATATAACTCAAAATGATACATTTCCAAATTATATAATTCAAAATGATACAACTCAATAATATGGTATTGCAAGTCATGAAAATGATACATATGAGAGTAACCATGAAAAGAGGCATCATAACGATATATCAACAATGATCCATGATGCAGTCTATATGATCATGAATGTCACTGGCTACTACCAGCAAGTGCCTCATCATCATCATCACCATCGTCATCATCATCGTCATCATCGTCATCGTCATCGGCCTCAGTATCTTTTGTATATGCATCATCATCATCCTCTTCCATGTGATCTATACCAAAACCAACATATTCTGGGTCTACATCAAGAGGATCATCTTGATCTTTTGGAAGACCCGTGTTCTGCAAAAAAAAAAATTAAAATGAAAAGTTATTATTTATTTCATGCAATAATTTATTTTTTTGTTATATATCTAATATTACATGTGAAACAAAACCATAATCATATTACATCATATCAAAGTGCACATACCATAATAAAATTTCAAAAAATTATAGCTAATATGTCATTCCAATGATGTAAAACATGCAACAATTCTAATAAATGTTAGTAAAATATGCCAGCATTTGGTGGAAGAGGAAGAAAGATGACTGGAACTCTGGGGCCCACCATAATGGATTTCGGTATTCAACCATGAGAGTAGAAGAGAGAGTAATATCATGTATCAAAACATTAAGCATTCATTCTTCCAGCCAGTGGAGAAGGAGATGATTACTTTGATTCATTTTCATTTGCATAACCATATCATGGTGTGAACCAAGAAGACCAAGGATATCCAGTTTTATGTGGAGGTAATGGATGTGGTCCAAAATTTAGGAGGGGCAAGAAGGTCAATGTATGATCCTGATGAAATTGGGGAAGAACAACATGAGAGGGACAGGAAAAATAAAATCAATGCAGAGTTTCAAGGATTTGTCAAGCGAGTAATAGAGTTATGGGAGCAGCCTCATCTAAAATATTTTGAACTAGAGTTTGATATACCATTTAGAGAGCTTGGTTTTCATGGAGTTCCTTTCAAATCATATGCTTTTATTGTTCATACAGGTAAACTGTTTGGTAGAGTTGGTGGAATTACCTTTCTTAGTAATCACTGTTAGTGAGATTGATATTGTTAACCTTGAGAGAGTAGGACTTGGGAAAAAGGAATTTGGTATGGCTATTATTTTCATCCTATACAACCATTGCAAGAAAAGTTAAGCTAGCATCAAATAACCAACAATTTTGAAAATAACATGAAAATTTTTAGTTGCTGCTATGTTAGGAATAAAATAAAAGGAAACATTGTTCCTTCCAGTGGCTTGATGATTGAAAATGAGGATTCATTTAATTTCAGTGGAGTAAAATGAAAATTAAAAGTAGTTGATTCATATAATATATGTACATTAAACAGTTTATGGTGCAAAATTAATTTTTGATGCCTTCCATAGCTAAATGCTACACTCATTTCAGGCATCAAGAAAATGCATCCCACCTAGAGTTTGTGTGACATTGTTTTTTCCCTAGAATCCTTTTCAAAATCATCACCCTCAACCTAATTTAGGATAAAACATCAATAATGAGAAAATTAACAAAAAATCAAAAGTGAATAATACATAATCTATGTTGTAAAGTTAAAAAGTCTTACAAAAATATATATAAAACTCCAAAACATTTTCCATTTGTTCTCTAAAGTTTAGTCCAATCAACCAAAGCAATAAAATATATCTTATTACTATTTAAATCAAAAGAAGATATCTGATATACAGTTCAAAACATCAGCATATGAGCTAATTTGTTAAAGTACCTGTTATCCTTCAAGTACAATTCCTTGATAAACTCAATTTAGTCCTCAAATACATACCTATCACAAGTTTCAAAGGAATCTATCATGAGAATCTGACCATGACTATATGTAACAATCTAAAACATTCATAATCAGAGACAAGTGCTTTACAAATTCTACTACACATTGATGCATTCTTCATGCTAAAATGATTGTTTAGAGCTATGATAACCACATTCATGTCTTGAGGGAATCTCACTATCTAAGGAAGAATTCAAAGTGCCTTGGAGCAGCAATAGCATTCAACATCGACCATATGGTGTCTACATTTAAATAATTTAGAATGGTCAAGTTCACTAAAATGCACCTTGTGATTGGAAATAAATAGACCATAACTCCCTATAAAATAGGAAATTGGCAAAGAAAGAGCAAACAATCCCTTGCAAACTAGTTAAAAATTAGTAGCCTGAGAAGCTTCTTAGAGGCTTACACAAGAGACGAATCAAGAAGCTCAAAAGACATGCATAACTTTGATCATAAAAGTAATGCCATGGTAACTGTTTGGCTCCAAAACATAAGAAAGTTGTTTGAAAAGATTTCTAAGACACATAATATTCACGAGTTCCAAAATCAGAAATCTAATACAAAATTGTTCACTTGACCTTGAAGTTTCAATTAGTATGCTTATAGGATTTTATGTTGTAAAAATATATTCCAGTGGCATATGAAGTGCATGGTGAAGCATATTATTGAACTGAATCCTCCAGTACATTACTTATACAAGGATAATTTTCATTCCCCCAGTGGATGACCTAAGCAATGTGTTATGAAACATACCATCTATCTAATACCTAAAACTGCCTCTTTGTAATGCTTGTATAACACTATTCAATTATTGGGGAATGATGAAGAGATCAATGAAATTGTGGAAAGAGAACACAACTTCATTTCTGAGAACAAGAAAAATGAAATTATAGTTACATACATCAAAAGGAAATAGAACCATGTTTATTTTCATAATTGTGAACCATATCATTGGTGCAAGGCACCATGTAACTTCATGCCTCGATGGGGAAAATTTGTAAAATTTGAGTCATCATATTGTGATTGTAAAAAGGTCATTTTTGGACCATTTTAAATGAATTTGAGTGATTAATAGGTTTCTAGGAGGTCTATGAAGTCAAAATGCAAAAAATGTCATTTGTAGCAAAAAAATGCAAAATTGCAAAATGCAAAAAAGTGGAATGTGAAGAGTCATTTTGTAAAGGGAAGGTTGTTGGTCAATTGTAACTGAAGGGGCAGTTAGATAACTTTTATAGACACCTTTAAGGAGCCTTGTGAAGGCGTGGAAGAAGATATTACATTGTATCTTGAATAAATTTTGAATAAGAGTACCCTGTTTTGTAGATTTTAACATTTTCTTGCATTCTTAGGCATAGTACTGGTCCGTACAGTACTCTCAAGCTTTATTTTTGGTTGGTTTTGATAGATATTTGAATTATCTTTCAAATAAATCTAGTTTGAGTTAATTTCGTTGAGTTTATAGCTTTTTAGAGCCATTTTTTTTAGGGCAGTCCAGAAACCCTCATTTTAAGGGTTTGAGAGTAAAATAAAAGCATAAATCACCATTCCACCGATGTAGACCTTTGTAAATTGGTGGAATGGGTTATTTTAGGTTTTTTTTCAATGCTGGTTGTGTTTTCAAGTGCAAGGGTAGTCAAGTTATAGGAGTTATCTTGTTGCCCTAGTGATTTTTCATCAATTTTGAGCATGAAGGCATAGCTACAAGTTGGGATTTGCTACAAATGCAATGTTAAAGGGTTGAATATGGTTTGGATAACATGTGTAGACCTATTATAAGGTGTTCAAAGCATTGTAAAAATGGTTTGTGGTTTGGAGCAGTTATTTCCAATAAACCCTCTTGCATATGAGCCAAAATTAGGCCTCTAGGACAACATGGCACATTTTTTGAGGGTTTCTTTCCAAAAAAACCCCATTATTTTTTTTGATATGTTTAAGAAGGTTGAAATGGATTCTTGAATTTTTTTTTTTTGGAGATTCAATCTGGTTTAAAAGATACACCCGATTTTGTCTATGTGGAACACTATAAGCAATTTGTCTTCTTGAGTATGAATAATGCAATAATGAAAGAACCAGTGTTCTAAGAGGGATTTTTTGGATTAATATTGTCAATTATATGATGTTAAAGGTGTGGTAAAGGTTCAGTAAGATGTTGGTGTCTTAAAACCTCTTTTTGGTGTATTTGGAGCTTGGAAAACCATGTTTCATTAAAGTAAATTTGTGAATGTTGAGCATGAAGGCATAGCTACAAGTTGGGATTTGCTACAAATGCAATGTTAAAGGGTTTTAGATGGTTTGGATAGCATGTGAAGACCTATTATTAGGTTTTTGAAGCATTGGAAAAGTGGTTTGTGGTTTGGAGTAGTTATTTCCAATAAACCCTCTTGCATATGAGCCAAAATTAGGCCTCTAGGACAACGGGATAGTCATTTTTTTAGGGTTTCTTTCCAAAAAAACCTCATTCTATTTTTTGATATGTTTAAGAAGGCCGAAATGGGTTCTTGAAATTTTTTTTTTTTTTGGAGATTCAATCTGGTTTAAAAGATACACCCGATTTTGTCTATGTGGAACACTACAAGCAATTTGTCTTCTTGAGTATGAATAATGCAATAATGAAAGAACCAGTGTTCTAAGAGTGTTTTGCTGGCTTAATCCTGTCAATTCTATGATTTTGAAGGTGTGGTAAAGTTTCAGTAAGATTTTGTGTCTTAAAACCTCTTTTTGGTATATTTGCAGCTTGGAAAACCATGTTCATTAAAGTAAATTTGTGAATGTTGAGCATGAAGGCATAGCTACAAGTTGGGATTTGCTACAAATGCAATTTTAAATGGTTGGAGATGGTTTGGATAGCATTTTCAGACCTATTATAAAAAAATTTAAGCATTGGAAAAGTGGTTTGTGTTTTGGAGCAGTTATTTCCAATAAACCCTCTTACATATGAGCCAAAATTAGGCCTCTAGGACAGCGAGACAGTCATTTTTTGAGGGTTTATTTCTAAAACAACCTCATTCTATTTTTTTATATGTTTAATAAGGCTGAAATGGTTTCTTGAAAATGTACTTTTCTTTTGGAGATTCAATCTGGTTTAAAAGATACACTCGATTTTGTCTATGTGGAACACTACAAGCAATTTGTCTTCTTGAGTATGAATAATGAAATAATGAAAGAACCAATGTTCTAAGAGTGTTTTTTTGGCTTAATCTTGTCAATTCTATGATTTTCAAGGTGTGGTAAAGGTTTAGTAAGAGTTTGGTGTCTTAAAACCTCTTTTTGGTGTATTTGGAGCTTGGAAAACCATGTTTCATTAAAGTAAATTTGTGAATGTTTAAGTGATCTTGCAAAAATCCGTGTTTGTGTCTTTGAAGACCTTTGAATCCCTCCATGCTATGCATCAATCATCTCCATTTTTTTCTTGTTTAGAGAAAAATGAACATACAAAAAAATAATGCAATTGTCTTATGAAGCAGGTTCTGAAAAAGAAAATGTAAAATACTTGCAAGAAAGGAGAAGGATATGCAAAATAATACAAACCCATGGTTTAGGGTTTCTGGGCTGAGCCCCAAATGTGGAAGGATTTATTTTTCTTTCTGAGAAGTGAAAGATAGTTCCAAGAGGCTTGCACTCATTTTTCTGAGAGCTCGTATATGCAATAGGAGTCATGGGTTTTCGAAAAACCCCAGATCAAAGACAAACCCAGAATGCCATTGAATAGAGCCCGCAACCATAATCATGGAGCCATGAAGGAGGCATCAAAATATAAAGAAAATTTTACACTCTGTTCTTTTTGGAAATAGAAAAAATATTCTAGAAAGGTCGCGGCCAAGCTATCACCAGGAAAGAGAAAAAATGCATAAATAAAAAAATCTTTCATCGTTTGATCAAACCAAATATGAAGAGTATGATTTGTTTCATTTATTTTTCTAGTGACCTAAGTCCAAAGATGTCCGAGCCAAGATAGAAGGGTTTCAAAATAGGGATGTATGGTAGAAACAAAACACCCATTCATTTGTATCTATTGAGTCCAAATTGAGCTTGTTTTGACAGAAAACAGAGGTAAGATACAGAGAAATGGTGCATAGAAACTTACTCAACTTCTTGTTGTTCGAAGAAATGCGAGCTCCAGAAGTGCTTTGATGTTAGCCTCAAGACAAGCAAGGCATCGACAAAGTAAAGCAAGAGAAAAATGCATGAGAATCCGAGAAGGAATGTCTTTGAAAGCACATTCAGATAAGTGGAAACAAATGATGAACCATGAAAGCTTTACCTGATTCGGCCTCAAAAGAAATTTTTGTGAAGAAAACTCTCAAAAGCAGTGAGAAAATTGACAAAGACTCCTTCAGAAAGCTCGAGGTTTCAAACCCTAATGATTGTGGCATGTGCAGGGCAAGGGAGCTTGAAAAAACCAAGTGAAAATGAGAGTTGAAAATTAGGGCTTGGGTATTTTTTTCTAACTCATCATGGCGGTAAAAATATTGATGTGAAAAAACTCAAATATGTTAATCATTGAATCTTTTAATATTCAAACAAATTTAGAAAACAAAATACATATATTTTATAATAAAAAATTACTATTATCTATTAAATTTATTAATTTGTATGTTCAATTAATAATTAAAAACTATTGATGTTATTTTATATAAAATAAAAATATGAAAAATATCTTTAACAATTATTAATTTTAATTTTAAAATATATAAAAAAAATATTTATTTAAATAAAACTAAAATGAATATGAATTAAATATATAATTTAATCATTAAATTATGATTTTAATTATTATAATTTTAAAAAATTGTGTGATTGTGATATTACATTAGATTCCTTGCACCCTAAGATTTTTTTTAATTAAAATAGATTTGCCTCTTGCATTTCTTCCAAACCATTCATATTATTATTGTGAAAAATAAATTCTAAATAATGATTAATATTCAACATATAAAATTTATTATTATTTATTTATTTTATAATATTTTATAAATAAAATATTATAATTTTTAATTGAAAAGAAGATAAAAATTCCATTTAATTCAAATGCTATTAATTCTCAAATTTAAGATCATACTATTATCTTCATATTATCCTTTAAAAGCATTTTTTTATCCTTTACTCAAAAATTTTAAACATGGGCAAGTTTGTAGACGATTGAATGCAGAAATGAGGTGTATTATGCCATAAAATGTACAAAAGGGATATAGTTGAATTTTTATTCCCTTGCAGTCACACCAAGGGTATAGGGTTGAGGGTCCAATGTATAGGGTAGAGGGTATAGGGGTTGAGGGATTAGGGTTGAGGGTTGAGGGTTGAGGGTTTAAGGGTTGAGGGTTTAAGGGTTGAGGGTTGAGGGATTAAGGTTTAGAATTTACTTGGGTTGAGGGTTGAGGGATTAAGGTATAGAATTTACTTGGGTTTAAGGGTTGAGGGTTGAGGGTAGAGGGTGGAGGCTGGTTTAAGGGTTTAGGGTTTAAGGGCCCAGGGTTGAGGGTTTAGGGTTTAGGGTTGAGTGTTTGAGGGTTTAAGGGTTGAGGGATTAGGGTATAGAGGGAAGGATGGATGGAGCGAGAGATGGAGGGAGAAGTGAGATAGAGAGGAGACTAGAAGAGGAGAGAGAGACAGATATATGCGGGTTGAGGATCCAATGTATACTAGGGTAGAGGGTTGAGAATAATTGATGGTATAGAGTTGAGGACCTATAGGGTTGATGGTTTAGGGTATTGCGTTGAGGGTATAGGGTTGAGGGATTAGGTTTGAGGGTAGAGGGTAGAAGGTTTAAGGGTTTAGGGTTTAGCGTTGATGTTTAAGGGTTGAGGGTAGAGCGTTTAGGGTATAGGTTTGAGGGTATATGGTTGAAGGATTAGGGTTGAGGGTCCAATGTATAGGGTACAAAGGGTATAGGAGTTGAGTGATTAGGGTTTAAGGGTTGAGGGTTAAGGGTAGAGGGTAGAAGGTAGAGGGTTTAAGGGTTGAGGGATTAAGGGTTGAGGGTTGAGGGTTGATGGATTAGGGATTAGGGTAGATATTTTACTTGGGTTTAAGGGTTTAAGGGTTAAGGGTTGAGGGTAGATGGTATTGGATTGAGGGTAGAGGGTAGAGGCTGGTTTAACGGTTTAAGGTTTAAGGGTTGAGGGTTGAGGGTTTAAGGTTTAGGGTTGAGTTTTTAAGTGTTTAAGGGTTGATGGTTTAGGTTTGAGGGATTAGGGTAGAGGGGAGGGATGGATGGAGCGAGAGATGGAGGGAGAAGTGAGATAAAGAGGAGAGAAGAGGAGGGAGGAAAAGATATATGAGGGTTGAGGATCCAATGTATAGGGTAGAGGGTTGATAATTGAGGGTATAGTGTTGAGGACCTATAGGGTTGATGGTTTAGGGTATTGGGTTGAGGGTATAAGGTTGAGGGTAGAGAGGTAGAAGGTTTAAGGGTTTACTAGGGTTTAGGGTTGATGGGTTAAGGGTTGAGGGTAGAGCATTTAGGGTATAGGTTTGAGGGTATCTAGTTGAAGGATTAGGGTTGAGGGTCCAATGTATAGGGTAGAGGGTATAGGGGAGGGTTTAGGGTTGAGGGATTAGGGTTTAAGGGTTTAGGGTTGAGGGTTGAGGGTTGAGGGTTAAGGGTAGAGGGTAGAGGGTAGAGGGTAGAGGGTAGAGGGTAGAGGGTAGAGGGTTTAAGGGTTGAGGGATTAGGGTAGAGAGTTTACTTGGGTTTAAGGGTTTAAAGGTATTGGGTTGAGGGTGGAGGGTAGAGGCCATTTTAGAGTTGAGGGCTATAGCATTGATGGTTTAGGGTATTGGGTTGAGGATATAGGGTTTATGGATTAGGGTAGAGGGTAGAGGGTAGAAGTACATTTAAGGGTTTAGGGTTGATGGTTAAGGGTTGAGGGTAGAGCATTTAGGGTATAGATTTGAGGGTATACGGTTGAAGGATTAGGGTTGAGGGTCTAATGTATAGGGTAGAGGGTATAGGGGTTGAGGGTTGAGGGATTAGGGTTGAGGGTTGAGGATTGAGGGATCTTTTGATGCAAGTGAAATGTAGGCAAGCAATTGAAGGCTAGTGAATATTGGGGAAGGATTTTTTGTTCTAACACCACTAATCCCTTAACCCTTAATCCCTGTTAGATTAGAACAATTAGGCACTAAAATAGGTGCTAAATCAGGCGCTAAATTCAAAGCTAAATTTGGCACTAAACCTGGCGCTAATTAGCACCTAATTTAGTGCCTACTTGTTCTAATTAGCGCAAAAAATGCCAAAAATAGCGCCAACCTGATAAATAGCACCAATTTTTTCAAAAAATTGGAGAAAAATACATTAAAATAGTGGGTGGAAGCAAAAAAGGGAGCTAATCATAGGGATTTGTTGTAGTGTGGTAACCCATACCATATTCTTTACATCATGAGTTTCGACAACCCTAACCAGAGGGTCATAGTTCACAATAGTTCCCTTGAGAAGATCAACATCAATATACATGTTGGGAACAACCAGCTTGGCCATGTCTAACCTCCATGGGTTGCTAAGCGAGATACCAACATTCCTATTCCAAATCATCCTTGGAAAAGACTCCATCCTGAGTATGGTAGGGTAGCATCCTTAACCGTGCAATACTTATCAGTGATTCCAAACTTAGTTCTAGGGCCACGATACATAAGTTACCCTCTCAGTTTCTTAGAGGTTGAGGATTTCAATTGCTCAGTTATATCCTAAACTAGAGGTCTTACTACAGGTTTAGACTTAGAGGCTTGACCCTTTGATGTAGACGCTTGGACTTTAGGTGCTATAGGTAACAGACAGTTCAAACTAGGTCTTGATGGGTTTGAAACTAGGGTTCTTACTTATCAAGGAAAGACTTGATGTATAGAAAAGAGTATAAGTATGATTTATAGTAGTTCAAAGAATGCCAAACCTTAAAAGAAACCTAATTTAGAGAGCAAGCAACTTTTGGTATGTGGCGACTGATCATGCTATATTGTATAGCCCATGGTATACTGTTAAACCTAATTTAGAGAGAAGCTTCTAAGGTTGTTAAAAAGGGGTTCAGATGGGTATTACAGTATGATGAAAAAATGCGATTATTCGCAAGATTGTAATAGGTTTTACACTAGATAATAAAAGTATTGGATGGCTTCGGTTTGGTGGATGTAGCCCAGATTGGGTGAACCACGTTAAATTCTTTGTGTTATGATTTATTTTGTGCATGTTTTAGTTTCTCTGTTTATTAATTAAATCTGCATTTAATTGTTAGATATCTACCATCTCTAACCCTAACAAGTGGTATCAGAGCGGGTTGTGTTTCGATTATCATCTATAGGAAGGTCTCACGGTTGAGTGGGAGCAATGGAAAACGAGGGTAAGAAGGTTGAGAAGTTTAATGGGCAGAACTATCAGTTATGGAAGATGCAGATGGAGGACTATCTCTATCAGAAGGATTTATGGCAGCCATTGGAAGGGAAAACCAAGAAACCCGCAGCAATGTCAGATGAGGACTGGGAGATGTTGGATAGAAAGGCTCTTGGCAGTATTCGTTTGTGCCTAGCACAATCAGTGGCATTCAATATTACAACAGCAAAGACAACTCAAGAGTTGATGGAAACCCTGGCGAAGTTATATGAAAAGCCTTCCACTTCGAATAAGGTATTTCTTATGAAGCATTTATTTAATATGAAAATGGTAGAAGGTGGGTCATTCGATCATTTGAATGAGTTTAATACGGTCACCAGTCAATTAACTGTAAAAGTAAACTTTGATGAAGAAGTTAGGGCTCTTTTGATTCTATGTTCTTTGCCTAAAAGTTGGAATAGCTTGGTAATGGCTGTTAGCAATTCTATTTCTGGTTTGAATACATTGAAGTTTGATGATGTTGTTGGTGTTATTTTGAGTGAGGAAATTGTAGGAAAAGCTCGGTGGAACATCCACATCAGGCAGTGTTTTGAATGCGAGGCAGAGAACAAAGGAGAGAGGAAAGCGATTCGAAATCATGGGAAGTCATGAGGAAAATCAAAGGACGAAGGTCCCAATCTAGAAACAAGAAGGATTCTGGTAATGTGGTAGGTGGTCATTTGAAGAAAGATTGCTAGCTAGGTCTAACATGGATCACATAAGTGAGTTAAAACAACAGTTAGCAAATTCTTTTGCTATGAAGGATTTGGGGGCAGCAAAACAAATCCTTGGTATGAAAATTTGTAGAGATAGGAAAAATAGAAAATTGTTTTTATCTCAGGCTAATTATGTTGGAAAGGTGTTGCAGAGATTTCATATGGAGAATGCAAAAGCTGTCAGCACACCTTTGCCTAGTCATGTTAAATTGACTAAGGATATGTGTCCAAAGACACAAGAGGAGGAAAAAAAATGTCCAAGGTACCATATGCTTCAGCTGTAGGCAGTTTGATGTATGCCATGGTATGCACAAGACCAGGATATTGCACATGCTATAGGAGTTGTTAGCAGGTATTTGAGTCATCCAGGAGTTGAGCATTGGAATGCAGTAAAATGGATTCTCAGGTACTTGAGAGGTACATCCAATAATTGTCTATGTTTTGGGGGCTCTAATACTGATTTAAAAGGCTATATTGACTCAGATTTGGCAGGGGATATAGATACCAGGTGGAGTACCACAGGTTATGTATTTACAGTTGGTGGGACAACAGTGAGTTGGATTTCATGATTGCGAAGGTGGTTGCTTTATCCACCACAGGCAGAGTATGTTGCTGCGGAGGCGGCAAAGGAGATGATATGGCTGCAACTTTTCATGGATGAGTTGGGCAAACAACAGGCTAGAAATTACTTGTTTACAGACAGCCAGTGTTATACATCTTGCAAAGAATTTTGCTCTGCATTCTAAAACAAAACACATCCATTGAGATATCATTTCATTCGGTCAATGTTGGAGGATGGACAGGTTTAGCTGGACAAGATACATACAGATGTCAATCCAACGGATATGTTTACGAAGGCGGTGACAAGGGAGAAGCTGAGCTCCTCTTCAACTTTGGTTGGTCTTCAAGGTTGAATTCAAGTATAACAGAGCAGCAGGGTCCAAGGTCCTTATTTCCAGTGGGAGCTATAATTGCAGCAGTGTCATCCATAATCAGTCTCCAAGTGGGAGATTGTGTTGGTGTGGAGCCTGATCAGTCTCCAAGTGGGAGATTGTTGGTATGTGGCGACTGATCATGCTATATTGTATAGCCCATGGTATACTGTACACCCTAGCCCCTATCCTTGTCGAGGTCCATGGTGGCCCTGGGTGGGGGTTTGGGGGTGGCAACCCCTAAAAAGTGGGGGTTCGGGGGTGGCAGCCCCCGAGAAAAATTTTCTTCCTACTTTTTTATGTCATGACCGAAAAAAGGGAAAAATCAATGAAAAAGGAAAAATCCGATTTTGTAGAACCTAAAATCTGGAAGCTTCTAAGCTTGTTAAAAAGGGGTTCGGATGGGTATTACAGTATGATGAAAAATGCAATTATTCGCAAGATTGTAATAGGTTTTACACTGGATAATAAAAGTATTGGATGGCTGCGGTTTGGTGGATGTAGCCCAGATTGGGTGAACCACGTTAAATTCTTTGTGTTATGATTTATTCTATGCATGTTTTAGTTTCTCTGTTTATTAATTAAATATGCATTTAATTGTTAGATATCTACCATCTCTAACCCTAACAATAACAACAATCATAATTTGAAACAGAAATTAGGGTAAATTCAAGTTCAAGAGAGGTAAGTTTCACTTACTCGTTGCACAACATAGGAAACCCTAATTCACAATGACAAATGCTCGAATAGCTCTGCAGTAAGCTCTGGATGTGTTGATAATGCTTGAAAAATCAACAATAAGCTTTAAGGTAAGATTTTATGGTGAATAAATCCATCAATTCGATAGAAAACCGTCGACTCTTCCATTATTGTCACTCAAGCGAACCAAAATGGCTCAATGGTCTATATTTTAGAAACTTTGAATGTACGTTGTTGATTCAATCTTGATGTGGACCAGCGTGCGGCTCAAATGGAGTCAACAAAGTTTGAATACTTGATTTTTAGCTAACTCAACATCCATCATGTTCTGTTGTCACCAAGTGTACATCTCCTTCATCAGCATCATGGCCCCACCATGCTCTACAAGCTGACAGGAAAGCCACATGTCACTTGCCTGCTAGCCCTATAAGATTTGCACATTTTAGATCTACGGTCATGGGCTAGCAGACAATGAACCTGATCAACCTGACAACCATCAAATTGCTTCCCCTTTAATCAATGGGCCAATGACCATAATGTATATCCTCCTTTACCAATAGACAGTTGAGATTAGAACATCTCGATGAACAATTATGCGCGTGCTCATATATCCTTTTAGTAGCACGTTGTTTAACCCTTCAATGGTTACCGAGAAATATTTCACTAAATATTTTTATGTCTTCAATAGTTCTATGGGTGGTGGCGATGATGCCATGTGGAATTCGCCTGCTATCCCTCCATGAGCCCAGATCCAAAAGTGGGTCCCTCAAGGGCTGGCGGGGAACAACTGAAATTCATTTCTCATAACACATCTTAACCGTTGATCTAGTAACCCTCGGCCATCGGTGCCTTTCAATAGTGTTAGGTTCTACCAAGAGGGTGGACAGGTGTCACCTGCCCGCCATCCCTCTGGATTTTTAATTTCATTATGTTAATCCCATAGGCTGGAGGGGAACCAATAGAATGCACTCAATGGGACTCACCAAGCATTACTAAGGAATTTAATAAGCATGTGCGCTTATTACATGACTTAAAATGTGGTCATTCACTTAGGTTTATGACATAGACCTCATAAATTATTAGACCTGAACCTAGGAAAAAGTGTAAGTATTAAAAGGTTTGCAACCCCCACAATATGAAGCAATATTTATAATGAATCAACAAGCGACGATTGAGAATACTACGCTCAAGGGGTCAAAAACTAGATGGATTCAATGGTATAAGTGGCAACTTAGTAAACCTGGAACAGGTGATAACCAGTCAATCATGAAATATAACGTATGCAAAGAGACTAAAACTTAGGGTTTTTCAAGAGGTTTAAGGCACACATAGACCCTAGAACAGAAGTAAGACTAAAACCCTAAGCCTTAGGACACACCTAGATCAGAAAGACAATCAGATTTGAGCATCTTTTGGGATGGCTACTGTAAGCTATTTGATAGCACATACAGGAAATGTTGTAATTTTGCTATGTAATAACAAAATATGACTCAAATACTTAAGTGTATTTCTTTAATTTTGAATATCGACCTATCTTGCTCTCCAGTATCGTATTCACTATCTTTTGACTCAAAATAATCAAGGGTTATTTATAAGTTGTCATATCACATCATGTGTTTATATTATGGATGTTGAATTGTTAGCTTTTGTTCAAGGAATGGATCAATATTCCTTTATGTTATTTATCAAAGATTGTGTGAATGGTAATGCAATAGGAATTTATAAGTAGTGTGATATGTGTTGTTCTTTAAAAATGATGCATAATCACATATCAAATTCGATATCATGGAATACAATATAAAATATAAAATATCACAATTTCATGGAATACAATATAAAATATCATCAACTACAGTTTGGAATGTGATTCATGAAGTGCAATATAAAATAAAATATCATCAAGTGCAATGATTCACAATTTCATGGAATACAATATAAGATATCATCAACTATAGTTTGGAAAATGATTCATGAAGTGCGGTATAAATACCTAAAATCTGCTAATTCACTTCCATTTCCCAAATGGAGTTAGGGTCTTGAAACTGACGTTCAACTTGAGATAAAGTAAAAGAGTCATCTATTTCTGAGCCTGATCTTCATTTTCTTCACCCTACATCTCAAATTCAACATTCATTGTGTCACAGTCATTTGTCCCACTGCCAATGCCACCAGTACTAGCATTTGGAGTGTTGCACAACCCTCTTCTTTTGCATATGGACCTCCAAATTGTGAGTGCTCTTATAAAAGGAAAAGTTTTGACATTATACACAATTCCTTTCACCCTCAAGCAATTTTTCAAATTATTGTCTATTTCGTTTCTTATATCTTTGATTTTAAAAATTCCAATGAACTGAAAACTCTCTCATCCTCCATCGACCCCAATGTCATTTTTTTACATAAATTAGCAAGTTTGAAATATTTTGATATTGAATCACGTAATATTTCACTCTGACCTAAGGTTTTCCAATCCTTTTTTAATGATATTGGTTCAAATAAATTCACCATGAAATCAAAATGGTCAATCATACTTCTTGCAAAATTCTTACATTGTTGTCTAAGCTTATCTCCATTTATAATTCCTTCTATTGACTGCTCATTGTATTTTACACTTTTCAAAAAAAAATTGACCAAGATTTTTACTTTATCATGAAAATAGGTTGTGCTATCTTGGTTTATCCAAAATTGAGGATACACAATGCCCATGGCTTGAAGTATTTCTTATTGAGGGAATATATCATGTAAATATTTATGGAAAGAGATTTTGTAATTTCCTTTAAATTATCATGAACAGATTTAACAATGTTGTTAAAATCTTCCTTTGTAATAGGTACTTCTCTGATAGAGTGCCTGACTGTCATACAATGGTACATTGGTATCTCAAATCCACGTACATAGATACATAAGTACCCGCTTGCATTAAATTGTAAATAACTATCAAGGTGATTCAAATATGTAATTTTTTGCCAAATGAAAAAATTTGGGCTTTTAGAAGTTAGGTCTAGATATAAATGATCAAGGGCCATGCATGTATTTCTACGTAGTTTGGTATATTCATTAATATACATAGTTATATTTTGGGATTTCTTCACAAGATTGTTCATTTCATCTAGCATGGGGAGAAGACTAGCTAAAGTCAAGAGTGTCTCTATATTGCTTAACCTATGTAAGAGGTTAGGAGCTTTGTCTACTATGTTGCAATGCTTGTACATTACTCCAATCAAGGATTGATATTATAAAAGAACTCGTTTTACTGGTCCATGCAGGGAGATCCATCTAGTATCAACATCCTTGAGAATCTTGTTTCTTGTTGTTATTCCCTCAGCAAAATTTTGAAATTTCATGAAACATTTGAGACTTCAACAAAAGTATGCGTCGAGCTCGTGGACTAGATTTTCAACTTTTGATACTGTAGGAAACTTGCTTACTATTCTAAATGCTAAATTCATTTTGTGGGCCATGCAGTGAATGCCAAGCATGTATGGTGCACAAGTAGTTTGTAACTTTGTACAAACACCGTTCCTGTTACCTTGCATTACTGCAGCTCCATCAACTCCTACACACACCAATTTTTTGGCAATTGTCAAGTCATCCATACCTACAATTTCGTTCAAAGATTTCTTGACTAGTTCAAATAGATTTTGCGATGTTGAATTGTCCTTTGTTTTATGAACACGGAGAAGATGAGCTTGGAGGACATGTTTTATAGTATACACATGCATACAGACCCAAGAAGTATTATCTACTAGAGTAACTTCATCTAAAGATAATTTGCAATGAAGTTTGACTCTTTTACTTTCTCTTTTAAATCTTTCTTTTCCACTGCAGCAAGACAATTTTCCCATTCTCATCCAGCGTTTACTGACCAATGTGTGCTAGGAAAGTGAGGAACACCCAAAAAAGATAATAAAATTATAATATTCTAGGTAGTCTGTTATAGGATGCCCTCTAGACAAAATATGAAAAACAACACTCATCTGAATAGTTTTTTCCAGTTGTGCTCCTTCCATTACCTTTCCAAATTGAGCCTCAATTGTACCTCTACATGCAACAAGCTTCGACATTCTTTGCTTATGCTTTTCATATTCCATGACATACTTAACATGAAGACATTCTTCCTTTGATTTCCATCATACTATTGATTGTTCCTTTCCATCTATGATTTGTTTTTCATAAAATTTACCCATATTTTTTTCTATAGTATCAAGCTTTAGCTGCAACTTCTTGTCTCTTTTACATTTCCAACTACAAATCATACACTTGCACTATGTTGGAGATTCATCTTTGTTTAATTTCTCCATTGGTACAATGAATGGGTACTTTGACACCCAATCAAGCTGAAAATTCCTTGTCATTTCCCACTCACGCCCCACTTTTTATTTGCCTTTTCTTTTCTTGCTACCAACATCATCCAAGTCAATTATCTCATTCTGGCTAACTAAGGTATCCCTTGGAATGTCTTTTGTAGTATTTCCATCCTCATTTGACTCATTTAACTCAATGAAAATCTCACCTTGACCTTCCGGTGGTGGTGAGGGATTGTGAATGCATTCTTCATTAATATTTGGTGGAAGAGTTGATGATGTAGCTCCATCTTGATTTGATGGATTAGAAGCATTGCCAATTCCAAAGTAAGATTGTATGATAACTCCACGTTTTGGGAATTTTGATGGCCTCCCAATCCCTTCACCACCCTGAGGAGTCTTACCCTTGTTGCACTTACTGCTCGACATATTGATCCCTCACTTCAAATAAAAGATGGAAAAAAATGCCTTCTTGTTTAAAAAGGACAGAGAATATAGATCCCATTCCCTACTCAATATCATCTTTAAGATTGAAGCAAGAATGGAAAAGAGATAAATAAATATTATAACACTATGAAGAAATGATCACTCACCTTTAAGTTTAGGTTTTCACTGACTTGCTATTTGTTAATGCATGAATGCCTGTGTTGTAAGTTTGTAACTTGCCTATGATCAACTTCAAGGTTCCAAGTCCAACTTTCGAATTGAGATCTCACATTCACAAGTTTAGAATTGAACTAAATGTGTAAGAATAAATGACAGCTTCAATTGTATTTATATCAATCCATATTTGGCGAATTCTGTGGGATATTTAAATGGTATATTAAAAATTTGGCAAATCTTATGTGATTATACAATGATACATTGTAATTTTCATTGCAATTATGGCCCTACGATTAGCATGAAGGCGTCACGACAATTGGCAAAATGTGTCCTCAAATGTAATTATTTTTTAATGTTATTGAAAAAATGGGTCCTCATTAGCAACTATTTGTAAATTTTAATTGGTGAAATGGGTTCTAATACACAATATTGTTTTGATAGTATTGGTGAATATGTAGGTGATTTATTACATGCTTATGAGATTCCAAGCGAACATATTAATCAGTCCATTTGAAACGCGTAGTTTGTTATGGAAAATTGATTACTTAAATATGCCTCATAAAATAAATCGATGGTGAATGGACATGCATTAGATCGATAATTCATAAAATCTGAGTGATTTGGCCACCTTGTTGGGTGCAATTAATTCGCCAATTTCAACTTGGCGATATCTAATATTTGCCAATTGGCGAAGATTCGTCACTAAAAAAATATCTTCCCTCTATGGATTTCATTCCCAAACACAACTACAACCATCCATCAAATGTTCATCCAATGGTCGAGTAATTTAAGATTTATGTTAGTGTAGGTTTTTGTTTATTTATTTTTCCTACACATTAGCAAACTTGCTTAGGTTATATTAGAATTGTTAGGATGAGGACACATGGCATAATCCTTCAATCACATGTGTCAGTCATACCCACATTTGGGTAGTTGAATGTCAAACCCTCTTTTGGATTTATTTTCCACCTCCCCATAACTATTTTTTGTCTTTACCTGAGTAGGCATAACCATGTATTTGGCATTTACCAAGTAGGTAAAACCTCCCACCTATTATGGGTAAAGGGGAGTTATTATTCCTCTTGGTTTTATTTGCCTCTATTTTTCTATATAATCATCCCTCACCTCTCCCTATGCTAAGTTCACTAGTTCACTTATTCAAAGTGCTAGTTTAATGCTAGGAGAGTGTTGAGTTTATTCATCTTTGGGTTCTTGTCTTGCTTTCCTTCAGTCACTTTGATCTTGGGTGACTTCACAATCAAATATAACATGGTATCAAAGTTGGTTGTGAGTTGTGGGTTAGTAGTTCTTTCAATCCATTCTTGAAAGCAAAGTATGGTGTTCTCTTACATCGGATGATGACCTGGAGAATTAGAAATGCTTGATAGAGATCTCAGTTTCTAGGGGGTTCCTTTCTATTGAATTTTATTGCAAGTGTTTCAAAGCTTCTTGGAGACATTCTAAGCTCACCATTGAGTTCAGAGCAGATAAAAAAGTTAGATTAGGCTTTTGTTTCGTCCAAATTAGACATCGGATGCGAGATCTATGAAGGGTTGAAGACAAAGGTTTTTGAAGAGGTTCCAAAAGGTAGCCATCAAATCAGAGCATTTTAGGCCCAAACGGACCTCACCATTGCGCTCAAAAGACATCAAAACCTAAGTACTGACTACCAAATCGTCAAAAATGGAGAAAGTTGACTTTTGAGGAAAAAAAAATTTAGCAGGCGAGCTATACGGCCCACTTGCATACAGTATGGTACAGATTCCAAAAAATATATTTTTTCCTCCATTCAAAAATTCTGTAGTTATTTATTTACATTGTAAATGTAATTTTTTTTTAAAGTATTTTGAAAAAAACAAAAAAAAAAGATTTTAAAAAAAATTGGTACAAAGGTACCGACAGGGTACTGCACCCCTATCGGCACTTTGTACCTTGGCTGTACGTAGGTACCAAACATACAGATCTTGGGCCTCATGCCTCCCTCTCTTGGCCGCTCAACTTTAAAAAAAAAGCTTTTTATTAAAAAATTCAAAATTTTATTATTGAAAATTTGCAAATTTCAAAAAGATTTTTAATATTCAAAATTTCAAAAACAAAAAGACCTGCAAAAATCAGTATGCTATACTCTATTTCCTCAACCTACACGCCTGTACCCTACAACCTCAACTTTTGTTCTTAATATTTAGCAGTTTTGCTAAAGTTAGCAGCTCAGCCAGTTTAGAGGGAAATTTGGTAGAGGACTAAATTTAGCAAGCGATTTTTTAAATCTAGCAGAGTTTCAGATTTAACTGGTGGTTCAGAAAAAATTGGTAGTTCGCTAAATTTGGAGGAAGCTTGCTAAATTTCGTGGAGGTTGTCTTTTTTTCAAATTTGTGACCCCTCTCCATTGCAATTTTCATTTTTGCACCTCAACTTCGGAGGGATCGTTCTCGAGTATACAGAAGATTTTTCGAGTGCAATTTTTTTTTTAATTTGGGGTAGAATTTCGCAAGCTTCGCAGTGGTGAAATTATTTTTTGTTCAAGTGTTCTCAGTTTTTCAGAAAAAATAAAATAAAATAAAATAAAAGAAGATTTTTCATCAGATCTGAAGGACAATCCTCATTTTTTGAACTTCAAACGGATGTAACTTTCATGTACGACCTTAGATTGAGGCAATTCTTTTTTCGAAAGTGATTATTTTTCCGAGGAATACATATTGGTGCTATTTTGAAGTTCTCATTTAGAGATTATATTGTACTTTTAGTATTTGGGTCCATTTTTGGACATTGTAAAACTCTGAAAAACTACTCTAGCATTGTAAACACAATGATTTATAAAGTGCCAAATCATTTTTTGTTGGGGGGGATTCTTGATTGAGTGAAAAATGGGGGGTCTCTCTTTGTGTGTGTGTGTTTTTGATCTATTCATTTGTGCTCTTCTTTTCCTTCACACGTGGATCATTCTAAGGTTCCTTTGCTAACACCTTATAATTATGCAACATGGCATCAACATGCATGGAATTCCTTAATGCAACTTGGGTATACTCCATATGTTGAAAAGAAGGTAGTTGAACCTATAGATGACAAGGAAAAGATAAAATGGATGCTTGAACATACAAAAGCTCTTGGATGTCTTCATAGTTTTGTTTCCCTTGATCTTATGTTTCAGATTGAAGCACGTACAGATTCACATGATGCTTGGGAAAAGTTAAAATATTTGTATGGTACAACAAATGAATTCAAATGCTATCAAATTGAAAATGAATTGATGAGCCTTGATCTTAAGAACTTTGGAAACATCTAGGATTATGTTACTAAGGTCAATGATCTGAGAGCACAATGTAAAGCATGTGGTATTGACAAAAAGGACATTCGGTTAATCTACAATACACTGAATAAACTTGGTCCTGAATTTATAGCTTATATTTCTAGCTTTCATACTCACAAATTTACTATGGGATCTACATATACTATGCCTTCATTTGCATCTTTTTCTGAGATGTTAATGCATGAACAACAAAAGCTTCTTTCTATGGGTCTCATAAAGCCATCACAGACTCAGGCTTCATTGGTTGGTCAGCCTAAGGGGTAGAAAGAGTCAGGACAATCTGACAAGAATCAAAAGAAATTTAAAAAAAATTCACACACAGATCAAGCACAACATAAATCCTCTTCAAGGGAGGATTCATTTAAGAAGGAGAAGTCTACTTGTTCATTTTGCAAGAGGATTGGACATGAAGAATATTCTTGTTATAAGAAGGATATTGATTAACTGAAACATCTTAAGAAGAACAATATTGATCTACCTTCTAGAATGTTTGAGTCTACTTCTTCTTCACATTCCAAATAGTCAAGATCTAGTAAGGATAAAGGTCATACAGGGTTTTCTTCTGAGTCAAAGAAGAATAAAGGTAAATCTCTTTTTGCTTCTACAAGTCATGAATTAGGGAAATGGTTCCTAGATTCTGGAGCTTCTCATCACATGGCTTCTTTACAGTCCATTTTCTCTTCTTTTGAGCCTTGTGTTATGCCACCTATTCTGATGGGAAACAACACTTACATGAGTGTAATTGGGAAGGGTTCTATTGATATCGGGGATGGAACCTTCAATGATGTTTTGTGTGTCAATCACTTGACAAATAATCTTCTTTCCATCTATCAAATCACTCATGGTGGAGCAGGGAAGACTGTGGAATTCACACCTGATTCAATTATCATTAGAGACTTGGAGAGCAGAGAGATAATTTCTATTAGGATGGTTGATCATGCGTCTCGGTTGTATACCTTTTTAGACTTTGTACCTGATGATGATTCTGATCCTTTGGTTGTTGATCACACTCCTTGTGTGACATTTGATTTAGAGGAGAATTTTGGCTATCTGAATCTTGGTATTCTCACATCAAATCCAGTTATTGAGCCTTGCATTCCTTCTCCTCCACCCACTGTTGCTTCTGAAGATACTGGTATTGCTACATTCATGGCTACTTGTGATTCAGTGCATAGGATACACATCATCTTTTGTATATATCTACTTGGGATGACTACTTGGCAGACATTGCAGGTTTCTTTATAGAGTCTCATATTTCAGATTTGGGACACTATTCATGATATTCATCTTCTCTTTAGATGAAGTTGATTCTTCTTCAGTTGTTATGGAGGAACCTTTGGATCCTCTTGTTCATTCTCCACGTGATCATTCCTCACAGTTTGACATGACTATGGATACTTTTGAGCAACATTTGGGGGAGGCATCTTTGTCTTCAGAGGAGGTAGTTGAGTCTTTGGATCTTGTTCTACATACATCTTCACTGGGTTTTGGATTTTCATCTTCATTAGTGTGGCCTAAAATGCTTGATTTGATGGTGGCAACTTTCAACATCAACATGGAGACACATGAGCAATTTTTAGAGACTTCATACATTTTGAGCTTTCTTCCTTCATACTCATTCAAGAATGGGAAGACGTTCTTCATGCATGTTTGGTTTTGTTTCTTCCTAAGGGGAGGAATGTTGTTCAACAGTTGTGGACCATCTTCTACATCCAGTTTTGAGCATCAACTATTGGTACAGTTGACTTCTTGAGGGAAGGTTGCATAGTCTTTCTTATCCTTCCTATTTTGGAGGGGACTTCTTCCTTTCATGGGATTCTTCTTGTGTTGGGAAACTTGTATTTTTCTCTCTTTTAGGGAGGGATTTTGTCCCACTTTTTTTTCTCCTTTTCTCTGGTTGTGAGAGATCATTTTGTACATGGGTACCTAACATGGCCTAGTAGTCGGGACCCATCTTTGTGTCTTTTCACCCACCTAAGCTACACTTAAGGGGGGGGTGTTAGTGTAGGTTTTTATTTATTTATTTTTCCTACACATTAGTAATCTTTATTAGGTTATATTAGAATGGTTAGGATGGAGACACATGGCATAATCCTTCAATCACATCTGTCGTTCACACCCACATTTGGGTATTTGAATGTAACACCCTCTTTTGGACTTATTTGCTACCTCCCCATAACCATTTTTTTTCTTTACCTGAGTAGGCATAACCATGCATTTGGAATTTACCAAGTAGGTAAAACCTCCCACCTATTATGGGTAAAGGGGAGTTATTATTCCTCTTGATTTTATTTGCCTCTATTTTTCTATATAATCAATCCTCACCTCTCCCTATGCTAAGTTCACTAGTTCACTTATTCAAACGTGCTAGTTCAATGCTAGGAGAGTGTTGAGTTTATTTATCTCTGGGTTCTTGTCTTGCTTTCCTTCAGTCACTTTGATCTTGGGTGACTTCACAATCAAATCTAACAATTTAAACTTAAATATTTGCTAAATATTTCTTGCGCATCATGAAAATTTTTCATCATTGGTCTAATGTCTTAGCTCGTAGGTCTAGGTTTAAGTTTACACTTTAATATTTGTCAATCTAGTGATCACCTATTTTAAGATATAACTTGAACCACGTGCTCTAAATTGTACTCCCTTTTTCTACGTGTTTGCATAGTGCAATATTTTAAGAATACTAAGTTTCTTAGATTTTGTGCATTACGTGATTGGTGAAGAGATGGTTGATGAGAGTAATTTTATATTTTGACAATAATATTATATATAATAATAGAGTTGATGATTATTATTATTTATGATGTTTTCAATAGAATAATATACTATTGTTATTATTATGTTATATAATGATACAAAGATGTAGATAATATATAATATATATCAACATATATGTATGTATCAGATAAAATTTATGACTATATTAATTTAATCACATCGGAATTTAAACATTGCAACTAAACAACATGAAAAAATCTTTTTGGTAGTTGGAATTGTTGTTTATACAATTGCTATAAATACATGCATAAGATGAATCAAGAAGTCTTTAAAAGCATTTGTACTCTATAAATTGTTTACGAGTTACAAAACCTACATTTTGTTACTTTGGCAATGACACTTAGCCTAGACACCACATCATATTGCGTGAGAAGTATTTATTATATTCTTTTCTTTTGTAGTCTTTAAATGTATGTTCGTACTATACATATTTTATCATCTTTTGTTATAGCAAGAAATATTTGCAATCGATCTCGTATCTTTTACACACTTGAAGTACATTCCCTCGTATCTTTTGCAATTGAATGCAGTTAGCACATAATTTTTTTTGTTTTTTTATAAAAAAATGAATGAATCTTTCCTAACAATTTCAATTGTGTTGGATTTTTTTCATTTAAATGTTCCATTTGAAACAATTAGAAAAAAATTGAGCTATATAAACCATTTGTATTAAAAGTTGTAGAGTGATTCTAGAGCTTTGAGATTGCAAGCCTAACCCTCTATGGATTTCATTCTAGAACACAACCACAACCATCCATCAAATGTTCATCCAATGGTCGAGTAATTTAAGATTTAAACTTAAATATTTGCTAAATATTTCTCGTGTGTCATGAAAATTTTCATCATTGGTCTAATGTATTAGCTCATAGGTATAGGTTTAAATTAATTCTTTAATATTTGTCAATCTAGTGATCACCTATTTTAAGATATAACTTGAAGCACATGCTCTAAATTTTCTTAAGTTCCCCACCATTCCTTTTTGCTATGTGTTTGCATAGCACAAAATTTTGAGGATAATAGGTTTCTTAGATTTTGTGCATTGCACAATTGGTGAAGAGATGGTTGATGAGAGTAATTTTAAATTTTGACAATAATATCATATAATAATAGAGTTGATAATTATTATTTATGATATCTTCAATAGAATTAATAATATACTATTGTTATTATTATCGTATATAATGATACAGAGATGTATATATAATATATAATATATATCAACATATATATGTATATATCGAATAAAACTTATGACTATATTAATTTAATCACATCAGAATTTAAACATTGCAACTAAACAACATGAAATTTTTTTTTTGGTAGTTGGAACTACTATCTGTACAATTCCTATAAATAATTGCATAAGATGAATCAAGAAGTCTTTAAAAGCATCTATACTCTATAAATTGTTTACAAGTTACAAAACCTACGTTTTGTTACTTTGGTGGTGGCACATAGCCTAGACACCGCATCAAATCACATGAGACGTATTTATTATCTTCTTTTCTTATGTAGTATTTAAATGTTTGTTCATCTTGTACATATTTTACCGTCTTCTGCTATAGCAATAAATATTTGCAATTGATCTCATATCTTGTGCACACTTAAAGTGCATTCCCTCAATCATTGGGTAAGGTCAAATTGTTGAACTCAAGCATATTGTCAAATCATATTTATGGTTCTAGATCCTCACATTATTTTTCTTGTCCATTGCCAAGTATTTATGCATTATATATCTATTTGCCATCATATTTAAGAGTGCTAAAAATGCCCTCCTACCTAGTGATACAATATAAGTGTTTGATAACGTGACATCCGACATTTTGTTGTTGCTTAGTTCACTATGTCGTTGTTAGATTACAACCTTATTTATGTTCATGTTGAGTCTATTACATTGTTGTTGTTTTGTAACAACTCTGTAATTGCTCTAGTTGTAAATTTTCATGCTTTTTGTCCAATTAAAAAAAATATTATTGCATAACTATTAATAAACTTAAAATTACTTGTAAAATACATAAAAGCTTCCTCGCTATTTCGTAGGCCTCAATCTGCCATAGAGCTTGAATTCAATTCTTTTTCCATAAAACCTTGCTTTAACACATTCTTGTGAATTACCAAAGCATTCAGAACCATAAAGTGGTCAAATTTACGAAATTTCCTTAGCTTCTTTCTTTGTTTCATCGAGATCTTAAAATTCCTAAACCCTAGTTTCATTGAATCCCTAGCAAAATGTCGTGCCTAAAATCATAGTTCTCTGGTTCAAATACTATGGGTTTAAGGATGCAAAATTGGAAAATTCTGGTTGAAATCCCTTTAAATACTGATATCAAAAAAGGAATGCCCAAGTGCTAGCCTACAACATATGCAATTTAGATTTGGTGAAATTACATGTCTTAAATGTCTACCTTGATGTGGACATGACCAAACCAATTGTAGTTAATTATGATACAAATATCAAGAATGTAAGCACCAAAATAGCTTTGCCAAGGATTGATAATGCTAATGACAAATGAAAGATGCAAAAAGCTCACCGATGATGACACATTTGTCCAAAGTGAAGTGACTAGTGGAGAAATGAACAAATTCCCTGATCAATGAAGAGATGAAATATGTCAAACAAAGGTCATCCAAATGAAAGTTGAACAAAAGAAGCTGAAACCTAATGAGGGAAGAAGACTAGTCAAACAAAAAGGTATTCTCCTACTAGATTGATAATAAAAAGACTATCAGATACCTTTCGAGTGGAAGAAACTACATTGGCTCTTAATCTTGCCAAATGTAGCAAGGTAATTCTTGACTCCCTACATCAAGAGTTTAATCAAGTTCTTAACAAATAGAATGATTTATCAATTGTCTACAACCAAGACCAACAACACATTGCATGATTGCAATTACAGGTGGATATGTTGCAACCAAGCACATTTTCTCCCCCACCTTGTAAACCAGAAATTAGTAGGAAAGAATTGGATTAGTTATGGATAAGGCCAATTATCATAGTTTTGTATGTGTAACTATAAAAGAAAGTGCACAACCCTTTCAAAAAGCATAATATCCTATCAAGCATCACAATAATCATCTGAAACTGTTTACATTTAAGCAAATTCAAAATAATTATTACAATCTAGTAACTTAAGATTGCAAATGCCAAATCAAAAATAACATTTTGACAAACCATAGCAAGAGTCACAACATTTTTCAAAACCTTGGCAACCCTCACATTTTACTTGTTTAATGGTAAATCTGCTGCCATTAATGATAAAAGCTTCCAAAATATCAGGTATAAATATTGATTTGACAACATTCTATTTCCATTTCTAATGCTTTTTGTCAAATTGATGCCAACTCTCTTCTTTCACCTATATTGCTTTATGTTTTAAATCTGCATACAAATATTTTACAAACAAACCATATTTAATTTATTGAACTAAAAAAATCTGATTTGTCTAAGTTTATTTCATTCCATTATTTAGCACTTATTATTACTTTTAACTTGCACCTTGTGCATGCACAAACATATAGTCAATAACATATCAACATACATATGGTTTTCTATCAGTGTAGCCATTCAAACTCCTTTAAAGTTTAAATGTAACTACTACTACTCCAAACATTAATATTATTGCTAATCACTGTATAATTTGAATTGATATTCAATACATAAAATAATTCTTTATTACAAATGAGTTACAATGCTACATTACTACATAGCATTTTAAACATCAGTACAACATGCAAGCTCTTGATTTGTATAAACGACACATGTCACTTTACATCAGACATAATTGATTCCAATTTCATAGTGATGTTATGATAGCTCCAAGCCACCACTATGACTCTCCATTTATAGTTGTAGTTGGCAACAACGATAGGTACAGTTTCCATATTTACAACTCCCATTGCCCCAACATTATAGACAAGCTCTATGGATTTTCAAAGTCATTTTACACCATTCTGGTGGATCAGAATGAGCATATTATGCAATATATTTGGTATTAAATCTTTTAACTATTGGCTTGTACTTTACCATAGTACAACAATAATTTAATAATTTTTACTCTTTTGTTTAAAAAATTCAGTGAATTGGTATTACATGCACCCATGAATTTAGTGTTCAATGAATGTAATTTTATAATCTCTGAAATAACAAGCCATAGAAGTGCAGGAAAAAAGTACCTAGAAATGAGCAAAGATGAACCTTCGACATTTCTACACAAATTATTCAACACTATTAAAGCTACTCAATAGTAATGTAGCAAGCTTTAGACACTTCTACTTACCTCCTAGATTTTCAGATTCTAGATCCCATGAAAATAGAAATGAAAACAGATAGTTTTTCTTTAATATAAGTATGAATTTTTAATTTTACTGATTTGGATCCACCTATTTAGTGTAATGCTAAGTAATTAGAAATTAGGGTTCCTACTATTGATGATTTTTTCGTCTATTGGAAAGACATATTTAAAGAGGACATACTTGTAGGTATATGAAAATGATAAAAGTTTTACCTGTAGAATTTTAGCTAGAATAAATCACAAAAAATATATTCTAAATCTAATCAAATTTGATTGTGATAGAATATTTTAAATTGTTTCATCACATGGAAGGAATTTTAAGTGGAGCTAAATAAAAAAATAAAGAGTTGGTTGAAAGAAACAAGAAGCCAGAGGAGAAGGTCCATAAAAATCAAAAAATATTTAGCAAACAAACTTTCACCCAGATAAGAAGCAAGTTCTAGGTATTGGAGTACAATACCACTAAGAGGGGGGGGTGAATCAGTGGTATACCAATTTAAAATGACCTTGAATTAATCTTTCACAACTTTGAACATATAAAATGCAAGTTTTTGAATAGTTCGACTATCATGTGTTGCATCATGCATGTAAAGCTATCAAGCTTGATTGAACATAAAGAATCATAATTTAGATGAAGACACCATAGAAACTCAAATGTTGAAAGATACACAAGACTGAATGTTTGAACATGCAAACCAAGTAGACCACAAATAATGAGAAACCATAACACAATGATTTATAAGTGGAAAACCCTCACGGGGATAAAAAAAACCACTCAAGAAAAGTTGCCTCACTGGCTTAATAAAATCCCACTGATTACAGAGCCTCATTGGCTAATTTTTGTGCATCACTGGCTGCACAATATGCCTCACTAGTTAGCAAAGGAACCTCACTGGTTACAAGTATGCCTCACTGGAAAATACAACTACCTCACTGGAAAAAATCTTCATGGTCTTAATGACCAATCTCCAATGAAAAAGAAACACTATTTCAGGGGGTTACCCTGTTACCATACAATTCATTGTTCAAATGATTTATCTCTACAACTGCATTTCTACAAAAACCATCTTCTTATTCAAAGCATATGCACACTGTTCTAGACTCACCGCAAATTCAAAAATGGTTGTAATCATTCTCAGATCACATAGGTCTATGCAGAGAAGCGATTACTTTTGAAAGTGTTTTGTTATGTAGAGAAGAACATGCAAACTTTCATACACTATTATCTAATTCTCTCTAACACTTATTGACCTTCACAAATACACAACATCTTCAAACTCATTTCACAATTCGAATGCACTAGGAAAATTTTAGCCATTGTTATTCCAACATAGTTAAACAAAAACACTTCTTGCATCATAGATGATTAATTCATCAACAATGCATTACTTTGATAAAGACATCTATTGTGGTCTTCAATGCATGCTAATCAAAGTTGAAACACCCATACCAACCTTCTCAATACTTTAAAAAATACCAGAGATCATATTCAGACCATGTCCATCTGTGTAGAGTAAGCATCACTCGTTAATACAAACAAAACCAAAATTAAGATATATCTCTTGCACACGCTGATCAGTATAAAGAGAATACATTTCAAGACACAATTCAACAAAACCATCACACATATATCTGTCATTTAACACTCCTCCTTTTTCTATATCCTCAATACACAAAAATTGATAAAATAATCTTCAATGCATTATTGATAATTCATGCACATTCATTTCTTTGAGTCATATTCCACAATGAAAGGAATAAACTCAAATGATAAAGCAATTCAAGTTTCCTCCTGCTGTCTACATTCACTTTTTCACAATCTTTCCACTCACATTTTCATATTGAAGGAACAACTTAACACTGTATATCCTTTTCCATTACATCAAAACTCACACTCCTATTCCAATTATAGGTATGATATGCAACTCACAAGAGCTCACATAACTATTCCAACACCCGATACACATGAAAAACTCCTTTTTAATTCACCATTGTGGCAGAGAAGTTACCTAACTGTGCATAATATAAAATAATAAAAATAAGGTCTTTGTCATACAAAATCCCGTCAAAGTGTTGTCTACTAGAAATAGTCATTTTTAAGTTTGAATGATAGCCCTTTTTATTTCTCAATGTGCCTTCCAGGTTAACCTTTAAAAGATAACCAATAATGTTATAGAAACATTATAATATAAGTCACTATAAGATAAGAAGGATTTGCATTGAAGATGACCATAAGCCCTAAACCCTAGATCTTTAGAGATTTAAAGTATGCTTGGAAAATTAGAATAAGAAGCATGAGAATTGCTTCAACCATGCTGATTTTTGCAATGAACACTTGTGATCAACAATCATCTTGTAGTAAAACTTTCGTATGCTATCATGAGACAATAACCCTTGGTATGCAACAAGATATCAACTTCATAATCATTTCAACAAGAGCGCCGACTATGAAACCAAATGCAAGATCACAATATATATATATATATATATATATATATATATATATATATATATATATATATATGAATTCCCAATTGTATTAACAACTTTACTAATCCTTCCAAGAGTCCAATGCATCAATACTTGCACTAGCCTTTCCTTTACTTCAACACCAATAAAGCATCAACCTTTTCAAATTGCAACTCATTGAAAAAATGCTCAACAAGAAATTGACATAGATATCAAACATAAATGACCATTAATAGATCATGAGATGAAGCATCATACACCAATATGTACCTGACTTGTATACACCTTTGACATGTATTAACACTTGAAAGAGCAAGCAAGGGAGCATCATGAACAAAGAACCTTTAACATCAATGACAAACACATGCCAAACCAAAAACAACAAACTTCCCCTTTGGCATTGATATGAACCAATCATTTCACCTGCACACCTAGACACATTTTCTCCCCCTTTGAAATCAATGACAAAGAGTATTAACTCCCCTTGTGAAGAAGCCATTCATTGTCTTTAGCTGAAATAAGGTATTTCAACTAATGATGAATATCATGTAAAAAACAAGGCACTATTAGGTTTGCAAGAACCTTGGCAACATAGCACTGGCAAGAAGGGGATAAATATTTTTTCATGTGACTAAGGAAGCACTGTGTAAGCATGCCAAAGAAATTGTACATTACTTTCATCCACAGCCAAAACCATTGGCAAACCAACCAAAAACATGAATACCATTGTGCACTGTAGAAGATTGCAAATTAATATTGTGAAGCATGAGAGAATAGAACCTGTTAGGCTATCTATATACTTTGTAACTAGATGTTGACAAGACAAACACCACTTCATTGAGCATACTTCATACTCTACTATGCAATCCACTGTCAAGGAAGAGTATTGTCACACCAAGCATTAAAACCACTTTACATAGCATTGTCAAAGATCATTAAGTTCATGCAATATTATCAAGATCATTATGCAACTGACCAATATACTGAATTGGTATTGGAAATATTGTTACCACTTGCACTTGCAAGTGTAAGGTGGGAAAAAAAGAAAACACAATGCCACTAACAGTGACTGAGATTACTTGAAGATCACAATATATTGGCAAAGGAAAAAAAACATACCACCATCCAAATTGATCACCATACCTCTACCATATTATGTGGCCATCATCATGGAGTACACTTTCATTAAGAGAAATTCCACTGGCATCAAGCAAAGAGAGAGGCATTGTCATCAAATATCAAGGTTGGGCTGTCATAGATTGTAAGCATGAATCACTTCTCTTCTTTTTATTGTCTAAGCAACTATTACCCTATCAAACAACTTGTCTCTTGACATCTCATAGCAACATTTTTGACATCAATTTGCATTAGTACAAAACCACTGAAATTGTTAAGCCACAGTCACACTTTGAACTATCATTGTCTGGAACTAGAACATTGATCAAGTCACTAGAACATTGTCACAAAGAAAAAGTGATAAGTAAGAGCAATGTGTATTATCATTACTATCTTTTCACTGTTTTCACAATGTCATTATATGATAATATGTAGATCGTTGTCAATATGAAGGTAGTTGTCATAAATTACAACAGTTGTGTTCTCAAGGTATTGAATCTCATAGTCACTTGCTAACACTCAACTTGTCACAAAGAAAACTATGACCATATCATTGTCCTTTGGAAAAATAAAGCAACCTTAATCCTCTGGAATGTGATATGTGAATTAAGAACAACAAAGCTAGGAGCATTATGTACCAATTGTTATAACTTGTTAGATTCAAAAACAATCAATATCACCATTAAAAAATAGACCATACTGTCACCATTGTACACAAAGCAAAAGAAAGCCAAGCACTATTTTTAATCTCAGTGAGAAATGCATAAACCAAAGCATTCAACCTCTTGAAACATTATCAAGGAAAAATAATAGATTGTTGCTTGTCCAAAAACACAATGATAGCACTGAAAATGGACTATCATATAGTAGAATAGGATACACAAAGAACTCTAAAGTCGCTCTACAAACCATACCATCACCAATCACTTTCATAAGTTCAACCAAGTGATATAAGATATAACCAATCAAAATGGAGTTGTCCTATTTTGTTTGTTACTTGAGCTATTGCTTTACATAGGTTTTTTCCATGCAAAATAGAAAATAATTTCTTTGAACTAGACATTGTGTGCCATGCCACTCATTGCATAGTCATTGAAAATAACAAGATGACTGAAAAGGTATCAATGGCACCTTACCTCATCAAAGTGTAATGAGCACTTATTACTAAAATCATTGTCATCAAGGGTTGATTATCAACCATTAAGAACCATCATCTAAAGCATGAAACCAAATAGTAAAACCATGAGACAAGAAAAACTATGAAGTCATCATGCCACTATTTCAAGCAAGCCACTAAATTTACTAGCACAAATATATCAATTAACTGACTAAGGAATTGTCTCAAAAAGGATTCAAAGCAATTCCTCAAGTATTTCTCAAGCAATGTCTCATGATACTGTTACCAATAGCAGCTACACATGTTACTATCATCAATGACTAAGGCATAGGAGCAGAAAACTAAACTACTATCCCAAAAAGAATATGACTTGTTCATCAAGATTGTTGCACCCTATACTGCATTAGACTGCTGAAAAAACTTGTCACTCTGACAAAATGCAGGAATATTATAAGAAATACTTCTCAAAATCATGGTAAACAAAAATGAGTTTAGATTCTCATCCATTCACTATAGAGACACAACTTCTTGTTGCTGCCTAAGGGGGGTTTGAATGATCCATCAAAACCTAACTCCCCCTCAACTCATGCTTCCATTTAAGCACTAATAGATGACACTTACGTAGTATGCACAATTTTAGGCTCATTCTTTTCTTGACTTTGTTTTCTTCTCCAAACCTTCTTCTCTAATTTATTTTTGTCATCAGATGCTTGTGACTTTAAATTTTTCTTATGTAAGAAATCATTTCTTCTCTTTTGTTTCACAAACCTAGTTCTACAATACTTTGCAACATGACCATGGTTATGAAATTTATAACATATTACATTCATATTCTCAGAGAATACATATTGACTCCTTTTAGACCTTCTTCTACAATAACTTTCTTTATGCCCATAACCATTACATGAATAACAATAACCAGGAAATGAATAATTGTACCTCAATGATTTATTTTTCCAAGTAGGTGGAGATCCTGTGGACCTGTTGGCTCTACTTCTTCTTCCTCTATTGATGTCCTTGAATTGTCTACTATCAACAATCTTAACTTCTAAATTCTTCTTTTCTTCAATCTTAGGGGTTGCAACATGATAACTTAGATCTATCTTCTTTCTTGGTGTTTTTCTGACTCCAGAACTTTGTCCTTCAACAAAGCCTAAACTAGTAACATCCTTGTGATGTTTTTTCTTGCTCAACATATCATATAAACACTTAGTACTCTTTTCAAATTGGAACTTTTCTTATGTAACTTCGAAGAAGCCTTTCCTAATGCATCTCTCAAAGATACTATCTAAGATTCATACTTTTCACAATCAACTTCTTTGGCCTTTAGCTGCTTATTGACTTCTTCCTTTATTTTCTTAACTTCAGCAACTTGAACCTTCATATCTATTATTTGTTCTTCTACATTTTGAAGGGCTGAAAGAGTTTTAGTCTTAGATTCTTTTTCCTCTTGTAGCTGCAATTTTAACCTTTGGTTCTCCATTCTAAGTTTCTTAATCTCATCAAGAGCATAGATGAGTTCACCTTCCATATCAATCTCATATTCATTTTAATCAAACTCTTGTTCAAAATCACTCACTAAGTGATCTCCTTCATTGTCTACACTCTTCGCTACAAAATCATCTTTTGTACTAGGTTTAAGTGGTGTTTGTTGTTCAACATTATGTTGCCCGTATTTCTTTTTTCTCTATTTTTTTTACTTTTTGCCATAATGAGTACTCCACTACTTGGATCCCCTAAGTTGGTTAGACTTATGCAAGGGTATGGCTCTAATACCACTTGTTGGAGTACAATACCACTAAGAGGGGGGTGAATTAGTGGTATACCAATTTAAAATGACCTTGAATTAACCTTTCACAACTTTGATCATATAAAATGCAAGTTTCAGAACAGTTCAACTATCATGTGTTGCATCATGCATGTAAATCTATCAAGCTTGATTGAAAATAAAGAATCATAAAAGTTTAAGACACCATAGAAAATCAAATGTTGAAAGATACACAAGGTAGAATGTTTGAACATACAGACCAAGTAGACCAAAAATAATGAGAAACCATAGCACAGTGATTTATGAGTGGAAAGACCTCATAGGGATAAAAAAACCACTCAGAAAAAGTTGCCTTAGTGGCTTAATAAAATCCCATTGATTACAGAGCCTCACTAACTACTTTTTGTGCCTCACTGGCTACACAATATGCCTCATTTTCAAAAACCTTCATGGTCTTAACGACCAATATCCAATGAAAAAGAAACACTATTTCAGGGGGTTACCCTGTTACAGTACAATCCATTGCTCAAATGATTTATCTCTACAACTATATTTCTATAGACACCATTTTCTTATTTAGAGCATATGCACGTTGTTCTAGACTCACCTCAAATTCAAAAACATCTATAATCATTCTCAAATCACATAGGTCTGTGCAGAGAAGAGATTACTAAATTGAAATTATTCTGTTATGTAGAGAAGAACATGCAAACTTTCATACACTATTATCTAATTCTCTAGATGACATTGATTGACCTTCACTAATACACAACATCTTCAAACTAATTTCACAGTTCTAATGCACTGGCAAAAGTTTTAGCCATTGTTGTTCCAACATAGTTAAACATAAACACTTCTTGCAACATAGATGATCAATTCATCAACAATGCATTACTTCGATAAAGACATCTATTGTGGTCTTCAATGCATGCTAATCAAAGCTGACACACCCATACCAACCTTCTCCATACTTTAACAAATACCAAAGATCATATTCAGACCATTTCCATCTGTGCAGAGTAAGCATCACTCATTAATACATACAAAACCAAAAGTAAGATATATCTCTTGCACACATTGATCAGTATAAAGAGAATACATTTCAAGACACAATTCAACAAAAGCATCACACATATATCTGTCATTCAACACTCCTCCTTTTTCTATATCCTCAACACACAAAAACTGATAAAATAATCTTCAATGCATTATTGATAATTCCTGCACATTCATTTCTTTGAGTCATATTCCATAGTGAACTATGAATAAACTCAATTAATAAAGTAATTCAAGATTCCTTCTGCTGTCTACATTCACTTTTTCACAATCTTTCCATTCACATTTTCACAATCTTTCCATTCACATTTTCACATTGAAAGAACAACTTAACACTGTATATCCTTTTCCATTACATCAAAACTCACACTCATATTCCAATTATAGGTATGATATGCAACTCACAAGAGCTCATATAACCATTCCAACACCCCATACACATGAAAAACTCTTTTTTAATTCACCATTGTGGCAGAGCGTTTATCTAACTACGCATCATAGAAAATAAGGTCTTTGTCATACAAAAACCTGTCAAAGTGTTGTCTCCTAGAAATAGTTGTTTTTAAGTTTGAATGATAGCCCTTTTTATTTCTCAACACTCGCTAGGCTAACCTTTAAAATATAACCAATAATGTTATAGAAACAATATAATATAAGTCACTACAAGATAAGAAGGATTTGCATTGAAGATGACCATAAACCCTAAACCCTAGATCTTCAGAGATTTAAAGTATGCGCTTGGAAAATTAGAATAAGAAGCATGAGAATTACTTCAACCATGCTGATCTTTATCATGAACACTTGTGATCAAAAATCACCTTGTAGTAAAATTGTCATATGCTATCATGAGACAATAACCCTTGGTATGCAACAAGATATCAACTTCATAACCATTTCAACAAGAGCACCCATTATGAAACCAAATGCAAGATCATAGTGTATATATGAATTCCAAATTGTACCAACAACTTTACTAATCCTTCCAAGAGTCCAGTGCATCAATACTTGCACTAGCCTTTCCTTTACTTCAACACCAATAAAGCATCAACCTTTCCAAATTGCAACTCACTGAAAAAATTCTCAACAAGAACTTGACATAGATATCAAAACTGAATGATGATCAATAGATCACGAGAAGAAGCATCATACACCAACATGTACTTGACTTGTATACACCTTTGACATGTATCAACACCTGAATGAGCAAGCAAGTGAGCATCATGAACAAAGAACCTTTGACATCAATGACAAACACCATGCCAAACCAAAACCAACACTAGGAGCTATATACAACATTCATCGCAGTGAAAGAAGAATGTGATGAAGTATGTAAGCAACAAGACTATGGTTCATAGCCACCCCACAATTCTTCTAAGAAGACAAAATATGGTTTTAAGGTTTACAACAATAATGATTGTGTGGAAGTGCCCAATTTTTTTTCAAACCTTCAATTGAATAGATAAAGAGACATTAATGTTTGACATCTTCTGGATGCAAATGGATTTGAATTAACATTATCTTTATGCTTTTTTTTGGGTTTTCAAATATCAAGACGTATAATTTTTTATGATCAATAAAATGATTCAATAATACTCTTTAATATATTTTATCAATATTCAAATAAATATTGAAAGTATTATTGAATTATTGTATTAATAAAGATAAATTGTATGCCTTGTCATTTGAAAAGAAAAAAAGCCAGCATAAAACTAATGATAATTCAAACCCATTGGCATTTACAACACACTACACATTATGCTATTTGGATTTGAATCATTAACCTTGTAAACTTTAAGTCCATATTTTATCTTCTTAAAAAGTTATGGAGCAACTTCTACATACTCTTCTTACTTACATACTTTAGCACATTCTTCTTCCATTGTAGCAAGTGTTGTACACAATTTTTGCAACTTGTTTTTTGTTTGGTTGAGATTTTGTTTCTTGAATTTTTCTCAAATGTGTTTATTCTTTTGGAGTATCTCCTATAGTTTTTTGTTTCTTTCATCCAATTCCTTATTTTTTGATTTAACTCTTCTTAATACAACTTTCATGCCATGAAACAATTTAGAATATTCATCAAAGCCAGTTTTCACTAGATTTGGAATATATTCTTTGAAATTTATCTCCACTGAAATTCTACTAGAAGTAAATTGTTTATTGTCTTAATCTACAGGTATGTCATGTCCTCTTTGTCTACATCTTTCCAATAAATAAAAAATTCACCAATCAAAGGAACCATCATTTTTAATTACTCAACACTCTACCAAAATATAACTCTAGAAAGTAAAAATGCTCAAAATTCCTCTTTGTTCATTTTTTAGCACCTTTCTTTGTACCTTTATAGCCTTCTATTTTAGAGATTGCAAAATTACATTCACCAAACACTAAATTCATAAATGCATGTAATAACACTTCATTAATTTTTTCACAAAAAAGAGTAAAACCTCTCAAATGATTGTTCTACTATGGTAAAGTGTAATCCAATAGTTAATACATTTAATACCAAATATATTGCATAACATGCTCAATCTGATACACTAGAACATTCCAAAATGATTTTGAAAATCCATAGACATTTTTTGCAATGTCAAGGAAATGGGGGCTGTAAATATAGAAGCTATAATGCTCCTTCTTTCCAACTATAATTATGCAGAGGGTAAGGCATAGTCAAGTTGCTACCAGTTTTTGTAGGAAGCTTCAATGCAACAACATAGCACAAAATAAATTTCAAACTCCACAGTTCCTATTTCTTGACCTCTATCAAAATAGAGTTTCATAAGTCCACAACTTTCAATGCAAACAAGATTAAAATAATTATAGAGCCACACTCTCTATGAAAGTACTTATCTCGATCAAGTTTCCTCATCCTTGTTCAAAACTTGTCTCAGAAGTCAAGTAAACTAGGTCAACTTCTTTCCAATTCCATCAATTCTGAACTTGAAGAAAATTGCTCTTTTACTCTGTAACTACATAACTCGAAGCACCAAAATCTAGAGTATCCCCAATAACACATCATCTTATTCCTTATTCACCTTGCAAAATGAAAATGCTTATCAAAATTTAGAACATTGCACTCAATAACAAAGCCTTTTACTATCCCTATTTTGCGCTAACCAAGTAACTAACTTTAATCATGTGAAAGCCACTTGGACTTATAATATTTATTTTGAATGACGCTTGGCTACATGCAAATTGTATGACGTACCATTTTCAATACCAAGTTATCAAATAACCCTACCAACAATGACAATATTTTACCAAACCCTACCAAGACCAACAACATAATTTACCAAACCCTAGCAAAAGTAGTACTATTAATGTTTATTCTCAAATGGATGTCAACTTCCTTTTTTTGCTTCCATTGCTTTATGTTTTAAATATACATTCTAGTTTACATTCTTCAAATATGTCTAAGATCATATTTATGATATGGATAATTGCATTGAAAAGCCATTATTTCAGCCAGAGCATTTCTAGTATTAAACAATGTTGCATACGTGCTGTCAATTTCAAAAGTATAATGAGACAAAATTTAACACAAAAATGCTTCTACCACAAACAACCCTCTCCAACCCTACACCCTCAAAACAACACTACAACAACATCCTAACCAACAATATTTGCACTTCTAAATGGATATTACACCACCTTCTAAAATCCAAGCCAATCGAATAATGCATTGGATCCTTGAGAAGCATTTTTAGTCTTAAAACCTAGGTCCAATTGTTATGGTTTTCTATGGGTATCTATTAAAAAAATGACCAATCAAAATAATTATTTTCAAGTGTTTACATTTAAGAAAAGTCAAAATGATTACCACAATCTACTAAGAACAATGAAATGCCATCCTTCAACTTCCCCTATACAATTCACAACAAACACCCCATGTAAAGTAGGCATGCTTATTGAAAGTTAGACAGATATATTGCTTATACAAGAATACTTACAACTAACCATACAATCCACTATCCGATGTCTCCACTATACAAGATAATTACAAACAAGAAACCACCAAAAGGATTCATTCCATCAGAAGCATGTTTAGTCTTAAACTATATTCCATATACTATTGATTTTAAAAGAACAATCAAACAAAGTTTAAGACAAATGCTCTTGCTAAAACCACGCCTCCGCAACCCTCCAACCTAAAACAATACTATAATTTTATGTCCTAGTTCCTATATATCTAAAAAATCCAAACCACAAAATTCCCATTACAAAGATCCAGATCCAAAACACAACTTACTTCTCTTTTTACCCAAGCAAATGCAAAACTTGCAGTCGCACCCACGACCCATAATTATTTTTCGTTTGCAAACGATAGTCATCAACAAGCCTTACCACTTGCATCATTATGTCCCTCCTAGAAGCATATTATGAGGCCCTGCCCTGTTATGCAATAGTAGAAAATATGTTACTCGTATCATGGGTATCTTATTGAGTGATAATTAAAATTATGTTTAGAGGCATGCAATAAAAAAAATATGTATTGGAAGATGATAATAGAGCAAGGGACAATAAATAGATGGACAATGGAAACAAATGTAGGACAAGCATACATGACAAAATGATATATTAATACATATGGTAAGTATTAAATATGGAAAATAAATAAAGGCGATTTATGATTATAATATCATTATGATATGCATTGTATAAAGGGTGTGACATTAGTATTGAGTAATAGGTTTGAGAGATAATATATGATAAAGTGCATCGTAGTGGAAAGCCTATAAAAAAAAAAAATTGATAAAAAATTGATAATTCCCACTAGTTCAGTATATGCAAGGGGATAAAGAACAACAACAATAATTCTAGGTAGTAATACTAATATATTATGGTGGAGTTATTATCAAAAGGAAAAATAGAAAATTAAGATGAGAGGGTTATTAATATGGCTAATTGATAAATACTTGAGAAATTAATTAATCACTTTGTCAATGTTTAGTTGGAGAAACAAATAATATTGTTGACTGCATTGAAGTTTAACAATGTTTTATTTATTTATGAATGGCTAAATATGGAGCGTTGGGTAAAAAAAAAAAATAGTCAATAGGCTCTTATCGATAATAATCAATTTAATATCATTGAATTAACAAATAAATAATAATATTTATATTAGGTCTTAAATATTAATCAAACAATCTTAAAGTTTTAAGGTGTAATTAAGGTTTGAATATCATTATTAAATAAATGATTAAAAGATGAGGTAGTCAATTGGTAATGTTTAACGCGCTTATAAATAATAATATTATTTACTTAGATTCTATAAGTTGATTAAGTAATAATATTTTTAGTGTTGAATTAATTAATTATATAGTAGTTTTAACAATTGTAAGAAGATAATTAACATTTGTAGATAATATTACGTTTATATAAAAAAATGTTATTATGAATAATACTAGTATTAATAATTGGTGTGGTATCGAAGCTTCATAGTTAATATTTTTTTTTGATGCATAAGAGTTTATTTAATTATAATAAAAACTTCAGAATAACAAGCGTCTGCTATGCAGGAGAGATAGTTGACAGAAAACCCAAAAAAGCCAGCCCGCCATGGCCACCATAGAAGTCGAAACAAGAGTTTGACATACATAGGAAATAACTAAAACCAACTGTTGAAACCATTTCTAATAATGCAAAGCAAGCCACTAAAATGACAAACAAAGCTAGAGCCACCATTATCACACCGACCCAAAAAAACCCCAAAATAGAACGAACAAACCCCAACTTACATGAAATTATTTAAGACTGCAAATTCACCAAACTCCTTCCAATCTTCTTTGTCCACCGCCATTAGCCTGAACATTTTCTTCAGAAAAATGATGGCAACTGCTCCCAAAGACTTGTGCCACATCAAACTTAGACCCTGCAAATCCAAAAGGAATGGATATATTTTCACCATGTCCTCCAAGGGAACCCGCTCCACATCACAAGGGTGAGGGCAGCCTCTACCCTCTATCACCACGCGAAGCACCTCATCAACACCTTTTGTCAGGTCCTCCTTGAAAAGCTTCAACAACAATTGCTTGGCCCTGGCCTTCGGCTCTAGATTATCAAGCAACGAGGCAAGAAAACGAGACAAGATGTGCAGATTATCTCTCCCATACTCCTTAGCCTCCAAATGACCCAAACCCAACACCATATTCACCGCCGCAAGCACCAACGGGTCATACTCCACCAAAATCCGCTTCAGACGTTGGTCAGTGACTTCCCTAAAGGAAGCCTGTTCGCTGACGAGCGCAAGGATATTGGTGTGTCCGCGCCAAAGTGAGCTAGACCAGAAACAAATACCTCCACCATGAATTTAGTGCACTTCTCCATCCTCAACCTTCTATCAGAGACACTTGATAGAAGGGAAGGCAGGAAACCCCAGAATTTCACATCAAAAGAAATGATGTAGAATCAAGCCAAGCAAACGATAATAAACCTAGGTTTCAAAGACGCTGCCACCCCATCAAGTCGTACAAACTCTCATTTAATGAGATGGCAATCCATTAGAACATCATTAAAGAATATCGTGGCCAGCTTAGAACTATCAACCTGTACTGGCGACTTTGAAGCAATACCAAAGCATGTCACTCAAACATCCAAACTGCCACCTCAAGTGAACCTCCGTCTGACGAATGCCACTGTGGCAAACATGCCACTCATAGTTAATAATATTTAACTTAATTACAATTATGAACAATATGTTAATGTGTCTAATATTAATGTTAGGTAAGGTTGGATTGACTTGGGGTGTGCAATGGAAGCCGAAGCCTTTAAGCAATCAAAATATTCAAATAAATAATATAATTGTTAGTTGATTTGATATTAACAATAATATTGTTTTTTCTCGTGGTGTCATTTTGAGATTTGATAATAATATTATTTTGACTAAATAAATAAAAGGAGTAATATAATATAATATAGCAATGAAAATGATAAACCCCGTGGATTTTATTGACTCAAATATCAACTACCTATAAACAAGTGAGATTTCAAGGAGATTCAACTGCTCCACAGCTCATATGCTACAGTTGGAGGAAAGAGAGTAAGAAACAAGCTAAGATTATCAGAAAGAAATAAAGGAGGTAAATTTTAACGTGCAAGAAAAGGAAGGCATGCAGGACACGTGGAGAAGGGGGAGGAAGTTCAGCTTACACTGCATGTCTTTCAGACATTCTATGGAACAGTTGATCTAGGGGTCCACATTTTGGGATGGAGGTTTACCAAGCAGAGTGAATTCAGGTGGAATCTGAAACCACGTAATACAATTTGTGCAAAATGTGGAGGTAAGTTACCAGCCATGGTTTAGCGATTATTTTGGAATCTGGAGACTGCTAAATTGTCTTATATTGTGTTTTACTTCATTCTAAAAGGGTTCTATCGTTATCTGTTTCTGTGGTTTTGATCTATGGTTGCTATTCTGCATTCACACATTTTCCTCCTTGTTTGACTTATTTTTCTGTTGCAGCATCAACATATTTATTCCATTTGTTGATTGTCAATTCTGGATTGTTAATGCCCATGCTTGTTAGCATATAGGTATAATCTTTCATGCTTGCTGTTGAAATTCTGTGAAGAGCAATTTTAGGATATGCCTAAGCTTCCAGTAATATCTTGTTTTTTTTAACATATTTGTATTCTTAGTTTCTTTCCAATATTAGCAGCCAAGATAATTATGCATCCTTATTTGAAAAACAAAAGGCACAGAGCTCTTTTTGACCTCGAAAGTTTAGTAGATGAGGTGTTGTGAAGATTTACGTTTTGTTGTTCATTTTTAATTGGATTTTTATAATTCAACAACTCGTTTCATAGTTAAAATTTCACTGTGGATTTGTAGCTCTAAAACTGAGATACCTAATCCCTAAGACCACTTTTCTTTGAGGTATTCTGTCCAACAATTGACGGGCCTTGTCTGTGCGTTTGCTTTTTGCATACATATCTACAACTACAACTTCAACACTTGAGGCAGCGTCGATGCTGGGAAGGGTTGAGGAATTTAGATTTGCATTTGCTTGAAAGCTTTAAAGCCCTTCCAACAAATCCATTTTAAGCATATTCTGCAAATATTGCATTTCATGAGATTCTCGCAGTATTTTGTCAAACAGTAGGCGCGCCTTGTCTATGCTTCCTTCATTCCGCATTTGCAATATCCGATCTGATATGCTTCTCACTCCTCCAAACTCTCTACTGACCTTTCACTTCTCCAATTTGGCGAGCTGCAGCCTCAAAATAAGGTTTCCATGATGGTTTTAGAGTATGTTCACTAAAATGAATATTACTGTCACGATCCTAATAATGCGCACATTTAGGTTTTAATGATGGTTTTAGAGTATGTTTATTAAAATGAAAATTACCGGCAAGATCCTAACAATGAGCACATTTAGGTATTAACATTACTGCATCCTTTACCCTACGAAGTTTACCCTACGAAGTTAAGTATATGTCAGCATAATTAATATATAATGTATATTTTATATATAATGCATGTGTTAAATTAATATAGTTTTTATGAGTTTTCTTAATTTGGAAGCTAAAAGATAGGGCAGTAGTTGAGCGTGTTTCAATAGTTGAGATAGTAGTTGTTTATATAATGCCCAATAGTTGTGATAGTAGTTGTTTATATAATGCCCAATAGTTGTGACATGACTACCTTAACTTAAACAAAATGTATTCCTTTGATCTAAAAAGCAACCAATCATGTGATGCCACATCAATGCTCAACTACCCATGATGTGAATGCACAAGTATTGGTAATAGGTTTGTTTGGGCCTTTTTGGACACCTTGACAAAAAGCATGCTGATGTGGCATCATATTTGATGATGTGGCCTTGTTTGGGCCTTTTTGGACACCTTGACAAAAATCATGCTGATATGGCATCATATTTGATGATGTGGCCCTGAAATGAAAGTTATAAGCAAGGGACTTGCCAAGTAAGTTGCAAAAAAAATTGGAGTGATTTGAAATTTCCAAGTAGGATTTTGAGAAGCGTGAAGTTAGGGTGCACAACTATTGGGTCCTCTCCTATAGTTGTTGGGTGCTTCAAATTAATTTTAGGGAAATTGGGTTGCTAAAGAGTACCGTTGGCATAAAAAGGACAGCAGTGCTTCAGTGTCATTGGGATAATGACCTATTTAAGGAAGGAATGGGATAATAATGACCTATTTAAGAAAGGAAGAGAACTGGACTTAAACTATACATTAGACCTTACTTTTCGTTTGACCATCACTTGGTTTTTTTTTAAGTCAATTATTTATTTGACTAGCTAAAGTCTTCTCCATGACCTTTACATCCACTCCACTTTGGGAGCGTAGTTATTTATTTCCTTACCACATTATTGATTTTAACAATAATTGAAAACTAAAACACTCTTATTTTGGAAATGTATTTAGGTTAATTAATTGAATTATTTGACATACAATAGTATGGATAAATAATTGATTATCAAAATAGTGCATGTATATGTTATAATAGATAGTTTTAAATATAAGAAGAGAATAATTTATTCTAATTAAAATGAAAATGGTAATATAGGTGAAATTATATGTTGAGATCATTGTAGCAATCTTAAATTTACTTCAACTTCGAGTTAATTAGAAAGGAAAACTAATGTGAGACTTGGGTAAATTTATTTGAGTATATAAATTTAATGTCATTACCTAATTATTTACTTATAGTTAATGCTAAGTAAAAAGAGTAGAAAGAGAATCAACACTATGGGTAATCGATTTAATTTGGATAAAGGTAAGCGAGTCTAGTATTTTTTTTCTATATATAGTTAACAAAATCTTATCATTCAAACCTTAGTCATTATCTTAGTAATCATCCTTTGAGTTGCTTTTCATTATCATGATCATAAATATCAAGGTCGTTACTATTTCATATAATTGAGATTATTTTGTTGTTAATAAATGAGAAATTGCAATTGACTTAATTTATCAAGTTACATAAATATGCTTAATACTATTTGGAAAGGCGTCAAGATAATGTAAGCTATAAAGAAAAAGTATGGAATTAGTGTAATGGGTCAATCATTATAATTATTTTATTTAGTAGGATAATTTTTATTGCGTTATTGGTTGAATGGGTCTATCAGATTTGTTGACCTTTAGTTTTGGGGTTGGAGTATGAAATAATGATTTTAATGATTAGCTTTATGCTTTATTAGGGTTGCTAAAACTTGTGTGATGATAGGCAATAAAAGAGATTTCCTTGATTAGTTATAAAAATGTTAAAAGTAGCTTTGGTTGTAAGATTTATTTACTCAATTCATATGATGCACAAAGATTGTATGATTAATGATGCTTAAAATTAAGAACTAGAATCCCTAGGTAGTGTAGGAGCAAAGAGGTTGAGAGTAATTTATCTTTCTTCCAATATCATTCAATTTTAGAAGATTTAAGCGAATGTTCAATAATTATTGCATGAAGGATTAAAAGAAATATGCCAATTGTCTAATTTACTTGATGGTATTTAAAGGCTACATGATTGTCAAGTATTTTGCATTGAAGGATTAATAAGTGATTCCTTATTCAATGTTAGATTAGATAGTTCATCTAGCATTTGTTTTGGACAGGTTGTGAATTATGTTATTGTAATCTTTTTATAATATCATTAGTTTTACTACTCGTCTTATAATTTAAGAACCCTATAGGGGAATTTTCTCTTATAGAGTTATAACTTATAGAATAGGGGCATGATGTATTTTGAGTTGGAAATTGAGTTTATTGTATGTAAACATTATTGGGATTATGTTGTGTCAAAATAGAGTTATATGTTGACCCTGAGGGAAGATACCCTCATTGTAAGTAACCCAGTATGAAATGTGAAAAGTTGAACTACGATTCCTCTGCGAATTATAAACGTAGGCAAGGTCATCTGAGATGAGCCCCCAAGGAATTAGGTAGGGCCCCTAGGACTGTCCTTTAGAGTCTTGTATGTGATTAGTCATTTTCTCCTGATATCGTAAACTAGCATTGATTTATATAGCTTGTCTTAGTAATCATGTGCTAACTACCTTTGATCTTATGTGTGTGCCAAGTCATGTAGACCTTGCAGGTATAGGTATTGGGAGCGAGGAGTTTTTGACATGATGGAATGCAAGAGGTACGTTAAGCCAATCTAAAGTAAGTAGATTCTATTGCTAAAAATAGTAAATCGTATCTATTTTTGCTTCAAACTAGTGTGATCATTGACCATAGTTGTAAGTAGTGAATTGTGTTGTTTTGTCTTTTAAGTAAACATAAAAAAATTATTTGCAAATTAGTAAATTCATTGCAAATTGTTAAGTTGTTAGAGTTTAAAATGTGGGCATGACACATATTTATTAAACATATGCACACCAATAAACCAATAATTAGAAAAGACATATAATCTAATCTCACACACTCCAACATTAAATAAATGCACCACACAATAAAATGCGATATGATTAAATTAATATAGTCATAAATTTTGTCATATATATATATATATAATTTACATTTATATAGTAACATATCACAATAATCAATAATCAATAAATAGATACTCTCTCTTTCATTATATAACATAATAATAACAATAGTATATTATTAATTCTATTGAAAATATCATAAATAATAATAAGCATCAACTCTATTATTATTATATATAGTATTATTCTCAAAATCTAAAATTACTCCCTTCAACCATCTCTTCACCAATCGCACAATGCACAAAACGTAAGAAACCTATTATTCTCAAAATCGTATGCTATGGAGACATGTAGCAAAAAGAATTGACTTTCTTTTTCCCAAACAAGATAGCCCCCAAACTTATTTATTATTCATTCATAATAAATCTACAATATATCATAATTAGTAATATTAACTAACTTATTATATATAATAATAAAATATTTGTACTATAATAATATTCTCAAAACTTAATATTATTCGCCCCCCCAAAAAAGATTATGTTATGGACCCACTATTTTAGTCTTTAATATGTCACCTCAATACTGTGTAAAATATTTCATTTTATTTTATCTGATCATCGGACGAACCAGAGTTTGCCACTTGGTACCATCCCGCACTCCCACAAACAACCAAAGTCCTCAGAGACAACCCTCGCGGGATTGCAGAGAATGATCAAGATGTTGCCATATGGCACAATACGAACCTTTAGATCACGGGCCTGCCATTTAGCTTTACAAAGAACCGTGGACTCCAAGGACATGTGGCACCTTCCTGCTTCCCTGCACTACTATTCCAACGAATATTCTAATCTATGCAAGCTTGCAAGCACCAATGAATACTGAAAACATATCAATTTGGTACCAAAATAATTGAAATGAATGAATAAAGGAAAACATCCCAAACAACAAAGCTCTCCATTTGCAACGCTACCACCACCTTAAAAACCTTGCATCTTTTTAATCCAAACTAAAGAAAAATGCCTACCACTCAAAAATTATAACATCCCATTGGTCCAAACAACACCTACAAATTCCCTTTTTAACCACTTTACATTAATACTTCGTAATGATTATACATCCTTAAATAGTACTATAAAACGTGCTAAACAACCCTCATCTAATACAAAAAACATTAAAGACTCAAATAAATTATTACTAAAAAACCACTCGACACTGCATAGTACAACTAAAAAGCCATTTTTTTATTGTTGAAAAGTACATGCTTCTCTCGAAGTACGTGAAGGTTGCAAAAATGACTCAAACCTTCACAACCAATCACATCCTCGATAAACACCCTTTAAAATATGTTTTGTTAACAAATTTGTATCTTTGCCCCTCAAAACATAATCAAACCCACAAATTTCACTCCCACAAAATAATTTGCGCACATCATTCCCTGAAAGGTACACAAATTATTTGCCCCATGAAGCGAATTGGAAAACAATAGTTCATGCAAGTCGATAGGTGCTAAAAATACTAAAAATATAAAGTTAATCTACCTAATCTAATTTATAGTTATCAAAAACCAAATCCCACTTACCTAATCTTATAAAAAACAATCATAAAAAGTCTAAACTATAATTTCACTAAATAAAACAAATTTTTGTCTACAATTTTTTTTTTAAAATAATATGCATTGAAGATTTTTTTTTCTAAAATAACTACCAATATATTTGGCAAGTTTCTATTTTTTGTATTAATTATAGTTTGAACAATATATACATGAGAGCAATACTACTACTTGTCAAGAGTTACACTTACATACTATCACAGTTTTATCAACTGTTAAACAACATCAACTATTACATAGATAATTACATAATACCACATATTGTCAATTTGTTAGATATCATCAAGCTATCCTACTAAGAGAATCACTGGGAACCTACCAAATCCTACCACTATGAACTTGTCATGTGTGTCACATGTGTGGTCCAAAACTAATTGCCTGTTGGTCGCTGCTATTTCTGACAAAAAAGAGCCATATAGCCATCCAAACTGTATTGTCTGCTCTATCATCTAGTCTAGTTACTAGGTTCAAAAAGGTATTCCTTAACCAAAATTGGGGCTATCCACCTATTTAATCAGTTGATCCCTCACTACCAGCTTGGTGCTTCATACCAGAAGGGCCTCAACTGCCTTAATCTCTTCTTGTGTAAAGTCTTCAGGCCTAAGCATTGGCGGGGGGTTCTCTAACTGAGCCTCTTTTGCCATTCTTTCATTGAAGTCTTTTTGGAAGATTTACAAGGCTTGAAGAAAAATTTTTGAACTTGGTTGACCGACGTGCCAAGTGTGACAGAAATTGACCTCCCGCAAGTTTATTTGTAACACACCCTCCTCCAAAAGCTTGAGGAATTTGAACTTTGTAACCTTCACAGTCATAGTGACTTGCAATGCAATGTTATGAAAGGTGAGTCTTCTCGAAGACTTAGTAAGTGCCCTCATGTTTAAATCTTTCATCATTCCAGACTTTCCAGATGTACCATAGTATTTCAGCTGAGAAAACAAGACCAAAACAATGTTTGTTCCTTGCCAATTTTATTTCTATTGAATAAAATGGCTCTATCCATTCTGAGTGACCCATTATTATTCCATATGTCTAATTTATTGCAACATAGATTCCATATTTCTTTTGCAGAAATATAGTAAAAAAGTATGTGTTTTATTGTCTCTGGAACCTATATAATCTGCAAGTTTCAATCTCATTTGCATTTGTTTTGTAAGCCAATATGTGGAATATCAATAACCATCTGAAGCATGCCTTCTTTGGTTCTATTGTTTTGGACCAATTGTTTGAAAGGATTTTTGAGCATTCATTATCAATGTGATTTACATTCCGCTTGTTGTTCAGGAACTCATAAATACCCTGTTGTTTAGTGAGAGTTTTATATATAGTTTTTGCATTAAACTTGATGATACTGGACCCATTGGTCCACAAAAATTCTTTTTATTGCTCTGGGTTGAACTTACTATTAAGCAGCCATTCCAAGCTACTGCATGCCTCTTTAACAATGGAGGAAGTTCTCCAATGGGTATTTGGTATGTGATATTTATTTTTCAATTGGTTCCACTCTTTTAGCATGTCATCCTTCAGGATGTCTATAAAACAATTGATTCCTTTATTGTTCCAACTCTTTGTTGAACAACCCTGTAGCAGAGCTAAGGGTTTATCTTTGTGTTTGAGGTTCCACCAAATAGATCTATGTGTGTACAAGGTGCTACCCTGAAAGTACTGAGCATTGCTTATATGTTCCTTGACATGTTCCCATGCTTTCCAAATGCTTTTGAAAACCACCAAACCTTGAGGGGATAAAGGGCAATGACAGTTGAGAAGGTCACTTAGGAGGAGGTTCTTCCAGCTTTTTCCATGTTTGGGAGTAGCTCTTTGTATGTTACTTTTGATTAGCACTTTCCATTGTTCATTCTCATTCAAGGCCTTGAAGATCCATTTGGTAGCTAGAGATATGCCTTGGAATCTCATATCCTTAAGCCCAAGCCCCCTTCCTCTTTGGTTATACTGCACCATCCCTAATTAACTGCATGCCTCTTCTTACTGCCTCTCCCATTTGACCAGAGAAAGCTTTGAATCCTTTTTTAGATTTCTTCCACTTTTAACTACTAAAAAGCCATACTGAGGAAAAGTACAGGTTATAAGAAGATTTTTTTTTTTGGAAAATTTGAACTGTCCCAGCCATTGAGAGGTAGTGCTTGTTCCATTTTTCAATATTCTTCTCAATCCTATTCTTGATCTAGTTCCACATCCCCTTTAGGTTTGGGCATACAAAAAATGGTATGCCCAAGTACCTAACTTGCTTGTTTGGTCCTCCCCACTGAACACCAAACTTGTTTTCCCACTTTGGAGGGTTGTATTGCCATCCTAGAAGGATCGATTTGGATATAGAGACCTTCGCACCAGAGGCTTCAGAAAAGGTGTTTAATTTTCTCATGTTAGGTTGGAGACATTATCTTCTTCCAACAGGGGGAGTAGGGATGTATCATCAACAAATTGGACATTCACTAGTTCCTCATTATTGGGGAGATTTATACCATTAACCCTTGGTGAGGGTTCATTGGATTTGAGGATGTAATATAAGGCATCTGAACCAATTACAAACAGTGGAGGAGCCAACAAGCAGCCTTGTCTAAATGATCTTTCGAGTGCAAATTCTTCAGTGAGTGAACCATTCACATCAACTTGGGCTACTGCATCTTTGAACAGTGTGACTGTCATATTGTAAAAAGATTGTGGGAAGCAAAAAGTTTCGATGGTTAGCCTGATCAAAGACCATTCCACCCTGTCATATGCCTTTTCGAAGTCCAGGAGTAAGATAGCAGCCTTTTCTTTAGAGACCCTTTCCCATTCTAATGCTTCCCAATTGGTGATGAGGTTCTCCAAGATGTATCTACCCTTGATGAAACTATTTTGGGTTGAACTGATGAGCTTGGGCAGTATGCTAGTTAGTCTTCTAGCCAGGACTTTGGCCAAAATTTTATATGACACATTCAACAGGGTTATAGGCCTCCAGTTCCTTATTTGAGTCTTGTCACCTTCCTTTGGAAGTAGCTTAATAATGCCTTTGTTTGTGTCACTCCCCAGGGAGCCCCCCTCCAAGGCCTCCTTGTATATTAGGAAAAGATCATCAACAATCTACTCCTTAAATGCAATGCCTTATAGAATTCTGTTGGAAGTCCATCAGCCCTTGGAGACTTATCATTCTACATTGAATCTATTGCCTTTTTTATTTCATCTTTAGACACTTCAAAGGCCTAGCTCCACCACATCTTCTCCATCTAGTTTCTTGGGGATGACATTTCTGATTAAATTCCTTGCAACCTCACAACCTTGCCCACCATTTTTAGAGGAAAAAAGGTTCTTGTAGAACTTGAAGAACTAGTTTTTAATCACATCTTGGTCACCCACTACCTCTTCATCCACATGGATTTGTTTAATGTGTTCTTTGAAGTTTTTTTCCCTGATGAGCTTGAAAAAGAATTTGGAGCCTTTGTCACCTTTTGTAAGCCAATTGACCTTGGACTTGATTTTGAGCCCTTGAATTCTCTTATTTTGAAGCCTTCTCAAGGAATCTTTAGTAAGAATCAACTTATTCCCCAAGTCCTCATTACTGGGGTCCTTCTAAAGCTCGACCTCAGCTTTCAACAAGTCCTCTTGAAGAAGACCTTCCTCTCTTCTGCTATCCTTGGCTTTCTTTTTCCCAATAGTCTGGAATAAAATTTTCCATCCTTTGACATTTATGTTCCATCTCTCGATGGCACTTAAGTTTTTGTGCATGAATTTGTTTATCATTCTGAGAGTTTGGATGGCATCTATGCAGTCCTTATCTTGGAGTAGGCTGGTGTTGAGGAGGAAGCTCCCCCTCTTCCTTCTTACTTCTCTCGATCCCTTCCTTAGAAGGATCCTTATTTTGATGGAGTGGTGGTCAGACAAAGTGTAGGGGTGAACTTCAATCTTACAACCATCCCTGATAGAATTAGGAAGAAAGTATTCCCTGTTCATATAGAATCTTTCTAGTCTACAATATATCCTTTGGTTCCCTTTTTGGGCATTGCACCATGTGTACCATATGCTAGGGAAGTCTTTTTTCTGTTCCTCCACAGGATCAATCAACTTGAACTTACTCTTCATTTTTTACTAGTAGTACTTTTCATTGCCTTTCCATTCTATGTCAATCCCCCCAAGTTTGTATTCTTGGTTCTCTATCATATTGAAATCCCCTTCGAGTACCCAGGGGATGTTGTCCAACTCACACACCCATTTCCATAACTTAATTCTCTCTCCATACTCATTTGGAGCATATATTAAGCAAATTCCGAAGGATAGGTCACCCATTTTTAGAGTTACCCATACAACTCTGTTACAAGGGGAGACACCATGTTTGGTTACATATTGTGTCTAGTTTTTGGCAACAATAATAAAGGATCCCCCCTTCCTTTCTCATGATTGTGGTAAAGTGAGATGAGTCCCTCCAAATGAAGTTGAGGTTTATTTCTAGCATTCAAAGCCTGTAGCTTTGATCTCTTGAAGCAAGACCACGTCCTTTTCTTTGCACTGATTGAGGAACCTTCTAACGACTTGCTTTCTGTCCATGGACTTTAGTCACCTTACATTCCATGAAATATAGTTAAGGGCCATTAGATTCAGGATTTGAGCCTGGTTCCTTTTTAGGCCTAAAGCTCTCAAAGCACTTAGGCACTTTCAACTCTACTTCCATCCTTTTGGGCAATGGGCTTGCAATGACTACACTGAGTTTTTCCTCTTTTTTTTGGAGAGTAACTTGAGGTTACCTTTTCCTTTAGGGATTAATGTTTCTATCCCTTTCCTTGGCCTTCCCCTTGGTTTGCAGGAAGCATCTGGTTTAGCCTCCCCCTCATAGACACCCTTAGATGTTGGTTCCCCTATAGCAGCCTTTGAAAGCTTAGTGGTCCCAAAGGGCTTATTTGGATCAACATTGGTTACCAAAACTCAGTTCTCAACCTCTATTTGATCAGAGGGAGCATTTTCTATTGCAAGTGCTTTATCAATTCCCCAAGAACCAACCTCATGCCCACTTACAACCAATCCTACACCATTGGTGTTCTAATTGCAATCACCTTTGTGGCCATTTTCCTTTTACTGAATGGTTTGTAACCAACTCATCAATGATGCTAGAGTGGATATAACTAGGCATAAAATTGTTTTCTAAGGCACTTACCATATCCTTGACTTTGCCATGCCTATCTTCCAACTATTGCATCTTGTTAAAATCTTCTTTATATAGTTTGAAATCTTTTAGAAAAGAAGTTTGACTATTAGGAGCATGATTCTCTCTAATCCCAGCCTTGGAGTTGCTCCTTATCTTGTCCATTGCCAACTGTTGGGCATTCTTTCTACCTCCTTTATCAGATGGTTTGTTTAAGTTGGGATCAATTTCCCTTATTTCATGATTCTCTTTGGGTAGGGCTAGATCATCACAGTTAGGTTTTCTGGGGTTTGAAGTGGTGCCATTATGCACAGTGGTGGAGAGGTCTCCTTCACCAACAACAACATTACAATCCAACACCAAGTGCTCATTTGTTGAGGGCTCTTCAAGTACATCCACCCTCTATTCATACTTTTGAGTTTCCAATTCCATGCTCTCGAAATTGCTCTTCGAATCAAATTCAGATTCTTGACTTAAAGTTTCAGAGAAGCCTTCATCCTCAAAAGAACTTGCGTTTGTGTCACCGGACCAAGGGTCCTACTTGTCTTTTAGGATTTCAACCATATCATTGTCACTAGTAATGTTTTGTGAAGGCATTTCATCCCTACCCACTACCCTTTCACCATCCAAATCTCCTGTACTTTTCCTGCCAAGGTCCAAATTGCTACAGGGGATGTTGCCCATGACAGAGATCGGATTATCCTCAGAATTATTTGCACCTCTGAATGAATTGTTAGGGTTTTGGGCTGCACCCTTTGATACAATTTTATTCTTTTCCCTCAGTTGAGCATTATTCTTGCCTTTGTTAATTAGGGGAAAATTTCTCCTTGTAGACATTGAAAAATGTCCTAAGTCCACGAGCATCATTTTTCTTGGTCGTTATCCTTCGAGAATTGAATAATTTTAATTATTCAATTAAGTTTGACCACATTCCTCTATTAATTAAATAATTTTTAATTATTTAATTAATTCACCTTCTCATCTTTATTCTATCTTGATCAATTAAAATTATTTAATTTTGTCGCTAATATATCCCTTTCTTCGATAATTAAATAAATCATTTTTTATTTAATTATTTATCTTTCATCTATAGTCAGATAATAATAATAATCATTATTTGACATTTTATTCTTCTATAATTAAATAATTGTCAAAATTATTTAATTGTGTTTCATTCCTCTCTTTTGGATAAATAATTCAAATTAATTATCCATGTCTAATTTCCACTTCCCTTACCAGAGGGCGTGTCGCGCCAGCGCCACCGGACACGTTAAAAAGTTTACCAGGCGCACTGCAGTTTATAGGGGGTCATGCTACCCGATTCCTGCAGTCTAAAAATAAAAAAATAAAATTTTTTCCACCTCCCCATTTAATTAAATTGATTAATTTAATTAAATGCTCCTTTTGTCATTTTATCTAAATAAATAATTTGGATAAATAATTTATTTGCCACTTGTCATTTTCCTCCATTTTGAATAAATAATTTGCACCTCCACTTGGTCAAAGATACCCTGCCATTATTTCATGTCATAGCCTGCATGTCCCTGCATGTCTGCTTGTCATGATTCCTCCAAGAATAACATATTCTTGGTGCATCAATTTTGGACCATTCATCTTGGAATCCTTTTAGAGGATTAATCTCAACCGTCCATTCGAAGGGTTGTCTATAAAAACAACCTTCCTTCTCCATTTTCAGCTTAACAACTAATTGTCTCCAACTTTCTTGCTACCATTTGCAGGGTTTGCACAAATATTTCAACAAATCTGAGGGCAAAGTCGCATAACAAGAAGAAGGAGAGCAAGAGAAGTGATTCAAGTTCAAGCATGGGGAGTATTTTAATTTGATGTTTTATTTTCCTTATGCTTTCATTGTTTTCTCTTGTTTGGATGAGGTTAATAGTTTAGAAGTGTTGGCTGTCACTTTGTCTATTCTATTTGATTTCTAACCCCATCTCACACTCCTAACATGACCTTCCCGTCTATAGAGGCATAACACGCTTAGACCCCCCAAGATTTCAAGATCGCACAAGATGTCCCCATTGTCAAGTTTCAATAGTAGGGCATCTGGAAAGTCTACTCCTGGTAGGATCGAAACTAAAACCCTTACATTTGCATGGGGTAGCATAGATTTTGTGTTATACATTCTAAAGATTTTGCCATAGGGCCCGATCAAAAGGGGAATGAAGGCCCATATTCTCGGTGGAACATTTTTTATTGTCATCCATCTAGGGCTCGAAAGAGCTAGAATTTCATCATTGAGGGCTTCTGGCGACCATGCCACAACCTGAAATATGTTGTTTTCGATATTCCAAAATTGTTTTTCTAGGGTTTTCTTCTACATTTCATGATTTTTTAGGAAGGTCACATACATTCCCTTCTCAATCATTCTATAGTATGAAAAAAGAATCCCAATTTTTTTCCCCCAAATGTTAGCAAGCCATTCATCCATGAATTTTGGGACCCTATCAATGTCCATGATAGCCAAAAAAAATTTCCTAATTTTTTAGTTTAAAATCTTGCTCACATAAAGCCTTCACTAAATTATCATTAGGAACCATGATGTCAATTTTTGGGGAGCCAAAAGGGTCCTTACCTCTTCCACATCCCCCATTTTTGTTGCTCCCTCCTTGCACAACAAACTTGGCGTCCACATGAAGCATGATCTCTTCTCTTGCCATAATGTCTTGAAATGATTTTGGGTGTGAATGTCCTTCTGCACTAGAGAAAGGCCCTTTATTAGTGCCAGGGAGGGGGGGCTAGTATCCCCACTCATGATTCTTCAAGCTGTCTGCCCCTTTTGCATGGGTGAGGCTGGGAGACTGCAGATTTCACACAAGGGAAGGCATGGCCGAGGGCAACTCTGCAGCGCTACATAGAGGGTTTGTGGAGGAGGACAGAGCCTCCCCCACATTGCACGAGCTGAGTGTCAATCAAACCCTAGAGTTGCAGAGCGATTTTCTAATGCTATCTAACTCCTTTATCCACAAGTTTCTATTCAAATTATGAATGGAATCTATATAACTCTAATGGGTTACAAAGAAATGGACACGATGAAAGTTTTGAAGATTATTACGATGAACAAATTCAAAGCGTTACCGAGGTTGAAGAAGTATAAGCACCACATTTTTGGTGACTGCTACCACAATTGTGTTGTCATTAAGTTTTATGTGGATCCACATTGTCTGAATGTTGCCCAAGTTTGAGCTTACATCATTTCCTTGGATGCAAATCATCTCTTATTTCATATTTTTCAATTTAATATTATTTAGAAAAACTTTGAGAGATTCGTAATTTCATTTAAATAAAAAGTCATGGTTGATTATTTACTCGAGGAAAAAATATTGTTAGAATGGAACTTGAATACTTGACAATAGAAAGCAATACAACAACCATCTCTATTACTTTCTCACTTAAATTTAAAATTAATGCAACAATTCTAATAATAATTATAATACAATACTAAAATATTATATTAATATAATTATATATATATATGATCAAATAATAATATTAGTATGAATATAAAAAATATGAAAATATAATAATTATAATTTAATAATAACAATAATCAAATAATAATATAATAGTAATATTATATATACTAATAATCAAATAATAATATAATTATTATAATTTAATAATAATAAAAAATTATAATATTACAATTATAATATTTATAGAAAGAAGAAATAGATAATAGAATTAGTTTTTTTTCATCCGTAACAATAATAATATTATTTAGTTTAGTTTTACCTCTTTGAAATTTGTATCACTAATTTTATTTTCTTTTACAAATATATTCATTTGTTTTATTATAAAAAAATTATTTCTTTTCAAGGTACGTTGGAACGAATATAGAGCTTGTTGTACACCGTGGATCTGAAATAATTAATCTCGCTTTTAAACATATATAGCGGAGTCCGTGTAGTTCATGCCCTGTAGCGGAAGTCCGTGAGACTGTTTTGATCAGTTCTGAGGATGGTGCAAATCTAATTTGAACTTGGAAAATATTGTACTCCCGCTTAGATAGTGTTCTCAAAATGCAACGCCTACGGTACTCTTCATAAATACTTAATGGCGGCGCCGTCGGACAACGCCATTAATGTCCTGAAACTCATTCCAGTTTCCCGCCACGTCGGGCCACGTCGGTTCACAACTTAACCGAGACAACCGGAATAAGACTGCACATTTGCATTGTGGGTATTGTTTGGAAACAGCAAATTTTAATGGATTTGAGTGTTAGGAGAGAGAGGAGGGGGAACGGAAGAGGAAGAGGAAGAGGCAGAGGTAGAAGAAGCCTGAATATTTTCAACTTCTCGCATAAGATATGGAAATTATTTTTGAGAAGAAGTGGAAGGCCCAAGAAGCAATCTAAGAAGGTAATGGCTTTTCCAACAAACTGTGATTTGTAGTATCTGCTTTGTGGGTAAATAAATATTGTTACTTGATTCCCGTGACGCCTGCTACACTCTACCTGGTAAAGCCTTGGTTTTCTTATGACGAATTTAATGCTCTACCTTTAGCAAGCGTCTTTGATTTTTTGAGTATAATTTTTTAGAATATCTACATGGCCGGATCATTTTACACTGGTCTTTATAATGTCTTTGAGACCTCACACCAACCTGTCAACTCAAAAATATGTGATACTTGTACTCGACCACTGTATACATAAATGGGATAGTTATACTCAACTATTATGTGCAGAATTGTGCGATTGTGAGAGTATGCACAACTATTGTATGTATAATTGCCCAGGTTTTTAGTTTTACATAGTAACTGAAGAGAGGGCAAATAATGGGTCCTTTGCATGCAGTAATTGTGTCGTTTCCTGCACTCAATCCACTGATGAATCTGGTCATGAGGGGGTTTTCTATAACCTATGTTAGACTGAATGGATGGACCAACAGCTTTTAAAAGCAACATCCAAAGATGCAGCAGCACGCGACTATGAGGTTCAAGAAAGGGGCTTAAATTTTTGGTTTTTAAGCATTCCAGACGGGTTACCACCTGACCATGGTCGAACGTCTGAGCTTGATGAGATATTAGTTAACCTGCAATGTTTGGGCCCTTCTTTGGAAAGTCTGTTAACTGCAGAAGATAAGTATGTCCCGTGAATCACCTGCATCTTTTTTGATTTCTCTCTCTCCTACACTGCAGAGGTAGCTAAAAATCTTAGGGTGCCCAGAGTTGTCTTATAGCCTTGTTGTGCTGCACATTCCATTATTCATTTGAACGCTAACTTTCTTCTTTCTCAGGGCCATATTCCTGTCAAAGGTATTTATTCTACAAATTTTGTTTTTCTTTGTAGTATTGATAAAATTGGAGAGCTTTGAAAAGTAAATCATATATTATAATCGTCATTTGTTAAACATATAGTAAGTTATTCTTTTCGATAATATGTTCTGTTGCATATAATCTGCGGTTTATTTTTGTAGTTTTATAACTTTGAACCATCCTGAGATATTGATAGTCTCTTTGATATCAATTCTTAAACTGGAGAGCTTCGAAGAGATTTGTTTTTTATATTTTTAGGGATCTAAAGATCTTTTAAATTAGTAAAATATATGAACAATTTTATTGCTATGTGTTAAATGAAAGGCACTGGTACTCTGAAAAGTTGTCTCACACTGGGAAAAACAACTTTGAGGTAGTTGAAACATTTGTCGCCTCACACTTTAAAACAAACTTTAACTTGCAATTTAGTGTAAAAGGTTGCAAAAATATTGTTTCAAGCTCAAGAATAGAGTAGCCCTATGAATATATTGAAGCAACAGTTGTAGGGAGATTGGTTTTGGTTTGTCTCTCTTTTTTTTAAAATTCTGCTGTGGCAGGGTTTTCTCCTCACTCGTCTGTAGTATCATGAATTTCTTGTTGGAATACTTATAACCATCGCGATATTTCTTTATCAGCTTTAAGCATAAATCCTTGTCTTTATTAATATCTTTTACTTCTATGTACCCTAAGCTTGACTTTGGGCAAGAGTAAGGAGGGTGTGTGAATCTTCAAGTGCATGCAAGGAATTTTAATTGCAATGTAAGATCATGGACACCTATACAAGGAGAGCATAAACATTCCCTATCCCAAATTCCTCTTTTGCAGGAAGGATTAGCATGCATTACTTCCATAATGCTGAAATGGAAAAAGAAGAATCATGCAATGTATTTATGCAGTCCTTATGTTTTTCCAGTTGCAGTAGCCAGATAAACCCACCTCTGAAAGGGTAAAATCCAGGGGATAGAGCCCCAATCGAACAATTTCTTATTGTTTTCAAATTTTTGAGTAGGTTTTGCTGTGTCTCAACTATTTTGGTATACCAAGTCTGAGTATGCGAACTATTGCTTTAAAATTTTAAATATAAAAATATCATTTTTTTCTCTCTTATAAAAGTAATTTTTTGCCTTTTTAGGTTCCCAATACCATACAAAGATATTTTCTAAGATACTCCCAAGAAAGATCTTTGCTTCTATGGGTTACACCTCATCCCCAATAACTTATGTTCTAACAAACTGTAAAAGATCTAAATTGTATTTTGCACTTTTATATTCATTGTACATTCTCCACTTGCATGATAAGTGACCATAGCAAACAATCCTTATCATGATTTTAAGGCTGTAACATTATAGTCCATAAGCCTTAGTTGCATGATAAGGCCTAAATGCAAATTACATGAAAATGGTCTGTAAATGAACTACAAAAATAATATTCCTAATCATGGAATGTAATGGTGCATCCTTAACATCCTAGTCAGGATTGCTTTTGTAGTCCATTTTCATGCAATTTGCACTTAAGCTTTGAGTGTGCACATTGAAAATAAATATATACAAGAGAAACATAAAAATGAGAGAAATATAAATCAGATCTTTCTTAGTATTTGTCTGAGTGCAACTTTTGAGATGGGGTGCATACGATTATGCTATCATCCTTCTACGCTTTTCCCTCCTTTAAATATTGTTATTAATAAGATAGTAAACAAGAAAAAGAAAGCCATGATATTCACAAACAGCCAAAATCTCTTGGAATGAGTCCTTTGCTGTTAGGCTTCAAGGCTCAACCACTACTGTGCTGAATGAACCTTTGCTGAGGAGCTATGTACATTATCCCCCTAAATATTTTATTGAAAATCGTTTTTTTTAAATGGTGGAGAAAGGCATTTCTTGAGCATATTTTTGCATCGTGGCTTCCTTTAGTACCTGCATATCGTTTGGGGGATACTTTGTGCGTACTCCATTTTTTTGTGGTTTATGTTAATCATGAAGAAGCAAATTTATGTAAGTCAAACCATTCTCTCTCACAAGACACATACAGTTTAGTCAAAATAATTATATTGTTGAAATGAAAACAATTGTTGAACAATGACCATTCTCTCTTTCAAGACACATACATCATAATTTTTGACTCAAACAAAATCAGGATAGGTACCATGACAGGGTTTAGGGGTTTTGGGTTTCTCTTTGTTTGGATAATAATCTTTCTATATGTTGTGTTATGGATGATGATTGTTATTCTTGAAATAGGAATTGGATTATAGATATGATGTGGTAGTGTTCACTTTTTCTTTGGATTGTCCTTTGGCTTTCAGCTATTATATATTGGGTTTAGGGTTTATTCTTTTCTTGTTAACCCTCAAATATGAGGGATTAAGAATTTCTTTTGTCTTTTTTTCCCGATATGTTAAGTGGCCTGGCCAGTTGATTTGCTGAGGCCTTTGTCTCTAGCCAAGGCGAAAAGATGACACGTTTTGGAGAATCTCAACGTTCGTTCTTTCAAGTCGAGAGTGGATATCCATGGCATCATGACTGAAAACATGCCCAGGTGAAGCGAAGGGGTTTGGATAATGGCTTCGTAGGCAGATGGGTCGCTCATTGAATGTATTGTAGTCATGATGGGACCCTCGTATCTGTTTTCATCGGCATCAAGGAAAAGCCCCACGCCATCTGGGTGGGATGGAGGTGGAGGTTGCGCCCAATGTTGGGATTTTTCAAGCTGCTCTTTTTAAGCAAGACAGGGTTGTAGAGCACTCCACAGGAAACCATTGTGACTCTCGGCTGCACCTCCATATGTAATCCTTTGTTTCCTGCCTCAATCACCACACCTGTGGCCGCCACCTTTTTCTTGCGGCCTTTGCAGTTTGTGATGATGACTCACTCGACTCTGCATGATGAGAGAATGACGGCCTTGTGATTGACGGCGTCGAGCAGCCACATCTCATGCTTGCCTTGTTTCGTTCCTTCTTTGCAGCCGAAGCAACACCACCTGCATCGATGCTCTGGATCGCCGTCGTGCATAATGTCGAGCACCTCGTAGTCCACCTCTAAAATCTGATATTGTAAATTTACTTTCTCGTTTCTTATAAATAGATTGAAGCTGCAGTTTTAGGGAGATCGGTATTGGTTCCTTTGGGTATCTAGATCTAGAGTATTTCATTGCAGTCCGCAACACCTTTTATTCAAACTCCTTGCAACTATTACTTTTGCAAAGGAGCTTTAATTTTAAATTTTTAATGTATGAAATCTAGGAATATGTGAACTCACCTTCCCACAAATTCCCTCTTGTTGTGTATTCATGGTGAAATGGGTCTGTGGCTTGCTCTAACTGCTTTACTGCTATTTTAACCTGTTCGCACAACTTTTTAATAACTATGGTAAATTCGTGTCTGAGATTGTTAGTGCTTTTTTCATTCAATAGTTAATTATGTAAATAGAGATCAATAATCATCAAACTCCTTGAAATTTCTGCAACATGAAATAAATCTTCTATACTTGAAAAGTATCAAAATGTTAACCTAGATAATCTGATGAGAATGACTAACAATACATAAAGTTTAAAATGATTGTGCTGAGAATTTACATCATCATGAGCTTTATTTCTTCCTTGGAGAATGTGATAGAACTCATCAGGTCCTCCATAGTATACAAAAGAGCTTAAGAAGCAGTGCTTTGGACTGTGCTTCCCATGACTCTGTATGTTGAAATGACTTACTACTTCCTTACCTGTGTTGTCCCCACATATAAAAAAACATTAAAACCAAAAGAGTTATAATAAGAATGAAAAACTTATTCCCATCACCAAGAGAAGAGTTTTGTCAATGCAATCAACAAAGGTTGGTGCATGGACTATACTTTTCCATCTTTTAGATTTGACAGCACTACTTTGGCGTTAGCACTAAGCAAGCAATTAGTAAAAGAATGATTGATAAACTTCATAAACAAGTGTCAGAAGCATATGGTACCTTTTACATGGCAGTAAGTACTCATGGTTTGATGATTTTGATCACACTACAATTGCTTTTGTTTGGGAGACCGGAGAACAAACTGTAAACTGAGACTGCAACCCATATAATTACAGATTCAGTACTCAAATCAAAATACTCAAATCTAAAACAAAATGAAAAATATATTAAAGACCATTCTGAAAATATGGGGAAATCTAAAGAAAGGGATCACTTTAAGTTTGTTCTAGCAAGTCCAAGCCCTGATCTTCCACAATCAACCCAAAAAGCTTGAGACCAAAGCAAGCTAATTAAGAAAAAGAACAAATGTAATGTAAAACATTCTTGAGCTAAAGCTACATATATTACCAGAAAATCTACAACAAATATATGGGTAGTGATCAAATAAGTCCCTCGAATCCATATTGGGTGCTGATCAAATATATGTCCCTCAAATCCATATTTGGTAGTCATCGAAAATGTCCCTCAAATAAGTCCCTTAAATCCATATTGGGCAGTAATCCAATATGTTCCTCTAATCAATATTGGGTAGTGATTGAATTAGCCCCTCAAATCCATATTGGGTAGTGATCAAATAGGTCCCTCAAATCCCTATTGGGCGTTTGAAGGCTAAGCTATTGGCAATGTTAGAATGGTCAATCTATATTGTGAATGGATTCCAACATTAGCCAGCAAAGGTGACTGTGACATCTAATTCCAAAGTGAATATATATATAGATCAACTATTCGTTCATACATGCAAAGTACAATCCAGAAGATCGAAAAACAAGCCAGACTCAATATCTCTTTGATCTTATTAGTGGAAGTTCCTAACTGTGGATGACCATATGATTTTCTTATGATAGACTGACAGACAGCACAAGAGCTTTGATCAAGCATTTCAGCCAGGGAAGTCCTCCTCACTACTTGATAGCTTTCCATGGTAAAATCAAACTAGGGAATAAAAGATGCACAACCAATTATATTCCCAACAAATTTACGAAGTTCTAAATTACTACTTTTATTGACCTCCTCTAAAACATATTTGATATAAAATACAATCGGTGTAACCATTGCACCCCTCTTGGTGCAAGTGCTAGTTAATCTCGCTTTTAAACATATATAGTGGAGTCCGTGTAGTTCATGCCCTATAGCGGAAGTTTGTGAGACTATTTTGATCAGTTATGAGGATGGCGCAAATCTAATTTGAACTTGGAAAATATTTTACTCCCGCTTAGATAGTGTTCTCAAAACACAACGCCTGAGGTACTCTTCATAAATACTTTATGGCGGCGCCGTCAGACAACGCCATTAATATCCTGAAACTCATTCCAGTTTCTCACCACTTCGGTTCACAACTTAACCGAGACAATCGGGCTGAGACTGCACATTTGCATTGTGGGTATTGTTTGGAAACAACAAATTTTAATGGATTTGAGTGTTAGGAGAGAGAGGAGGGGGAACGAAAGAGGAAGAGGCAAAGGTAGAAGAAGCCTGAATATTTTCAACTGCTCGCATAAGATATGGAAATTATTTTTGAGAAGAAGTGGAAGGCCCAAGAAGCAATCTAAGAAGGTAATGGCTTTTCCAACAAACTGTGATTTGTAGTATTTGCTTTGTGGAATTTGGATTATCTGGACTCTGGTCAATGCAAAGTTTCTGCACTTTCTCATCTCAGTAATTTACTTCACAATTTTATGATTTAACAATGTTAATTGCTTATTTTTTTTGTCTTTTTTATGCCTAGTTGCAACAGCTGATGAATTATTATTGTGAATAATAGCTTGTGGAATTCTGTGGCTTGTTCAACTTCATTTTCTTTCTGAATAGTATGTTTCTTGAGATTCTCAAGAGTTATCCTTTAATCTTTGGCTGGAGGCTCACCGTGAGTTTTATCTGATCGGATACAAAGAGAATAAAGAGGCCACATGATACCATGCTAAAGTTGTAGCTGCAAGATTGTACTATGCAAACTTTTGTAAAATAGTTTGAATTATATTTATAACCTAGAGGCTGTTCTTCTTTCATGCCCTTTGTTGAATAACTATATTAGGTTAAATGTAAAGAGAGATGAAAAGGTGTCATAGAAATTACAATAAACACTAACAGTTTGTCTTCTAGTTTGTCTTCTTTATTGTACTGTCTTCTACATGTACTGGAAAATAAAGTAAATAATTTAGTATTAACATTGTTGGAGTCATGTACTCTAGAATAGATACTTATGTCTTTATGGTATGTTGCTTGTGCTTGGGATGATCTTGAAGCTAGTGTTGAAGCCACCATGCGGCAGAAAGAACCGCCATTGTTTTGCATAGTGATCAAAGTATCAAATGTTCCTGGAATAGTTGCCTCCCCTTAAGTTGTAATGTTCTCTATTGCTACATGTTGAAAGAGAAGATTTGAATAGAGTTCTTGCAACACAAGCTCAAGTTTACCATTTCCCTCTAGAAGGAACTTAACCTGCTTAGAGAATTTGTTTTGGGTTCCTTGTGCGCTTGACCTTAGTTTCAATAGCTTGAGCCTCGTTTATTGGTATGCTTCAACTAGCTAAAGTTCTTATGTTCCCAAAATAGGTGATACTTAATGGCCCAATGATTTTTGCGTTGAAGACTAGATCAGAAACAAGATAAGTTAGAAAAATGAATTCAAAGGTGTTATCTCCAACCATTCTTAGTAATGTCGTATGGTGGATTGCCCTTCCCGATGCCCCTTTTAACCTACAAATGTGCAGCGACCACTGCCGTAGATGTTGGCACTCCTTTATGCCCTAGTAGCCCCTACCAGAATAGCCTCCAACTTGTTACAATCAGATCAGATGTTGTGCAGTCCTGGTGTCTCTTCCCATTTCACCTAGATTGATCCAAAACCCACTACAAATGATGCTCATGAGGTAGTTGCTTGTGTCAACAAGGGGCTCCGCCAAAGATTTCTGCCCAATTTGCCTCAGAATGTCCTCAAACTGCCACTAAAACTCAGAAAATTGAGCTGTGCCCTACCAGGTTTGCCCCTCAGCTACCTAAAATGGTGCTGGAATGTGCTCCAAGATCTCAATCCAACTTAGTCCCTACTCAATTCTTGATATGAAACTGCCAAAGCAAGAGGTAAGGGTTTTTTTTCCCTAACCCTAGGTAATTGTAGGTAATTGTGCTCAAGGGTTTATTTTGAATCATTCAACTTGGTAGAACCAAAAAAATTATTAGAAGTGAAAATGAGTGTCACAATTTGTAGAAATGTCTTTCTTCCAATAGCACTCATAGGATTTATTTGGAGCGTCCAAATTTGAATTTTTAATTCTTTTTAATTTAATTATTTTATATTTATATTGTATAATATTTAGTTGTTTTTAAAAGCATAATTTTTAATTATTAAATAAAAGTCGTTGGCCTAAAAGAAGGGGCATGACATATTGACATTGACAATTAGAGATTAGTCCTTGTGTGACCAAATTGCATTATTAAATCAATAATTGATAAAGGGTAATGGCTGCTTCTCCCTTCGTTTAGCCTCGTTCTCTAGATTAGAACCATGCCACTACCATTTTGCCTCTTTTTGGCTTTGTTATGTTTATGCCTTTTTACTTTTATAGTTTTTGCTTTTTGTTAATTTTCTAGGGATGCTCTCATAACAATGACATTCTTAAAGAGCCATTTCCTTGATATAGATCTCTATTGTTGTTGATGTTAATGATGATTATAATCAATGACTTTCTATGTTGAAGTAGTTTCATATGTCTTTTCACTTTTATAGTTTTGCTTTTTCAGTTGGTTAAGAATTCATCTTATTGTTGTGATTGCTTGCAAATGAATTAACAAATGCCAAAAATTTAATTGTTTTTATTGTAAATGTGCATATAATATATATATTTTTTTGATTCATAAACGCTTTTGACTGGAGATTTGAACCAGTGAGGCCACATCTTGGGGGACCTCATCCCTGTCATTTCTCCTCCATCTTTCTTCTTCCCTTCCTCTTCTCCTCCATCTCTCCTCTTCTTCCGGCTCCTTATCACCACTCCTCTCCGCTTCCTCCTCGGGTTTCCCTTTCTTCCTCCCGTTTCTCCTGTAGACTCCATTCCACTCCTCCTTCAAGCTTCTCCTCCTCTCCTCTGTCGCTGCCAACTCCACTCCTCCACTCCATCACTCTTCGACACCACCAGTTTCCTCTTTTGCCTCAAACTATATTCCCCAGCTATCTCCATCTGCATATACCACACTCCCGACGCTTCCTCCATCTATTGGTGCAGCCACATCGTTCCCTGCCAACGAAATCACTTCATTCCTCCTTCACTGCAAGGCGAACATTCTCCTGACTCCTTTTGGACCCACGCAACACAGCCTTCCGTTTCCGATCTATCGTCTACTTCATCGCCTGGATTGCCTTCCAACTGTCGATGGGTGAGCCTGTTGTGCACCTGATTCCTCCAGCCGTGAGTCTCAAACACCTGACCACCGTATCAACACGGTGTTGCAACAACCGTTGCACTGCGGGGTGAACCCTCAAATGTGCATATAATATATTAATATTATATAAAATTAGAAAATACAAAAAAAACATAAAATGTATGTTTCTACCTCTAATCAACATTCACCAACATTGCATCAAAATCGGAGTTTGACCTTGAGTCATTGCCATTCTGAGCGGCTTTCTCATCCAATGGAACCCCAACCAAACCCTCTTGTGCCTCCTTGTCAATTTGGGTGGTGTCTTTGGGATCGACATTCCATCATAAAGTTTGAGTCTATTGATACTTTGATGTTCGACAATTTAGAAGTTGCAAGGCACTATGCATGAACCAATTTTTTTGCTTGTCTAGCTTTGTAGGCCAATTTGTTTTGATAGTGGATGAAGTTGTATGTGGACTAATTCCTCTTTATACCAAAGGAATTGACAACCTTCAAAAGGAGGTGAATGGAAAGCATGTTCAACTTTGGTGTATCCTTGTTGTGCCATTTCCACCATCTTATAGGGTCAGCTTGAGCTAATGTAGTTTTATCTATTTTCATCTCCAAATTGTTAAATGTTGGATTTCAAAGATTAGTGTAAAGGTAAGCTATTGTGAGAGAACTATAGTCAAATCCTCTTAAATACATCTTTCAAAGGGCCTTTATGAATATTTCTTTCATCTCTTTATTAGAACATGCCTTTGGTGCATGCCATTTGAAATTTAGAACAAAGATTGTCATATGTAGGGTGTTCATAGTGTTCCATTGGTGAGTGAGAAGGGCTTGATATCTTGTTCATATAATCCCAAATTAGGATCTCTATTACAAATTGCTTACTTAATGAGTTCAAGTATGTTGGTTTATATCAACACGTCCAATTACATCTACAATAGGTGGAGCAAACATGTTTGCAAACAAAAGTTTCAAAAAAGAATTAAGACTCAATATCGAATGACAAGTGAAAAATTTAGATGCAATAAAATAAGAAATTTAATATTAAAATTAGTTATTAAAAAATGTAGCAATTTATTAAAAATAAACAATTTTTTAACTCACAATGGAATACCAATTGTCATCAAGCATCTTTTGTTTGATATCTTTTCTTTCAATAGTGTTTGTAGTAGGCCATCTACTACACTTTGAGTTAACTATCATCTATTGTAGAGATCTTGCACCTTAAGCATTTTTTAACAAAATGAAATAATTGGCATACTTACTCTCCATAGGTTTGAATAATTTTTTATTTGAAAAATTCTTGAATTGAGTGAAGTGTGGTGGTTGCATGTGAACAATTGGATATCTCTAGGTTTTGCCTCCATTTATTTCACCCAATCTATCTTTCTTGGTTTTTCAATACGTTGTTCAATGCATTAGTGAAACATGAGGTCCAAAGATGTGTTTGTAAGTTTCTTTCACCATCATGCAAACTAATTTGCATAACACATGCCAAATTAGTGATCACTTGTACAACACTAGAAAGACAACAAGTTGGACATTTTGGAAACATTCTTACATTTTGGAAAAATCCCCGATATAAATA